>OY804520.1:22297844-22735344 GCA_963680855.1 Lepeophtheirus nordmannii | reverse complement strand
TATTTCATCTTTTATGCAGCTTTATTTAAAAAAAATTTGTCAAGCATTCAGAGAACACTCATTTTTGTTTTATTGTGCTCAATATTGTATTTGCAGCTCACATTTTGCATGTATGAAAAATCCCCTTCAATGCTATAAAACAAAGTGTAAAATGTGCTTATTAGCTTGGAAATATTTCCTTGTAGTAACGAGACTTCATTCCCGCAGACAAAATGAAACTTTTGTGGTACACACACATCTATATATTTTATACTTGTCATCCCATCACAAAATTCACCTTCTTTTTATCGAAGTAACTAGGTAACATAGTTATTTATAGAGTAATTCATAACACCCTCAGCGCCCCCAAGTGAAGAAAAAAAAATGTTCTACTATCAAACCAGTGAATTAGAACAGAAATTGAGGACATGGTTGTTGTTTCACCATTTTGTATCAAGGCTAGAATTGACAAATATAAGCCTAATAGTACTCTATAAATGAAGCTAGCAATGAATGTACATATTTCATTAATTTGTTTGCAATTCTTTTGAAATGCTTATTTAACTCATTCCTCGGATTCCAAACAATTTACACCTTTCAACTACTCCTTTAGTTGCTGTTTTGTATGGCTTCAAAATTAAATTAAAAAAGACAAAACAGATTCTAATTTTCACATGTTTTGTACACATGATACATAGCTACATATATATATATATATATATATATATATATATTTGTACCCTTTTTTTAGTGTTTGTAATGTCAACCATTTTTCTTAACCTTGTTTTGTGCTATTTGCAATATGAAAGCTATTTATCATATCTGTTACTCCTTCGTGGAACATCTTGATATTACCTTCCTGTAAATAAATTTCTTTTTGAAAGGATGAGGTCTTTTTTGTTGTTGTTGCTGTTTTTGTGATAATACATGGAGAGATGTATTTAGGTATATATATATATATATATATCAATATTATGTAAACTGAAGAAAAGAAATGATGCAAGTCTTATTTTCTTTTGCAAAAAGATATCGCTAAAATGACATTTTACAAATATCATTGTAAATCTCTAAGTAATTTGTTGGGGAATGTTAACACAAAATTTCTTTTTTTTACATTTTTCAACCTTTCCTCATCCCAAAAAAGAGTAAGAAAAAATGCCCAAAAACAAATTAGATAATTACGGCATTTTCTCCAATTGTTAAACAGTACTTTGTGAATAGAAATGTATTCCTCCTGAGTAGAATACTTAAAATCAGTTTCATTCCCGTCCTTGCGATTGGTCCTTAAGAAATGTTCTAAATTTTAAAGTAACCTCTAATAAGCATCATTTTCCCTGATGTTATGTAACTGAACTTTAGTTCATCAATTGGATTCGTTAAGCAAAACTTTAAAAAATATCCTTCATCACAAACTACTTAACATCTGTCACGATACTGGGCACACAACCTCCATAATTTCATCTCGCAACTACTTTACTAATCAATAGTTATACTTCCATTCAATTATTTCTTGTTGATAACTAAAAAGTAATACATAAATCTTATAAGAAATAATATGTAAAGATTAGATACTTGTGGTTGAACTTGCCGTACGTCATAGTGAATAATTAAATTCAATTTGAAATTTAATAAATATCAACTAGACTTCATAATGTGTCGTGTTTTTAGTTAGTGCTATGGCAAAGATAATGATTTGATGCTCAAATTAGACAAAGGAGATACTATTTTGACTCAAATTATTGAACCACAATATAAATACTCTTAAATTTCCTAGATTAAAGATTGAAGGTACTAAATCTAACATATATGTACAGAGGATAACAAAACATCTCTGACAAATCATTTAGAAATCAAATTAGCGATGTAATTTCTAATGTTTTAACTAATTAGAAAAGGAGGATTGAGAACGGACTCATCAAGATATGCTCTTCTCCAAGGCAAGTGAAAATATTCATAGCTATTAGAAAAAACAGACAATTAAATAACTATTTCCATAAATTAAATTTTATCTTCCATGCTCTTATTTTTGTTAGTATGCAATTAATGTCTAATTTAAATAAAATATTTAGCTTCATTTTTTTCACAATTGCACTTTCTTTTTGCACTGTGCTTTATTAATAATTACTTGGCTATATTCTATCAAAGTTACTTAGTACTAAACGATATGAATAGTGAAATACTAAAATTAACGAATTAGTTATTATTCACTTAAATTATAGCTTTATTTCAATCGAATAAATTTGTATAACTTTACTCAACAGATATACTCAAAAAAAGAAAATGAAGAATTGTTATTTATTTTACCCTTAGGTTCCTTCATACAGTAAATTGGCCCCCTTCCAATTTAAAAATTATGCCTGTGATTATATCCTTATAATACTTAAAAAAATTACGAAGCTCGAGTGTTATTCTTATCACATGTTTCTCAGATTTCATTCCACGAAATATTTTATGTATTTAAAGTCTAGTTTTGAAAATAACACTAAAATTTCTCAATAATTTATCTAACTTCAAATAGTCTTCATTCTCAAGAGTTCCTTTGAATCTATTTACAAATCGGCTAAAATTCCTTCTTCCATCTAACACAAGTATGCACCCATATACATTTCTAGCTTAATAGTAGAGAAATATAGAGGATGTTTAAGAAAAGGACTATACAGAGTGATTCAGAAGTAGTCGGGCAGTCAAAAGTACACAAGTTATGAAAATCCAATTTTTATTACGTATTAAAATTATGTACAGCATCTAACGGAGTAAATGCTCAAAATGATGGCCGCCTTCTTCAATGCATTTTGCAGTCCTTCGAACGACAGAATAGCAAACACTTCGGGATAAGTCTTCACTAACGTCTGTGCAAGAATTCATTATCATTGCCACGATGAACATCGCGCAGGAGCCTCACAATGGAAGTTTGTGAAATGCCAAGCTCCTGTGATGCTCGTTTTGTGGATTTTCGAGGACTAGACGTAAAAACATCTTCAACCATACATACACATGATTGAAAAACTATGCAGTATGTTGGAGGAAAAGAAATAACCTACATACGTATTTCTAAACAAAGATGAATCTGAATTTAATGAGCTAATATTCTCTACATGAAAAATACAGAAGAAGGTCAATCACTCATCCTTTTAATATTATTATATTTTGCATATTTGGACAGAGTTTTTAGAGAAACAAAACCATGTCAAGTATTGAGCATTTTGACTGACGTCACAGATTATATGTATAATAAGTAAACCTAAATGCCATGTTGAAGGAACAATAGTTGTTGCTATAGGTAGTAATAAATCCTTAAAGTACAATTGGGTTCATTGAATCCATTTTTAATAACAAAAACGTTACTGTCTTTTTCGTATGGCTCTAAAAAGACAGCCAAGATTGATGTTCTTTGAAGAATAAAAATTTAAATTAGAAAATGTAGCTCATTTTGCACTTATTCCTACTTAATGAGCCACAATAATGAGTAGACTATCTTGGATGAAGAAGTGATTTCTTCAAAAACTAATGGCCGAATTTGGCGCTTGTGACTTGCCAAATAAGCCTAATATGTATTTTTTCCTTTGGAGCTTGATGGTTAGAAGTGGGGAGTAAAAATCATCTGGTATTTTAAGAGCTAATAAACAAAATGAACCCATTTCCAAAAATATCCTATGGAAAGATATTCTACATAGAAAATCAATTAGACTGTTGTGGTATTTATTCTTATAAATTTTTGATTGGTTTTATCTGCAATTAAGGTGTCTAACTTCTAGAATAATAATGCCAAGTGAAAGTTCTCTACACTTGGTTACCTGTATTGTATCCCACAATCTTTCCTCCTGAAAGAAACATAAATAAGGCCCAAAGTCAGTTGGTCATATTTTGGACAATTCTGCTCAACTATGGCACTATTCTGCATTTGATAGTCGAAAACTGTTTAGATTTTGACAAGAGCTAATTCAAGTTCAACCAATCAATGTTTAAAATACGGATTAGGCAAAGAGAGCTAGAAAGAAAGATGGTCAGATGACAACAAAATACATACATTGTAAATTTCTATGTTACTTAGTGGGAAAACACTTTGCTACTAGATATAGATAATTTATTCAATATTTTCCATCCTTTTGATAAATTGAAATTATTAACAAATTATTATGAGAGGAGTCTTCTACTCATCTGAGCCTATGATCAATTATTTCTGCCAATAATACACTTTAAATCATTACTAGAATTCCAAGCCAGTCACGTACCCTCATATTTTACCATGATTGCAACGTCTTCTTAAAGACAGTATTTAGAATGTTAAAGTTAACTGCATTCTTTATATTTATGAATGTGCACTACATTAATATGCCTCTTCCATTCACTTCTTGCAACGAGCATAGATAATAAAAAAAAATCCTGTAAAAATTTAGTTTAACCATTATTTTCTCAATTACACATGGACTTGATATTAATATAATTTGACCATTTGTCTATTAAAACCTCATAAGTATATTTATGTTCTCAGTCCATGTAATGTAAGAGCATTTTTTTTTACTATTTATAACATAATGTCTACATATACATACATATATATATATATATATATATATATATATATATATATATATACATTATGTAGATATGTATGTATTCATTTTGTTTAATTGGTTGTAAAAAAACCCTCTAAAATAATAATAATAATATGTATGTACATAAAATACTTCCCCCCCCCCCTCTAGTATTGTCATTGGCTTAGAATATGAGTCAATTATTCATATTTGCATTCCTGAATTAACTTGATCATTTTTTTTCTCCTTATTTGTTGTTTTAAATCGTAGTTTCTGAACTTTTTATTCACTTCAATTAGCATTAAATTACAGTTTTTTTCCTTCTTCTCTCATTTTATAATTAGCAAAAAAAAATCACACAAATTGTCGTATTTTATTATATCATGTATAATATTATAAATGCAATACGCAAATTCCTAACTTTCACTCCATTCCTTACAAATAACTACATTTGTTGAGTATACTACAATATTAATACTAAAATTCGCATTTTTGATTGCTTTCCTTTTTTGGCAAATATTTGATATTCCCAAAAGCTTTTGTATGTCGCAAGATCACACATAATACTTTTTGAGGCTGTGGGGACTGGGAATACCACTAACCATTGTGTTGAAGGTATATAATACAATGTACATCCCTCAGATGAAAAAAGAAGACAATATGCATTGTGATAGCTCATAAAAGGTAGAAGACCCAAAGCCATTGTACATACTCGTATGTAGAAGTTAAAACAATGTATTCAAAATTAAAAGAAATAAGAATGCTTTGTAAGCATTACTTTTTTTGTTTTCTATAATTACTTATTAACATTACCAAGAAATATAAATAATAATAATTAGATGAAAAGTTTTTATTTTTCATATTTTGAATTTCTGGTGCTATAAGAATGAAGAAGTTATGAGAGGTTTTACATTAGATATATTTAGCAGAGTTGAAGACTGATACTTCCGACTCAAAATTCGAGTGTAACTTATGCTGGTACTTATAGTAAAAAAAAATCAAACTCGACCAGAGCTCGAGGTCAAAAGAAACTCTCGAGCAACAGTGAATACTTCAGAATCCATCATAGGATGAATAACTATTTTGATATAATCAAAAACTATTTATATTATGAATAAAAAAGTTCTGGATATATAATTCGTTTTGATATATAGTATGCTACATATAAATTGATCATTAAATAAAAAATCATCTGATATGACATTATTATGACATTTATTTTGCAAAGACTCTCAACTCGACTACGACTCGGATCAATGATATGAGACTTGACTTGAGACTCGGCTAGAAAAATATCATAAGACTTGACTCGTTAACAACTCTGACATATAGATCGATACTAAGACTGGACGATATTGATTCTTTTGGTCCATTACCAATTTATCGATTAATCAGCCAATTTTTTTCCTTCAAAATAATAATTCATCCTTGAAAACTTAGTAAAATTAATCGCACAAAAGCCCATGAATTTTCCTTATTCATCACCATAGCAATGCAGCTCACTTGCTATTATTTTGGAGACATCCTAGAATTTTACCAGACTGTTAATTCAAATCGTATAGAGCACAAAGGAGATATTTAATTTACACTCTATGTAGCAATGCCTAGGATTTTTTTGACACTTTTAGTTTGCTAAAAACAATAAATGATCAAATGATTTTAAACAAGTAAAGGAGAAAAATGAACTTTCAAGTATAATCACTTCAATTGTGTCTGGATTTAAATGCTAAGACCTCAATTGCAAAGAAGAAAGCATTAACTGTGCCAATCTAGACAACACAAAAATGGAGAAAAATTTTGGCCACTAGCAGCAAGATATATATCTTGCTGCTAGTATAGCTTTGACGTTGAAATATCTTCCCTAAGGAGTCATTCATAGATATTTGCAGCCAAAGAAATAAATATTTTTTTCTCTCAATTATGAGAAGAATATTTAAAAAAAATTCAAAATATTTCATCATATTTCTTTTGATGACTTTTTTGGTTTCATATTTTGATTACGTTTTCAATAACTGATTTTCTTTTGGTGTGATTTAATATGTACTTTGTTATAAAAATGTGGATTATTTTTTAGAGAAAAAAAAATCGGTGATAGTCTGCAAAACTGACTGATATTGGATTGTTTTCTATAATTGGCTAATTTATTTGCGTCGTCGATATATCGGTCAAATTCTAGTTGGAAAGGAATGTGGTGTGCTTCATATTTTTTTCAAAATCCTGTTGTTTATGAATTGAAAGTAAATTTTTAGTGATCTTAATCAACACGATAACCCTAATAAATATGAGGAAATAAAGTACCTTCAAATAATTAACTTACTCATAAGAATAAGTCATTGTTCTACGCACGTATGATAAACTTTATTTATTTCCCTCATGCTATTTTTTATCCTTCACTCAATATATATAGGCGTAAAAGCATAATATAAGAATTTGAGATATATAATATTATTGTAAGCATTTCCTTTAGTTTTAATAATATTCTTTTCTTTATGGCAACAAATTGGCTCAGGTGTGAGCTACACTCCAAATTTGTTTCTTTGTAAGACTCCATTTCGTAACTTTTGGAAACCATTTTTATTATATTATATAAATATGTATATAGTTTAGTGTGAATCAAACGCCTCTAAATTAATTATGGAAGACCTTCTTCTCCATGTGTCTGTTAGGTATCAAATTAATGCTTTTGACGCAAATAATGCAAAAATAAAATATTTTTGATCGGAAACTTTTTGAAAAATGTACAAAACAACATCATAACGTAGAGGTCTTAGAAAAATTACTGAAAACTCTTAATTAACACAATTTTATATATTGTGAGTAACATGAAAAATAATCAAATGACTAAAGAATGCGATTTGATGCACTAAATAATGAATTATTTCACTATTTAAAAGTACATTAATTTACCACAAAGGATTTTATGGTAGAGTCTAAAACCAATTATTAAAGCTTAGTATATCTGCAATTGTTGCATTAGAAACTTAAAAGACTATTCGCAGGTGCTATCTTTAGTTTAGGAAATGCTGTTATGATTGAAGATGATATATTGACAGGAGTCTGCCTTCTAACCTGTTCTCAGGTTCTACGATGTATTTTGTGGCACATGCAGAAAGAAGTTGTTAAAGGACAACAAATCCAGTAGCGCAATGTTAAATCTGCTTTCACCGTCTTATTCAGATGTCTATCTCAAAGCAAATATTTATATAATCTTACACCAACAGTGCTGCAAACGAATGCTTGACTTTCTTAATGCCAAGCAGAAATTACATCAAATAACAGTGTCTCTTCGTGCAACTCAAAATGTATTGAAAAAATTTATATTAAAGCATGAGCAGCTCGAAGCATTGAAGATATGAACACAATATGCAATGAAGAGGATGAAGAACGGCGAAGATAGAACAGTTTTATTATTCATCAAGTCTGACAGATTAGCATTATCTGGTACTATTGACAAGAAAAAGTTATATAAGGACCTTACAAAAGAAAAACGCCTTGAAGACGAGGCTAAAAGAATAAAACGTCATTAAGCTCCCTGGATGCTTAAAGTTTTTGCAAGTTCTCTTGATAGTTATTCTCCGGAAAACTTTGAAAACACACAAGATACAACTGTCAGAATAAAGGGATGTCACCACAGATTAACTTAACAGGATACGCCTGTATTAATTCCCCACGATATATTAAAAGGACGTCAGTAATTTTAGTTGCAACTGTTTAATATTACCCTTGCTCGGCAGGTTTCACTCCCTCACCAAGGAAGTGATTCAAAAGTCAAGAGGTGAAGCGTTTCACTTTATAAAGTCATACTCAACCTTTGATAGAGCTTGAAGATCGACAATGACTTCTATTGTTCAAAATATGTTAGAGGATCGTTCAAACAGCTGCAACACTCCACTGGGATGGTAAACAAATAACAACATTAAAAAATAATAAAATTATTGAAGAAAGTACGCCAGTGCTTGTTAGGAATGCGACTGATGTAAAAGTACTTGGGGTAGCAAAATGTAGTCGCTCATTAAGTGAAATGATTGCTGAACACACTCTTGAATTTTCAAGTAAACGGAAATGCAAACAGTTTATAGTCGTTGTATGTTTCGTCACTACAGCATCAAATACTCAACATATTACAGCTGCTTGTAATGCAATTCAGTCCAAAATCCAAGATGTTCTTTTATGGTTTGCATGTAATTATCAATTTTGAGCGCCAAAGACTTGCAGAAATTGCTATGTACTCCAGGACGCCGCTATGACTCAACATAGGTGAAACCATTGATTCAAAACATCACATAGAGGGAAACTTTAGTAGTCTTTTAGTGGTATGAAATTTTTTGGTTTAGAATAAACCTCTTAAATCTAAATATGACGTTTTTAAGAGAAGATATCAACATATGGCACAAAACTGAGCATTTTGAGGAAGAAAAGTTAATTGTAGGGAATATCAACACAGTTAATAACCTTGTTGAGTGAACAATGAAGCTTGCATCGGGTTGTTCATCAACTTCTGGGACAGAAAAAACACTATATAAATGTCTTGCAAGTAGTAATAAATGATAATATAAATATAAAATCCAATTATACTAAATTATGTTTCATAAAAAACTTTTTGAAAGAAAATAATATTTCAGAATTTTTATTTTTACATCTTATTAAAGTTTATTTGATTAGTTTGAGTCAAGAGCTTTAGTTTGATGTCAAACATGACTAGGTTTGAGTAGCAAACAAGAAAGTTGAATTTTTATATTTGTTAAATGGCTCAATAAAATATATAAGTGCATGGAGGTCCTTATAGGCCACATATGATCTAGTTCATTTTTTGCACAGACACTCGAGGAACCAGGTCTCACATTTGAGAGAATGGATAGCAAAATTCATATACCTTTAGGCGTTTGATGTACCTTAATATATACTAACACAAGCTTCACTGGCCATTATATCATTTTCTGATTCGATATTTTTGTGATATTAATCTAATATTAACAGTGGGTAATCAAATTGAGATCTTGAGATACTAATGGTCTGACATCCTCATTAATTGCCCTTATTTTGGATATTAAACACAAAAAAGGTCCGTTAAAACCTTCAACAAACATTCGTTTGACCTTTAGAGCCTTTCTCACAAAATCAAATTTTTGGGTTATCATTACAATTCAGGGCTATATTTTGACGTGTTAATTAATAAACAATTAATAAAAAATATGAGCTCCTTTGAAAAATGAATTATTCTTAAAAAAAATCTTGATTACAATTCATTAAAAAAATTGTATAACACACCAAAAAAATCAAAAAAATCGAGAAGAGTGAAGGATTTTGTTTAAAAGTTAATATTTGCAATTAATATAATCAATTTAATAATTAAGAAAAAAAACCTCTTCATTTTTCTTTGTAGAAAAAAGGAGAAGAAGATGCATTTGAAAATATCCTTATTGATTTATTTATTTATTCTAAGAAATTTCATAAAAATCACAAATTAGGTATTGTATTAATTTTTCAATCCCATTTTTTTCAGATGATGAAAAAATATTGTTCACCCTATACTCTTCCCTTGAATGACGTTATTGGAAAAGTTTGGAAACGGATCCCAAGGATTGGATTTTTCATCATTTACCTTCGTCGTTGCTTTATCTAATACATTTGTCATCATTGATTCATGATGATGTTGTTTCATGTCATTTTTTAAAAAGAGTTAATTCAAGAAAATTAACTTGAAGACTTGGAGTGAGTCCCCTTGTTGATTTAATTTGAGTTTCAATTCCTCTTAAAGCAAACATTGAGTCACAAAGGAAGCTATTCCATCATTTATTTTTAATTTCCTGATTTGTACAAAATACCTTTCTTTAACTTTGTTTTGATTAAAGGTATTTCTAACATTATGATTATTGTTCTATTATATGTAGTTTTTGGGTGTTTATTCATAGTAATATAGCATTTTCACAGAGACTTCGTAGCTATTGTATAATAGTCACCCTATTACTAAAGACATTAATGTTGATAAATTTAGTATGAAAGTGAAAGAAATTGCATAAAGTTCCAAAGTAAACTTCGTCTGATAGTTTTAAAAATGATGAAAATAAACTGATGTGATATAGAAGCAAGGGTTTTTATTATTTTTGTTATCTTATTTAAAAATTTGATTCCTCGTCTCCCTAGGATGGCCGACATTGTGAATAAATACGTCACGTGAAAATGATCTATAATTTAGAATAATAGTTTTTAAATGTAGTATATTTTTCCATTCCTAAATTCTATAGTTATTTTGGAGGGATATTTTAAGGACTCATACATATTCTACATATGATATATTAATCAATATCAACATTCATATATGAAATTTATGGTTATAGATTAACTGTCATAAATTATTATAGATTGAATCGAATTCATCCTTCATCGATTTTGATTCCAATTATTTTTATTTGAAATTTAAATACGTATTCTACGTTTAATGAAGAATCACTTGAATAAATAATTTCTAAAGTAAGAGTAAAAATAAAACTTGATTTGCATTAAATTAATGATTGGAAACAGCTGAAAATTTGAATACAAC
Source organism: Lepeophtheirus nordmannii (assembly GCA_963680855.1). Taxonomy (NCBI): domain Eukaryota; kingdom Metazoa; phylum Arthropoda; class Copepoda; order Siphonostomatoida; family Caligidae; genus Lepeophtheirus; species Lepeophtheirus nordmannii. Next base: position 22,724,289 of record OY804520.1, on the reverse strand, counting down.
TTTTTAAAGTCATGTTTCCTTATTGATTTTCTCAAATTTTCATCTAAAACAAAGAAATAAAAAGACTCAAAGTTATACATAATATAGTTACAGCCAATTACGCCAGCCAATGCAACTTTTTGACTATTTTTATTCAATGATGTTTATTAATATGTTTACTGCTGCATAAGTAATAAACATAAAAGTTCATTGCACTATGTATAAGCCAACAAAATAGGATTTTAATGAAATAACATTTTATAACAGAATGATGTTCCCAAAACATTTAAAATTCCAATATATGTACATTTTGCCAAAAACATCATGTCAGCTGCTATAGTGTCGAGTCTTTAACAAGAGAAGAAATAAAAAAGATATTATTATTTTGCTATTTTATCCTCAAGAGCCTTTATTTAATCCATTTGAGCACATTTCAACAAAAACGGAGAAAGAAGTCAATATTCCCCATAAAATCTTGTGTATCTTGTGGCATCTCTTCTCTGAAAAGGCGTAGCTCATTTGTAAAGTCTACATTTCTCCGTTTAAAAGATATTTTGTTTACTACGAGAATTAAAAAAAAAAAAATATGACAGCTCAAAAAAACAACAACCGTAAGTTAGCTTATCCACGGACAAATTTTGGAATTATCGATAGAACCAGGGAAGAGTTCTTTTCTCACAGCTCTATCTATTGGTATCCTGAACATTGATTTGTTAAAGTCGAGCTATATCATTTTAAACAGTGGACATCTCTACGACTAAAATCAAGAATAGTCTTCTTACGTCATTGGCCAACTACACATTTTTGGGTGCTTTTTTATGTCTTTTTTTTAATGAAAGTTTTATGGATGCTATGAAATTGCTATGTATTATGAAAAAGAGCTGTCGTTTCATTTAATGCATTTCATTAATGTACGGCTATTCATCAAATTTTAAATTTTGTGCTACTCATGTTAAATTCTTATCAATTTACTTGTTAATAATAAACTGAAAACAAATTTAAATATAACATTTAAGGATTTGATGAGGGTATGACTCTAGGAAATGAGTGGAGGTTTGGCTCAACTTTAGTAGGCGAGTAATGAATAAATATTTACAGCCCTCCTTGAGACAGATTTTCCAACATTTACCACCTTCACATAATTCGATATTGCTTTATTTGAAAACAGGTCATTTAAATTTATGCTTCCTAATTCCTACCAAGGCCACCCCAGTACTAAATGCTGTATTTTTCTTTTTCTTTTGAGTAATTAATTATAAGCTTAATTTCTAGATATAAGGTAATATTTTAAAGAAGAGTAAAAGGAGGAATTAACGTTTTGAAATCCATCAAAAAGGTTAATTATAATTTGTTAGAAAGAAGGAATAAGCGGCATAAAAATTAAAAAAATGGAATATTGTTTCGAACATTTCAGGGATGATGATGCGTTGGGTCACTAAGGAAATATTTTATACTCGAAATTGGTATGTATCTCCCCCCACTCTCAACAAGAAACTAAATGGTACATACTTTTTCAATAAGTAATTTCTAATTTAATGCTAAGAGTTCGTAAATTCAAATATATAATATGTTGATAATAACTGTTCTGAAATGTGTAGTGTTGCAACTGTAGGGAAGAAGGGACAAATTCCCCTGGCTTACTACTTGAAGGGGTTTACTTTTCATAAAATTATAGTATAATAATATAAAAAAGAATATCACAAGACAGGAGTGGGACCCTAGCTCTGGCTCGCTTGAGAAGTGTTGGATCTCCCCTCTAAAAGTAATCCTTGTGGTATTTGCCTGTTTAGGTATGTACTTGATTGAACTATAGAAAATGACACAAATTATACTCAACACAAAATTTTAATAAAGGGACTACATGTAGGAATGTAAATTATATGCAAATCGGGCTTGTAATAAAAAAGTGGAGTTGGCTCTTCAAACAGGTCTTTTTGTTTTCCAAAGCTGTTATCATTTTTCCTTTATTACTGAGGTGAGAACATCTACCTGATAGTAAAGATCGATCTCACATGAAGGAATACATGCATTAAGTTTGATAAAGCAAATAAAATGTAAACAAAAAGGGCTCAAGTCCTCGTATAATTATTATTAGCTAAAAATATACATATAATTTCCTGACATTAATTTGAGTTGATTTTCTTCCTCTCATCTATGTTATTATTTATTGTTGCATATTTAATGGAGAAAGCAGCTATTAGCTCAGTAAAACGTCATGACAGCTCAAGCTGCTTCCCTCTCAACATTCATCAAATTGTCATTGAGTTACCAAGTTGTTGGTTTTCTCTTTCTTTTTTTATTACAAGCCCGATTTGCACATTATTTACATTCCTAACTACATGCTTGCCTAGGACATCACATCAAGAGCTCCTACTCATCCTTCACTACTCCTGGATACTTTGTGGTTTCTCAGAATCTTTTTGATAGTATGAAGAAAACGTACACACAAGAGGTTCTAAGCTGGGTGACCGAGGTGACAGTAGAGTACTTCAATTTGGTAAGCCCTATACATATGCAGACTGTCCTCGTAAGACAAAGGAATGACTATGGGATTGACGAACATACTTACCCTCTGGGCTATCCTATTCATGAACAAGATTTAAATGTGCACAATATTGGGATGGAAAAACAAATTGGTAAGTTTGATTATAGATCAAAAAACGTGCTTACTGGAGGCAGTAAGTAGGTCCATAATTTTGAAGAAGAGCAAAGACCTTAGAGAAGGAAAATGACTTTTGAGCTATTTCCTATTTCTGGGACAACAAACACCATACATATTTAATTTCCAAATCCAAGCGGGACTCATCAATGAAAAAAAAAAGAATGAAATCGCCACAGAAGTTTGGTGATTGTGTATCTGGGCTCAAGAAGTGAAATAAGCACACATTGATTTCAAAAAAGTATAATAGAAAGGCTAGTAAAACTCAAACAATATGGACATGGTTTGAATAAATTGGATTTATTCAAACATTTTCTTTATGTCAATAAAGTTAAGTAGAAATTGCTTAACACATGTATAGAATTAAAAAAGTATTTCTTCAAAGAAAATCTACTCGGGGTTAATGTTGTTGTTTCTACAAGATACGCAAGGAGCTAAAGTTAGTCTTTATTTTTTTCAAATAGAGAATAAATATAATTGGTTTTTACTAGGTCCTCTACCCTATATTAATATCCCAGGAGGAGATAACAAGCCCCTCCCCCCCCCGCCCCCCTAACCTTTGCTCTTATGTATATGCATTTTGGTATCATACAAGTTAAACATAAATATACCATATACTTTGAACATACACCCAATTATGTAAAATATGCTATTTTAAAGGTACATACTTACTTTTAATATCAAAATCCTTGTATTAAAAGTGTTAATCATGTGTTAAATGACCATTTGGAAATTTTGAATTTTATCATCCCCCTCTCTACCCGTAATTTCTTTAACAATACAATGATCTATTAGGACTCACGTCATAGTTTAATAAATTAAGTTCTGATTTGACTCGATCTCACATTTGAAATATATGTAAATAAATTTTTTATTTCACATTTTAAATGAACTCATGGATACAGAAAAAATATATTTAATGGAAGTATTTTATGTATACTAAATGCATAAATTATTCATTATTACCTTTACTTATAAACAAATAAATATACACACACTGTATTCTTCTGTAAAGCTGTCCTTTTTTTCTTCAAATAAGTAATCTCCCTCCTATTGACTTTCTATCATGTTTATAATTAAGGAACTGTAATCATCTTACCAGGTCCATTTTACCCTAGTATTTTTTATTATCCAAAACAAAAAATACACACAAAAAAAAAAAAAAAACTTAAAAAAGGTATTTTAGTAAATTATTATTTTATTACTTACTATTCTAAAAATACTTAGTCCAATGGTTCCTGAAAACAATCCTTCAATTCGAAAAAGAAAAAATCCAAACAATCAAAAAACATAAAAAAGAAGCAGAAAAATACAGGTCAAATCTGTTTGTGTGAAGTTGGGAGAAAGGTCAAACACAATTCGAGTACATACGTACAATGCATATGTTTGTCTAAAATAGACAAATACAAAAATATTTTCAAATTTATCCAATCTGATTAAAGCTTAAAGTTAGATTACTCTGAGTGATTTTCACTTTGGTAGAATTTACAATAAATTTGAAAGTAGTTGTTAATATATGTTTTTCAGTGTTCACTTAAAAATATGTTACTTTCTCTACATGGGCATAACCCATTTTCAATACAAATGAGTTTAATTGTACTATGTATGTACATTTTTTTTTCAAACCTAAATATACGTATGGACTTAAATAAGTACGTATAAATCAGGCTACTTTTATTTAGCTATCTAGCTTTTTATCTTAAAAAAAAGTCATTGGATATAAAACATATATATATAATTGATGTAAGGAGTTATTCTGATTATTTTCTTAAAATAAATATACATATGTATACAAAAAAATATTTTGTTTCAATAAAAATAAAGATCAAAGAGGGTAAATAGATGGATTTGCTATGCCTACATCAAAATATTTAATTAATAATGAACTTGGTGATTCTTTAAATAGATATTGAATAAATTTGTAATGAATTTTGTTTCTTTTTTTTTAAATTTTCTTATTTATCAAGATAATATAGGCTTTGATGGATCAAATGTGTATGACATATCTAATAAGAAATATATCTTTTCTTAATAGATTTCTTGAGATTATGTATCGAAATATTTTGAAAGGTTTGAATAACAAGGATTAAGATGTAGATGTTATGTAAATTTATCCACTTTGAACTATTGGCAACAAATCTTGTGTAATTTTGTGTCTCCCAAAAGTTAGGAAACAAATATTTTTTTTCTAAAAACAAAAATACATGGGTAAACACATAGTTAGATCGAATTGTTTTTGTTTTTCTTATCATCAAAAACCAGTTTATTTATACAAGTGCCTCCCTTTTATCTTTGAAAAGATTTAAAACCGTCTGCTTATTCCTTTTCAAAGGAGTAAAATCTTAAATTACGTATAATAAGTAACATTTTTGTGTTAGAAGTGCTCAACATTCAAAAATCCTGTAAATGAAAATTGACCTTAATCCTGCTTTCTAAAAGCTAATTTACAAACAATCAATGGTAATAACACTGTTCAACAAATTTGAACTTACAACAATTCTAAGGGTTATAAGTATAATAAAAGTTATTCAGTTTTCCACGCTGATCTCGAATCTGTAATTTTTTTGTTCGACAGTTGTCGAGAAATCGAACACTACTTTTTGACCTTTTTTTGGCCCATTTTCCAGCTTCGATTTTCATGTAATATTCAAGGAGTTATTTAAGTACATATGATTTGGCCGACTTTTGGGCTTACTTCGGCACCCGACACCCCTGGGAGTCTATTTGAGTCAAAGCAAAGACTGGAAATGGAATTTGCATTAAATATTCTAGCAATTGTTGTATTTTTATATGTAATAACTAATAAAATTTTTTTGAAGGTTAGACTTGCATATTAAATTAAATAAAAATAAGAGTCTTAAAATGTTAATGTTGATGATAATTTTGGAATTGACTTTTTCGATTTCTGGCTTCGAATTCATTAGACCCTTGCCTAAATTTTGAGGTGTCTTGCTTGAAAATGATATAAATAATTGTGTATCCATGTTATCTTTTTGGATCGAAATTCATACGCTGAGAAAGATGAAGGGTTTCATTTTAAAATAAAAGTTGTTCAGTTTTTCATTCAGCATAGACCAGTGTTTCTGCTATAAAAAATTGATAACGGACAACGTGACCGATAGGTCTTCAATTTACCAGACAAATGTTTGAAATACCCGTCACATATTATCCGAATTTAATAAACTTAATATGATAATGATATCAAGGCATGTCAATATACATTATAGTGTTTTTATTTATCATTTTAGTCGACTTTCTACGCATTTTCGCTGTTGTGAAATCTGCAGCAGCTGATTTAAAGTAATAGGTGGCGAGTATCTCTCTGCAACTTGCAATTTGTATCAGTCTTGTTACTTTGTTCCCTCCAAGGCGACTGCACTGTACTGTTGGATTATGCAGAGAGAAACCTCTATCTGCTGGCATACTGGAGACGGCGATCACACAAGCTATCTTAACCCACTCGGGATAGATTTTGCTGAAATCTCTGATGAGAACTTCAGAGCCTGTTAAAAAGTACAAGCCTCTACATCCACAAAGAGCTATCATTACAGAGATGGCATCTCTTTGTGGAACTGTTGCGTTAATGAGCAGAGCTGTGGCTGGAGCCGACTCGTAATCAGTGCTGACTTTCTTGCCAAAATATCAAATGGTGATTTGGTTTCTGCATAATCCGAAGTGCTGATTATTTCCTAATATACATACATTTTAGGTTATCACATTTGATTTTACGTACCGGACATTCCGTGTGGGTACCGGGAGGGGTTGAGAGGGAGGGACATCAAAGCAGTTAAGTAGATCTAGTGAATCCTCGTGGAATTTGTGTTGTACAGCATCAATTAGATGTTGGATGTAATGTGCTCTGGCTTTTTTGAACGTCTGAACGGACCAGTCACCTGCATGCATCACTTTAATAAGGTTTTCTTCACACTCTGCCTGCAACAGCTCCTTTTCTGGACCTGGCACATCTCGTAACTGTGTTAATGCTACTACTGATACTTGAACCATTGGTGTGATTGTGGTCAGGTTTACGTCGTCTTTCTTGGAAACCAAATTCATTTTGGTCATCACAGGTAACACATCAGCCAATGTGTGAGTCAAAGCGATGAAGATGTATGACTGGATCTGACCCAGGATTCCTTGGGCCTGGACATTTCTTCTTTATTTAGCTCTATCAATAGAGAAGCTCAGTTACTTTTTATGCTTTCCACTGTCTTTGCAAAGATAACCACCAGAGAGCAATCGGTTGCTTTAAACTTGTTATGTCTTCGTTTCACATTTCATAGATATTCCTTATTAAGAATGTAAATAGTATGCCAAAAACCATGTATGTATATATAATTTTTTGACGGTTGCTAAATTTGTTTGACTCGTTTAATGAAATAGAATCAAAACCTATTCATATATATATTAAAAAAATGTACAAGCAAGAGAATACTAAACTTTTTCCACGGATTATTATTTGTAGACCATAACGTGAGTTTTCATAAAAAGTAAATTTAATACGTGATATGCAGTAATTTATAATACGAAGATTATAATAACATAGGCATTATAACCAACAATTTCCTTTATAAATTAATTTATTCATAGAATAAAACATTTTTTGAATTCCATCTAGGCTTTTATCTCTCTCTATATATATATATGTACATAAGAATGTACTATGAGACTCAAGTTAACTTTATTACATCATATTTTTTGTTGGAAATTCAGAGAAAGGATTAGATTTGAGTTGTTAGTACATGACAAAAATATCTTTCATAACTATGGATATTATTAAATCCTTTATGTTCCATGCATATATAGTAAAATTATAATTAATAGCTTTGAATAAACACAGTCTCTAATTCAGATGTGAGTAACTTTACACCTTGCAAAGTGTTTCTAAAAAACTCGATTTAAAAGAATATATAAAGTTACACAGATATTTATTTACTTAGTTTATAAATAAATTATAAATATACTTAATCGATATGTATAAAGTCCCTCATTTCTTTTTGTTTTTGATATAGAGTGCTTTTTTTTTACTGAAGTTAAAGACAGCCATGTTGGGAGTACGTAGTTAGTAAATGTCCAAATTATGTAAATAAGATTTATTTGCATTTTTGATCTTTATTCGCATTTTGAGGTCCAGAAACTTTTTAGGGAGTCCTCTCTTGTACAAGGGGCCTCTCCTTCATCAAGACCAACTTCAAGTTCATAAAGGAGAACATCACTCCCTCGAAGAAAGATGGCCTCTTGTCCAGGCCTGTTCATCATTTAGAACCTGACCATTCCTCAGGTTCCAACAAGCTAGAGGAGATCATGAAGAAGAATCAAGCCTATGAGAAGATGAGTAAGATTGCCTCAGTGCTCTCTGAGCCTCGCTTGAAGGAGGAACCCAAGGTCACACCCCCATAACATTCGTAGACTGTGAGATAGTCCTCAGCATACTCAATTACCTCCTTACCAACAAAAAGGAGCAGGGAAACAAAGGATCTTCACCTGATGGAGAAGATGATTATTGAGTGAAACAAGGATCTGCTTGAACTAGAAAGTGTACTTTCAATGGCATTTTCTCACCAAAGTACACTCTATTTTTTAAAGATAACCCCCAGACAGCACATTATTTGGAAATAACAACTTATTAGATAAAATGCACATAAATTCCTTTCTAAAAAAATCTGAAGGAATCTACCACTTTTCCAACGAATTCAATACCATAGCTAGGGATTTGACTTTTGTAGAGAAAAATACATTTGTATGCATAGAAAAGGAAAAACAGTTGGTCATACTAGTCTTTTTTGACCTACTATGTTCATTCTTTGTTAAATCGTTGAGGAGGGCACATTTCCATCTAAAATAGACGTCACATAACTACAGACCAGTTCTGGCTGCAGCATCAGTCTATCAGGCCCATTGAAGGTTAATTAAGTTTGTTTGTTAAACCATGAAGTGAAGGTATTTTGATACAATTTATATATTCTTAATTTTCAGAAGTTCAATAGTTCATCCCTTGCTTTAAATACTCGTACCTAATAAGAATAGACATTGTATATACGGTTAATTCCAATTTACATAGGATTGGGACGTCACAGTACGATATGATATTAAAGAAAAAATGTTCTGTACCTTGTTTTAATATGATCAATAAAGGTAAAAAAAATTAATTCCAATTTACATAGGATTGGGATGTCACAGTACGATATGATATTAAAGAAAAAATGTTCTGTACCTTGTTTTAATATGATCAATAAAGGTAAAAAAAAATTGATCATGTCCTATTTCTTGTAAGGTTGAAATTTTTTGGATTCTATAAAAATAAATATAGGTATGAATTGCATGTTATTCCAACGAACAAATTACAATTTGGAACCTTGAACTCTTCAACGGCTCATAAAAAGCTTATTAGTTATAAATTATAATACAAAAGTCCAAAATCACTCCATTAACTCTTCAAAACTTCTAATTTGAAACAAAAAAGTGTAAATTCTCAATTTAAGTTGTTTTAACGATCAAATAAAAAATGAACAGAAATTCAAACAAGACCCAAAGTGCAAACCGTTTTTCCTTTTCTATTCATAAAACTATTATTTTTCTCCGCAAAAATTGTATTTCTTCGCATCTCTAACCATTATAGCTAATGGATTAATTTGTAGCATATCTCATACTCTGAGGAACGCTCCAAAGCTAAAAGGTGGTTGTGAAGTAGCTCTACAATGAGGGAATGAATTGCACGAAAATATTTTCAACAATAACAATAACTCAAAAGTTTTTGAATTACTTATTACTTATACAATAACTTGTATCACATGAATAAGGAGATAATAATATTTTGTATTAAAATAAAGATATTTTTAAACATGTTGGATCATTACTTACATAATCACATTGAATATAAGGAATGTTTGTGGAATACCCAATCTGCAATTCATGTATGTATGTATGTATGCAAATTTGCACATTACGTCAGTTAGAGAAGTTAGTTATGGGTAACTATATTTTCAAAACCTATTTAATCAAGAAAATATCACTTTACCTCCCTTTCGCAGATACTGGATATGCTTTTGTGTTGGATTAGATTGTATTCACAATACATATATGTAGAAAGCAATGATTGACTACCCAAAACATGTCCAATATTTATCACATTATGACAATTGATCTCCAATTGCGTTCATTCCTATTTGACAAGAACTTGAAAGTGGATAAATATCTGACAGTTTTTAAATTAATATTTTATATGATATAACATTTTGGAGCCTACTTCTTCGTTATGTTCTTTTTAACTCTTTCAAAAAACAACAAACAAAATCCAGTGTTCCTTGGAGTTCTAAACATTAATTACTTGTCAAATTTTTCTTTAAGCTACACTATCATAGCAGTGCCAGTATTTCTTCATTGGTATTTATACATACTAGTTATATGAATAATTAAAAAGACATTGGATTAAAAACTCAATTCAAGAAATAGTTAACATTCTGAGAGCTTGCTTTAATTGAAAATTGACTAGCGTGCAATGACAATCCTTGAGCCAAAATGAGGACTCCCCGTTCCGTTTCTTATGAAATGGGAAAATAACTGAAATTTAGTATAAAGAAAAATTCAGTCCTTCCACTGGGGCAGGAGACTCCTAAAAAAGATTATGTTCAACTTTGGCTAAAACCAGAAAGTAAAGCTTTAATCATGATTTGAGCACGTATTTTTTCAATTATTCTGCAGATAATTGATATATTAATTGAGCCATACATGCGCAAATACGTCTAAGTTATTGTTGTAAGTACTATAGAGACTAAGGATCTAACAGTTCCACAATTTTGACATCTTTTTTAGTAAAACTTGCATTCAATCATCCAAATCAAATCTATTATAATTCAATTCTTAGCCACAAATTCCCTATAAATAAGCTACCTGATGGTATATCTAAATAAACTCTTGTAAAATACTATTGATGAATAATTAATCAATTCATAACTACTTAATTATATGGAAGAATGGGTCTACAAAGATAATAGTTATCTAATATAGTATGTATAAGTTTTTTTAATGAGTTGTTTGGTTCTTAATTGAACATAATCATAAAATTGAATGATATTTTGATTTTTTTAAATATAAGAGTAGCTTATACATAAATAAATACATAGACCTACCATAAGTAAATTTAGATAAAGCTATAGATAATATAATCAAATTTATAGTTTTGTTATCTAATATAAACGCTCGTATTTACTAACTTTTTAAGAAGTTAAATTTCAATTTATATATACATATACTTGCTCTGTTATGTGAAAGGGAATGTAGAGAGTCTGGCAATGCAAAAGTTTTCGACGAAATATTCTCTTACAACATGGGCTTTAGTTTTCCTTTGATATAGATCGGTATGAATGGGACATCAAATGGCCAAGACATGAAAATTAAATTAGATGATTACATATTGATAAATAAATCAGTAATTTAATTTGGTAATTATTTCAATTGAATCTCTAAAATAAAGACTCTACTAATTGAAAGGATAATGGCAATAAATAAACCCGTGGAAATCCCTGAGAGTTTTGTTATTCCTTAATTAATAAAATTATCATCAAATATTTATTGAAAAGGTTCAACAATTAAGAATCCATATATTAGAGTAAATACATATACTTTTGATATTCTCATTTGAAATATTTCGAGTTTATATCTATCTCTTAATAAAGGCAAGATTAAAAATTAAACTGTCAAATATTTATGAACACTCATCTCTTTTAAATAGTATATATATATTTATGTATACATATAAAACTTTAACTCAATTGGTTAGCATATGATAATTAAAATGTCTTTTTAGTGTATAACTTTTTATGCAAATAAGCAAACAGAAATAATTAAAATCAACAGTAAAAGCCTTAAATATGTCCATACTTTTCTACAGACATATGATTGCCTTTCTCACTAGACCTATTTAAATAGTCGAAATAAAATTTAAAAAGAAGTTGAAAGGTATTTGATACATAATTTTACATATCTAGTATTCATTATTCAATATGTGACAATGATTTTGTTGACGTTAAATTGGATTTTTTCGAGGTTTTTTTTCCTGTTTAATGGATCTTAATCCACCGTTACTTTCTCGGAATTAACACAATTGATTAAATTTTCAGCAAAATATAGTCAAACTTTGAAATATCATCCTGATGGTTAAAAGAAAATAAATAGACATATTTTTAGACTTCATGATATTTGTATATGTATGCATACAAGATCCAGTAGTCAAGATTCATAGTCTTAGTACCTAAGTTGATTTTATTGAGCCCATCAAAGTAGATACTACTCAATACAAAATTATTTTTTCTAGATCATTTTTTATATTAAAGAACATTTTTTTCAAATATATTTTTGACTTAGGTTATTGTTTAACTGCTTTTTAAACTAGTCAGATACGAAATTTCAGTGGTTTTAAATTATATAGGCAAATTAAAAACTGTTTGTAAAAGTTCATTTTGATGCGCAGAAATTTGGATCGTTGGAGGGCTTCAATATAATGTTAATATCTCGAAAACAGGTAATTTTAGCGGGCTAAAATTTGGTGAGTTTACAAAGGCACCACTTTGTTTTATGAAGATGCAGTGATTACGATAAAATTAATACTAAATTCAATCCATTAACTTTTTTGCAATATTTTGAAAAAAACTTCATGTATTTACTAAAAATGTGAAAATTTCGATTAAGCATTTAGCATGTATGTATAGTAAGCAAATAGTAGGCCTAAATAATTGTGCTGAATGTACAATTGTATGTAATCAGAAGTCATCACGAAATCCTCTCATTCAATTGTTATTTTTGTGCAAGTAGGTAATTATACATATGAGGTATAATTAGCTCAGAAAACATTTAAAAACACCTTTAAACACCAAGGTCATCAAGTAATAAGGAGTTTTGGAAAATTTCCTTGTCTACACGTTGAAATAACATTGAAAAGTGGGATTTCTTACATATAGTTACAAATTGTTTAAAAGAAAATGAAGGGACTGATTATTTTGAATATCTTTAATAAAAAGTGGCATATTTATCAATTCAAAAACTATTTGACACACTTGATTTACATTCTAACGAGATTCATTTTAGCGAAATTTGCTAAGTATGTAACGAGCAATATTAACAAATTCTTTGTCCTGTACAGTTATTATTACTTTATTTATATAGTTCACTTGCAGCGAGAGATCTCCTGAAGAGTAGGAAAAAACCTAGTCCCACAGTAAGTTTTTGTGTACATTTAACGCTATTTTTGAAGAAAGGAAGAGAAAAAATAAGAGAGATAAATAATTATAATTATTGTTATAATCATGACCAAACAATGGACTCTCGATGTTTTTGATCGATCCTGCCCATTGATCAAATTTTTACTTTATTTCTCGTTTTTATGGACTTCTTTGGGGCTACAAACTCGAAACTTTAAATTTCCATTTCACAATCTCCAAAATAATGTGGAAAGAAAGGTCCAAGTATCTGAGAGCAACTCTTCTTTTTGGTTTGCCACAAGGAAGACTTCGTTCTTCTCAGGAAAGCAAGGCAATACGAGCTTTGATTGACAACTTTAAATCATATATTGTTTAAATTTGACCAATGATGAATGTATTGAAATATCGGACCTAAAAACTCCAAAAATGGCAGTGCTCTTCATAAGACTATGTATACTGTTGACTTGATAATATTTTTACCGTCTTCCTCAATCACTTATTTTTGTCATTCAACAATACCGAAGACATAAAAAGAAGAATGTTTAAGCTTCCTGTTTTAAAGTTTGAATTATTATATATTTTACTTTTTTCGCTTCTTTTTGTATGTTTTTTGTTTATATCTTATAGAATTTTATTATTTCGTGGTAGTTTTTATTTTATGATTCTGATAATGTGTTCCTATTTTATTATTATTTTAGTCTGATTTATTTTTAATATTAATTGTTACGGATGAAAGGAGCATCAGTAAAAACGCAATTTTACTACGCTTGTCTTTATTTAGATAGATAAATAAATACCTCAAATAGTATTAAAAAAAAAAGAAACTTGAAATTTCTGTTTCGCAACCTTCAAAATAATTAGGAAAGACAAGTGAATAAAGTTGACAGATCCCATATTTTTTGATGAGAAAAGATACTTCCCATCATATAAGGAGCAACAAGAACTAAGTAAAATAAATAAAAAGAGACTCATCTCTCAAGGGGAGAAGGGATAATACCTAGGAATGTAAATAATATGCAAAATGCCGAGTGCGAGACTTTGTGGAGTTGGCTCTTCAAACAGGTCTTTTTGTTTTCCAAAGCTGTCATCATTTTTCCTTTATTACTACTGAGGGGAGAACATCTACCTGACAGTTAAGATCTCGCATGAAGGAAGAATACATGCATTAAGGTTAATAAAGCAAATAAAATGTAAAGAAAAAGGACTCAACTCCACGTATAATTATTATTAGTTAAAAATACATAATTTCCTGACATTAATTTCAGTTAATTTTCTGCCTCTCATCTATGTTATTATTTATTGTTCTATATATAATGGAGAATAGCAGCTACTAGCTCAGTAAAACGCCATGACAGCTCAAGCTGCTTCACTCTCAACATTCATCAAATTGTCAATTGAGTTACCAGGTTGATGATTTTCTCTTTCTTTTTTTATTACAAGCCCGATTTGCATATTATTTACATTCCTAATAATACCAAATACTGGGATTCGTCTGTCCTTCCATATTTTTCAACTTAAGATTTTATAAGTTTAGTGATGAGCAACATCGCTTTTCAAGCTCGTTGTGATAAATAAATACTCTTCAAGTTTTTCAATGCTGAACAAAATATGGATACTGACGAATAAAATTATATTATATTTAATTAATTTTTTTAAACTTATACGAACCATTTTCAATTATTTCATAGAACCTAAGTCATATTTTTTTTAAAAATAACAAGTCATGTTGTTGTTTTTATTTTAGGAAGGGTAATTTTAGTGTTGATGGATGTTGTATGTATTCTATAGTGCCTTTAGTAAATACATTTTATAATAAATAAAACCTACTATCCATTAAAATCTTTAACTATTTTAGAAACTACTCTTCTACGAATTATATGGTGATTGACAGAGCTGTGGTACTCGAGTCCAGACTTTGAGCATGTGAACTTATATTGTTCTTTTGAAGTTTTTTTTTTCATAGATACTCAAATTATATTTTTTTTTTTTGCAAAGTTCAAAGTGCCTCTTTTGGCACTGAAATTCTACCATAATTGAAAAATGTTTATCCAAAGAACGGTCGAAATTACGACAAAAAAAATCAATTCTTATTGCATCATCAACAAGTATAAAAGTTGTTCTTGCTATCCATTTAAATAGAATATTTCTTTTAAATCTTCAACTGTCATTTTTTAATCGAAGTACCAAGCTGAAAAATATTTAATTATAGGTATATTTCATATTTTTAAAGCAATGATCAAATAAAGCGATTGGTGATTATTTTACATTTGATATCTATTTATGCATATTTGTACGATGATAATACTCATAAATATTTGTACTTGTAGCAATATTTAGTCACAATTTTGTTACTCAAGCATATACGTAATTACATCATTATTTTGACATTTTTGGTGTCGAACTCCTTTAATTGGGCTATGTATGAGAATATATTAAGCAATGTATTGACAATTTTGAAAACATCATAAATGTGATTAATTTTCTGATCCCTACTGATAAGGATACCTTGGAGAATCCTGTGTTGGAAATGTAGTGTATAAATCTGTCCTTCCTGGTACTTTTTTTCGTAGAGCTAAATATTACTTTGAGATTGCAAACTGCTTTGCTATTTCTTCTTTCCTTCCCTTTTGTATTACTCTTACTCAAATTTCAGCTTTCTATTTTTGAAACTAAAAGAAGTCCACCAAAAAGAGAAGACAAGAGAAAGTGTGATATATTGAGATGATAATATGTAAACTCTACCCCATCATCATCTGTGAAATTTCCAATTACATGCTACCTATTCATATATATATATATATATATATACAAGGACTATCCAAATACAAAAGTATTCATATTTCTTTTATTTGTTGACCGATAATTATTAATGTTCAAAATTGAGTAAAACCATTAACTCAAACTAGATAATTGTTATGTTCGAGAAGAAATCAATGAGACAAGTATTTCTACTTTATATATGTACATTCAAATGAGTTGACAGCGTATCCCTGAATGGCTCTTAGAAATGAGTTTATTCCATATATTATATGTACATATATTACAAAATATTTTAACAAGAAATATTTAAAATTATAATCGATATGTAGGTATATTTACATGGATATGGTAAATACCCCCACCGTTAATTTAAAAATAGATTAAAAGTTAAAGATTTCGTTTTCACTCTTGACCGATGCGGAAAATATGAAGAAGATCAAAAATCTATGCAATGATTGCTTTAACCCTAAGGCAAAGTCTGATAATCAAATATACTATATTATGTTATTGCGAGGGTTCAGACTAAAGGATAAGTAAAAAAAATTCATAACAGAGTTCAAGTTAATAAAATAACTTTGAAAGTAATTGAAGGGATTCAGGCCCAATAAAAGGTTCATCGTTACATACCTATCAGGAAAACATGTCTGGTTTTAGATCTTTTTTAAATGGATGACTAATAAGATCTTGATAAACGATGGTTTGGGACTGTTAAAGGGATATGTGGACCAATAGATTGCTAACATAAGTATAAAAGAGTGATACATGTATTGGTACATATTTATTTTTTTTACTGGGCATCACAAAAACAGAGTTGTTACAGAAGTAAAATCCTAGAGCGATGTTCCGTCCCGTCCTAAAGTAGAAGTTAAATTGGTAACTTTTGTCTTATTAATAATAGCGTAGAGGCTATGGTACTGAATCTTAAAATTTATGAGACTTTTACCACTTGAAATACTTGTCTTATTAAGTTTGTTTATAAAATAATAATAATGATTCATTTTGAATTAAAGTTTTTATTCTATTTTTAATTTAAATAATAATAATAATTGGTCGACCCATAAAATAAACATGTACATTCTTATTTTTCTCCAAACAAATTACTATAGAATGAAATACAAAAAATGATCAAAAAGCCCTGGAATATCTTTTAAATGACTAACTCTCTACCCATTGATTTTGGTCCTTGATCTCTTGAGAAAATAATGATCAATTATGATTTTATTTTTTATTCTTCTTTTGTCAATTTCCTTTCAAAAAATCCCTTTGTTTGTTCATACGTCATGATGATGAGTACCTCCTCCCATTTCAGACTCTTCAACAAGACATTGATGAATTTATTGAGTACATAACATAAATGTACATTTGAGTCTAGTTACATGGTAATAATTAAAACACTTTAACACATATATTTATATGCTCAAAGTGGCAATTATATGTACATACTTGATGGAATAAGTAACTAAGTGAAAGAAGGCATAAATCCTTTGTGTTTCTTAAACACTTTTTGCTATGATAATTTATAAGGGTGCTAATGGTTATAGTTTTACCAAAATATGTACTGCAAAAAAGTGCCTCGTTTTTTTAATGATATTATTATGGACAGCCCTGCTTTGCTCTTTTGTATTCGTAGCCTTTTTTTTTTTGTAACTGCAATCATAATTAAAAGGACTGTATGTAGATTTCTTTAGGTACATATGTATATTATATACTTTCATAACAAAACATAATTCAATTTTTTTTATTATTGAAGCATATATGTACATACTTTGATTGTAGAAGCATATTAATATGTCATAGTAACAATATTACCTTGTGTACTGTACTACAAATATAACATACATTACTTTGTCTATGTGAATGTATTATTAATTTATAAATATCATTTTATATTTCGTCAAAAGCAACGTAAATTATAAATTAAAATGAATTATGAGAGACATTGCACTTGGGACTTGGTCCATAGTCATTTATAAATTATATTTAAAAAAAAATGGAATGATATGTAGGTAGGCCTGCTGCCAATGTATACATGGTTATCAATTTTCCAGATACGTCATAATTTTTCTTTTTTTGGACAGATCCATGTTTTCAAAAGGGTAAATCTACTCTTTCGAGTGCTTTAGGTATTAAAATACTTGAAGAACACTGGAAGTATGTATGTAGATTCAAATGCTACCTAAGGTCTTATTAGCTATCTAGATGAGACTTTAAAATTATCTTTTATGGGGGAGACAAAAGCATTTCTCTAAAGTTGTGACCATTAAATGTATGTATATTTTCCCGCTTTAAAAACTCAGTGCTCTCCACAAAAATGAGATAGAAAGAGAAACTATGACGTAATAGGAAAATTGTAATCTATGCCTCATAAAATAAAAATAACTATGAATCTATTTCTTATATATGTAAATAAAACCTTTTTTTTTTTTTTTGCTTATCTGTGGAAAAGTTGAGACACTGTCCAATATTTTTCTTCTATTGTAGAGGATATATGACGAGACAGCATGTGTGAACCGTTGGCAATCTTCGTTTATTGTTACTTTCCCTTTTGCCTGATAAGTTATTTATTTTTTATTTTTTTGTACAATAACTTTTTTAATTTTAAGTTGTTCTCATTAATCCGTCTAAGGTGTCGGATACATAGTCACAATAAAAGAAAAATGATTGATAAACTATATTACCATTCATATAGGCAATCAGAACTTGACTGGAGTTATCTATTTTCTTCTCTAACTCATTCTTTGGTAGTCACTATATAGAATAAAAGTTTGGAGGAGTCAAAACACTTTTTCAATCATTGTTCAGGGGTACACTAATTTTTGGAAATGTAAAAGAACTGTCAAATGAAAGTGTTCAAAATGGTTGTATGAGATTATAATTATTGAGACAAAATCCTGAATATTAAACTCCGATATTCCCTCCAAATTCCGAAGAATAAAATATAGCGCTCTCTTGCTATTTATGATGGGTCCATTTTCATCACAAAATCTGGTCTAAGACAGAATTAAGTGGGATCCTGATGTAGCTAGTCCATTGGTGCGTATAGATGTTTGAAAGAGAAAATGCTGTTGACCGTAAATTAGAAAACGATTCTTATGCCGAGAGATCCATTTAAATTAATAAGTGGGAATAAAGTAAATAAAATTCGGCTGCTCAAACTTAAAAAATTAAGCGTATGACGTCATTGGACTTACAATAATGAAGGTTGAAAGATGAAATCATAAAACATTTAAATTGAATTTAAAAAATCCTAATTTTTTAAACAATGACTTAGTTTTAACAGCTCATAAATACATATTCACACTCAGGAGAGCAATATATATCAATAAAAGTGACCATGTGAAGTTCCCTTTACATAATAACTCACAAATATTGATAACACTGGCCAGTGGTCAAAAATCAAGGGGGATAAGTAAAATAAAAGGTATTTAGTTTTGTGCTCTGATTTAAAATCGAGAGTCCGACGGTTTTCGAGAAATTGGACCCTACTTTTTTAGCTTTTTTGGCCCATTTTCCAACTTCAACTTCAATTTTTACACTCGTTTTGTGCATGAAAAAATAATGGTTCACTAGTGTTTTTAATGCATATTCCATTTCCAGTCTTTGTTTTGATCTAAAAGGACTCCTAGGGGCGTAGGGTGCCGGAGTAGGCCCAAAAGTTAGCCAAATCGTTTGTACTTAAAGGAACCCTTGAACATTACATGAAATGGACTAATAAAGAATGAATGAAAGAGCTGAGACCCACAGCTTTCAAACTAAATGTCAACTGCCCAATAAAACTCCTTAACTAAGAAGAATTTGTTCATCTAAGTGTGTAATTTTTCATCCAATTTCGAGCAAAAATTCGCTATAAATCAAAAACTCACGGTAGAACTACTAAAAAAGAACTGCAATAGACAGAAGTAGTAGTAGCGTGCAGAAGGATTTCAGCTGATTTTGTAATCCTTGTGTGCGCTATTACTTGAGTAGCTCTACCGTGAGTCTTTGATTTCAAGTGAATAGAGAGAAAAATCATGAAATATGAATTAAATTGCCTCAACATTATTTTTTGGTGAAAATATTTATGTGCAAAACATTGTTCGAAAGGTCAATTTTTTCTTCAGGGGATATAACTCTAATTTAATATTTTGTACATTTCCTCTACTAACTCATTTTTTCGTTGATATTATGTATACTAATAAGTTAATATATTTGGTTTAGTTATAAATATCATTAAAACAAACAGAAAGTGTACATTGGTAAATATCAGCTATTTTACGTTTCATCTAGAACCATTCAATTAATAAATATATTCTAAAAATATAAGTAAACCGGATGAATTCTACCTTGGAGGGATCACACAAGTGAAGAATCAGAAGAAATTTTCTCATATAATTTAATTTTTTTATATGTTTGTACTTTTGGTCAATGAATTGCTGGAGAAATTATTTTGAGATGAGAAGTTTGAAAGATCCAGAAGTAAACATATATTCAGCCTTCATGAATTGTGAATTTTTATCAAGCGTGACGTGATTGTTGTAATTGTATGGACTGAATACACAAAAGACTCTCCTTGTTAAAATCTTCACACTCTATCAACTTTTCTTTAAAATCTTTTTACAGAGATCAAATATCTAAATAACTATTTAGTATGCTAATGAAGAAAAATTGATTCCCATGGGAAGAAAATGAGTCAGCCCGTTCTTTACGAAATACTGATGAGTAGTTATTAATTATTATTTTGTGAAGGAAGCCGAAACTACTTACGACATTATTAGCACAAAATTCGGTATGCTCCACGTATAGAGCACCATGCATTAAAAGGTTAAGGAAGAAAAGTAGACAACGTCCGAAATTAGGAGATACTTGTTGTTGAATGACACCATTCTTTCCAACTATTGAACTATTTTCAATATAATAATAGCTTGGAATCGAAACATAGTTTGAACTTTATCAGATCTATAATGATCAAAACACTTGTAAGAGTCAAGATTGAACAAGTCAACAGCTGACAAAAAAAAATATAGGAAATGTCTGCGTTGCAGAAAAGCCATTGTATGTAAACGACAAATTTGGATTATTCACATAGAAGGAAATTGCTACGTTTGCAGTGGCGAAGGAACCACAGGGGCATGGACTCAACATCATTCGGTCCGGGAAAATAATTTGTTCGAATTATTTTTTTAAACACAACACAAAATTTACTTGTACTAAATATAACAAATTTTAACAAAACCTCGATAACAGTAAGACTACATTTTAATAATTAAATTATTTAGCAAAATTGTATTACCTTGTACAATTTGCAAAAAATAAGGCCTCACAATTGCAATTTCATGAATGATTTAACCAAACATAAGAAAGAAATAGTTTCAGCAAAGATTACATTGCAAAATTTATAGACGACATCTTACAAAAAACAATAGTAATCATCTAGAAGTCGCAAAAATGTGTTGCTTTGTTTTCTTGGAATTTATACAAAATTTTAACTAGCTGATAATTTAAAATAACTATTTCATTCTTCAAATTATTTTCTAGCGAAAATACAACATACATACAAGCAGAATGTGTGGGCACACAACTTTCTTATTTTGAAGAATAATTTATTAAAATTAAACAATTATAATATGCAGAGTCATTCGTATCATTAAATCCATAAAAATGCAAGTTTTGAGGCACTACCTTCAATATTTTTCTTTATCTATGGTAAAAAGAAGAAGTTTAGAGTACAAGTATTGAGCAGAGACTAAGATTTGATTAAGTTAATGAATGGTAAATGATGAATTTGCATATAAAAAAAGGTATGTTTATTTCTATCTCGATAGTTATATACATTCGTCTCTGAATTGAGGACACAACAAATAATATATATGTAAGTACATAATTAATACAATATATTCCATTTTAGCAAAAAAAATTAATACATAGAAAATTACAGGTAAGTTTAAATAAAAATCAAACTCATTGCTACAAATTAAACTTTAAGAAAAAGTTAGAGTTTTGGTTGGGTTAGAATATTATAATTAGTAGGTTATAGTTACTTGTTTGTGGGTCTTTTATATATTAGAAGGGAGTAAAAAAAAAAAAAGACTGAAGTTAGTGGATGATATTTCGTTTAAATATATTCATTCTAAAAAACGATTAATAAATGATATTTATCACAGATATACATACAATGTTTGAAAAAACAAAAAAATATAGGTAATAAAACGAAGGAGAAAAAACACATAATGAGTTTGAAATTAGTGATACATCAGAAACAAAAGAAAACAAAAGATGAGCATGAAGTTGCGTTGCGAGAGGTTTGGATGACTTTGTATAGATGATCCATTGGTATGAATTGCCTCTGGTTTTTCACCTGAAAAAAAAAAAAGTAATAATAAAAATTATAATTTTGATATAAATCACATCTTTTAATTTTGTAGGTCTGGGCTTTTTTAAATAGTCTTATTAGACTTTTTTTTTTGTAATGGATTATTTATATTTAAGTAAAAGTGCCAATTTAGCCAATAAATAAATGTTATAAATATATAAAATATTGAAAAGAAAATCCTGGATTTGACATCCGTGCTTTCTCTTTTTTTTTTTCTTTGAAAAGAGACTAAAATGATTTTTAAACTTTCCAAAGTAACATTTGGAAGAGAGCGAAGCGTTACATTATAAAAATTTATCTAATATTTTGCAAATCAAGTCTATTAAAAATTATATTTTATAAGAAAATAAAATTGACTCAATGCCTATGTAAACACATAAAGATGCGAAAAAATTATTATTGGAATGTGTATCAAAATGTCTTCTTCTCTTACTCGTAAAAATAAAAAAATAAACTTAATTTATTTTTAATGCAATTATTATTTTTATTATTCGTTTATTGTGTCTAAGATTGTTTTTATATCCTTTTTTTTAATGATCAATTTATGTAGCATTAAGAGGCATTTATATCCCTCCTCACTTTTTCTCCCTAGGTAATTGGTACATTTATTCTTCTTTAATAAATGAATTTAAAAAATTTGGAAGTGGGATTTGAATATTTATTTGATGATGTACGTAGTTTAATTACAAATCTGTGTACATAAGAATAGCAAATTATCGTTGGATATTTTTATGTATTTCTATGTGAAGAAAGAGCTGAACAAAATGAACACATTTCCAAAAAATCTTAAGGAAACTTCAACAAATTACTGGCTTCATACTTGAAAACAAGAACAGGTCAACTCTTTTTTAAGAGCAAAAAGGGTTTTTATTTTTTAAACAGGTGATGATGAGTTTATGCCTCCCCAAGCTGACTGACTTCTAGAATGATGAAATAATGTGTATCTCTCTTGTATGTAGTTGCATTTAATCTGATTAATGTTTCAAAATAGAAAGTCTCTACTGTTCTTTATATATACATAAAGGTAGCTCTACCGGATCTATCACAACTGATACAATGTCTTTGTCCTTAAAAATGATATTTTAAATGGTTGTATCATTATGAGTTAGTAATGTGATTCTCGAAATTAATCTCCGTCTCGACTCCAACAAAGTCTTGGTCTTGCCTTATGGTGTTCTTGAACAAAAGTAACCTGGCTTGAATTTTAAGGGAGAGGGGCCAGGCTATGTGTAAATAATTCTACCCCACTACAAATTAACGAAATTTCTTTCCTTTTTTCAATTTTTTTTTGAAGGTGGGAGATGTATACAAGGCACTATTGGTTAAGAACAATATATTAACGTTAGTTGCCTATTTTGTATTGATTTTTGAAACTGCTTAAAGAAGAAGAGAATCTTCTACATTGAAAACAGCATTAGTGCACGGAGAAGTACAATTTAAGCATTGAATGCTACAAATGCAAAGGCATTAGAAGAAATTTTGTGGGATATTTATCAAAATGATTTTTGAGGCTTCGTCGACAACGATCACGTAAAGAATGAACAAAATTTCATTAAAAAGAAAGAACCCAGAGATTTTCCTTTTTCAATTATAAAGCTCTAATTTATTTCTAAGAAAGTCGCAACAGAGTTCATTATACCCTAGATTGATTAAAAAATTAAAAGTAAAAGCCAATGCTGGCACAGGGGGATAAAAAAACGTTATGACAGCGCTACATACAACGTTTTACAAAAGATACACTCTGCATAGTGATTTATGTTATATATATATATATATATATATAAGTCATTTTTTTGTATGACTTGTGCTATTAATGATGATTTAATAACGTCTAAATAGACTCCGTTTTTACAATACAAAATGCATACAAAATGAAAATGAAATGATCAGATTTTCAGTTCTTGTTTTCCAAACTTGATTTTATTTTCAATAGAAATGAATCAATTCTAGCTAAGTATGTATGTAAGTACCTCATCTTCATAAATTTAGGTAGGTATTTGATTTATTGTTGATATAATTATATAAAAATCCTCTTTATATAAATAAATATTTTCCACGTTTTGTTTTAAGGTCTTTTGTACATGAGCCCTTTTCTTTTCTTCATAGACATAATTTATAATAATGTCATAAAGAGTAATTAATTTAAAAAAAGAAATATTGATATAATAGCATATGGTGTTCCTATGTATGTGCACTCGCTATTACTCTGTTTGCACTTAATTTTCTGATAAGTTCATCATGTTTTTTTTAAAGTAGTAGAATTATATATATATATTATTGTTTGCTTTCAACAAAAACAAATTGCAATATTTTGATGCATGTTGAAAATGTTTTTGAAGACATCCTTGAATGACCTCATTTATTAAACCAAGGAATGCAAAACATAAACAAACATAAATAAAAATAAAAAAAGAACAAAATATCATTACAATGATATTTACTCAGTTTCATACAAATATATGAAAATGAAATGCCACTTTTCGTTCGCTTCATCCGCATATAAAAAAACCAGTTTAATTTTCCTTACAAACAGAAACCAATGTAAAAAAAAAGTTAAAATAGTATATTTAAATAATGGTAAATTGACTTTTTGAAAGCAAAAATTTTGTAAAAAGCACCATGTTATGATCCTCCAAATTCTCTTACAGTTCAATTCAAAATATGGAGATTTTGGGATGGATCAACAATGTTGCTTGTTTAATTATATGTACATAGAAGAAAATGCATTCTTTTACATGTGGCAGACGTATCTCACGCCTTTATTCTAAATATACTAAAATAAAACTGTAGTTACATAGCTGCTACCCTGTTTTTCCATTAAGTTTGTCCTTTCCCTTTTTGAAAGTCAAGGTTTCGAGTGAAACTAAAGCCTCAACGTGATTTTATTGGATTCACTGTAATTGAACCCTGCGCTAAACTATGAATGTATTTCTTATTAAATCAAAAACAGTCTAAGAGTGGATGAGAATGACAACATTATTGATATAAAGCTGCTAATTTTGGACCTTTCTCTTTTTTGTTCAAAAACTTTGTTTTTCTATACATTGATTTTTAATTTCTTTCAATATAAAAGAAACGTTTGTGATCATAACACTTTCTTATTTTGAAAAGAATCACAGTAAAAACATACGTACAATATTATGAAGAGTCTTTGGGAAGTTCAGTCTGTAAAATTGTAGAGTAAAAACATATTCTTTTAGTGAATGACGAATGAGCTTACTTTCAGCACTATTTATTTGAACATTTAGGCCCTCATTACACCAAGGATATGTTTTCATCATTGTTCATTAGGATGCTAATCCATACGTAGAGAAAATTAAATTTTTTTGAAGATCTTACCTCCTAAATTATTTTGTTTTGTCTTGTAGATTAAGGTACCATTTAAAAAAAGGAAAAATTTTAACTTTTAGAGATCGTTCAACACCCTCAAAGTTCTGAAAATTGACTATTTCATTTCCTTCTTTCATTAAAACCGAAATACCTTGGGCTATAACGTTTATTACATTACAACTTTTTTTAGTTGAATAAACAATCTTTAAGACGTATTTTAACAAAGTTTCTTTAAAACATATTTTTATCGACATAAAGGCAAATATATAAATAAACATTTTCTTTTTATTTATAATTTAATATAAATTTAGCATTAATTGCGACAAAACGTTATACGGTGTCATTAAAACGATTTTGATCTTTCATTTAAGACTTGCTTTGTGTCTTCTATAATCTATAATATATCAAAAATTTACTTGTAAATTAAATTTATTACTTTACTGTCGAGGAAAAAAATATATTTCCTAGGATCAGTAGATTTCGAATTAAAATAAATAATTTTATTACACTCCTGCACTGAATTGTGTACAAATTGATCATGGCTTCTGTGATATATCGTCGATCAACATATAAGAGAAGCTTAAAAAAAAGGAAAGTTAAACTAAACGACTTTGTAAGTGGACCTTTTCCCAGATTTTCTAAGTATATAAAGTATTAAAAGAGGATTCCTTTAAAAGGCTTATAAGATACACCGATATGTCCTGCTCAATAGAAGTTATTGAAACTTCACATTGATACTATCATCAAGATGGTTATAAAGTGTTCATTTGAATAGATTTTCTATTATTAAGTAACAATTCAGATGGGACAAAGATGCTTGCATACTCACTAGACATAGTGGATGGCACGGTTTATTATGTATTTGTTTAGAGATCGATTCAACTCCAGAAAAATAGAATTTCTACTTAAAATAAGTTGGTTTAATAATATAATATAATGGTTTACAGATACAACTTCAGTAATTGATTGAATACAAGATACTGAAATATTGTATTGTATGGTTTCATCTAAGAAAGTAAATGAATGAGTAGCCTGCACTACTATTCATCTTTTCAGTATTTGTGACACTTTATTGAAGTTAATATTGAATTCCCATTATTTGATGATGAAACACTAGTTGAAACAATCTGAGTGAAAATGACAAATCTTTGTACGTTTGATTCCTAAAAAAATATTCCAACAAATAATTTTAGTTCAATATATACAGCCATTGCTAATTTCATTACATAAAAAACAATACAACTTTTCAAAATTATTTATTATAATTTGAAAGTCATCAATTATTTAAAAAATGATGATGACTGTTACTAATAATTTTTTATTATTAGTATTTCCTGAAAAAAGACGTGAACTTGAAAATAAAATTGATTTGATTAAGACCTGTAATTACATTATACGTATATATTACAAAATATGAAGACAAGAACAATTTCATTTGCTAGTAGTTGATCTACATAGAGAGAAGCTTTCCACTTCCAAAAACTCGAGATAATCCATTATCATAATTATTTAAAAAATTAAGTTCATATTTTTATTAGTAAAAGCTATGAAACAATCCTTTCAGACAAGTCGTAAGACACCGTATAACATTTTGTCGCATTTGATACTTAATTTATTATATCAAATAAAATAAATATTAAGGAAAAAATGCGCGTAAACAGCGGTACATTTATTTGTTCTCCTTTTTGTCAATAAAAATACCTTTTAAGGAAGCGTAGATTCTTAAAGGTGTTGTTTATTCAACTAACAAAGTTAGATAATAATGAAATTAAAATAAAATAAAAATTGTCAATTTTCTGAACTTGGTAGGTGTTAAAATTTAAAATTTTTTTCCAATGGTAACTTAGTAGTGTACAAGACAAAAGAAAAGAATTTAGAGTGTAGCATCTCCAAAATGTTCATTACATTTGAATTGGTACTCTATTGCCTATAATTTTTGATTTTATTAAGTAGATGTTAACTCAAACAAAAGCAAGGGGGGGGGGGTATTTTACATATGGGTATATCTTAAATATGCCTGTTTCTAAATATTTTTATTAATATAGTTATGTAACTTTTGTCTCTTTGTTTGCTTGAATGGTTAAATGTGACATTTATTAGTTGTAAGAGAATCTTAAAAGAAAAGAAATATTATTTTATTTGCTGATATAACATGTAACTTGAAGGAAATAACAAATAATGGATAGTTGGTTTAGTAGTACTTTCATAACATTTGTGACAACTGTGTTCAAAAACATGATTAACATTAAATTAGAAAAATAAAAAAATGAAACAAAGGCTTTCTTCAGGAAATTACTTTTGACTCTTTTTCTCTAACGCACATAGTTGTACCAACTACATATATAGTATAGAATATCTATATAAGTTCCTTACCATTTGACACATGCACAGACACCGAGGCAGACCTTGCGTTGGAAGGAGCACATGTGTACTTTCCAGAGTCATGAGGACCCACATTCTCAATGATGAGTGTACTTGAAGGATATCCACGATTATGTCTCCGTGTCTTAACTTCGATTCCACCTCTGGGTGAGGAATAATCAATGGTCTGCAAAAGAACACAGTTATTAACTACAATCCTTTGAGAGTTGAGTAGAACATCTATCTTGAGAGCACTATTTTAATTGTATCTCACAAAATCTCTACTCTTTTTTATTTTTCTATCTTGAAAGTGAATAAAATTCGATTGTTCCCTTTTAAACCAGGGATGTCAAACATTATTTGACAAAAGTACATTTTCAGAACCGGTTCAGAAACTGAATTATATCTACTCCAAAAAAGATTATCAAGTTCTTGAACTCGTCTATAATTTCCGGAACAAGTCTTAAAACTATTAGTTCACTATTTAAGATTTTTTTATTTGTACCCGGTATTTCTAATGTTTGAGAATTAATTCTTTTAGTATTTGATTCGTAAAGTACATTTTTTTATTTTTAATTGAGCAAACATCACTTCGATGATTGCATAATAAGTTATACAATGGCCCATTTATATGTGTATTTATATCCACAGTCTCAAATCCATTAAGTACATAGCAGTCAACCCCTTTTAGAGGAAAATTAATTTTTTTTTCAGATTCAAGGACCGATTTTGAATCAAAATATCACTCTAAAAATAATAATTTAGTAACCAACTTACCTCAAAATTAATATTTATACGGTAATATTATAAAATAAATCAATAAGGAAAGGAAAAACAGGTGAATAATTTTAAATGTGTTTTAAGAGACACAGAATGTGATCCAAATTTCTATTTACATATATTCAAGCGCATTATTATGATAAATAATTGGCTGGATATTTAGATAAGCTTAACCATTATTAATTAAGAGGGGGAAGGAGAAATTTATTACTTTTAAAGCATATATATATATATATATGTTATTTATTTATTTATTTCTTTATCAGTCAGTATCAATAAGTATTTATGTATAAAATTAATCCGATGAAATATGAACTACTTTTAAAAATCAAAAATATAAGATTTTTACATTTATTAACTGAATGTCTGTGTAGCTAGGGAATAAGTAAAAATATTTAATTAAGTATTCATTTACTTTTATGAAGCATGATCGGATGTTTGTTTTTATGATTAGTAAATTGGCAAAAAAATAAAAAGATAATTGCATAAAATCTAATTTGTCGTTTTTTAAGCAGTATGTTAGCTTAGTAATGACTGAATTCTCATCAATTATTTATAATTTTACCTGCAATTCTAATTAAATCCATGTCTAAAATAATTAGTGAACAAATCAAGTTGAAAAAATACAACAACTTTTTTTGCATTTCCATGGGTTTCTTAATTATATGACTCATTGTATGCCCATAAAAAAATCTAATACAAACAAAGAGGTCTCCCTGTTTGAATAGAAACTATCTTTGAGGTCTTTTATATATATAACTTTTACATATATGTTGTATATATACATACTTTTGAACAATGCAGTTTTTTAGGCTAATTTTCTCAAGTTCGACAAACTACTTGAGATAAAAAGTTTTTGATTAGAAAAAAAAAAGTCGCTTAATTATATGATAATCAATTTTTCATGCGAAAAAAGTCAAAAACAAATTAGAAGTCCGTTTTCTACTCCATGTTTGTAGAACAAGAGTCATAAACCACTTTTCATTTGTTTTTGTTTTTTTGTCAATAGTGTTGAACCATTTTACAAAATATTTTCTTCTCATAAATGAATCATTCATTAAGAAATGATTAATGAGCAAAAAAAGAAAAATGAAAGAGTCAACCATAAAACACTGCCATTTTTAATTAGTTCGTTTAATACAAAACATATATGCATATTTTATTTTGTCTGGAGATTGTTTTCACAATCATTTTTTAAGGGTGTCGTCTAAACATAATGCTTATGGACCTTATCATATATGTATAGCCAATTTTACATCTGAAAGCAAATATATATATTTAACATTGATCTTTCAACCCTTCATAATGCACCTCAAATTCTCAAAAGAATATTTTAGCTACTATAGCATACTAAATACCCAACGTAAAATAAGGAATAAAAAGCAATCCACTACCATGACCATGCTTTTTCCAGCAACATCTCAAAATCGATGAAAGGCCGTATATATAAACAAAAGAAAGTTTTTCTTACTAGTGTACTTCTGGCTAATTTTAAAATTTCTCTTTAAAATTGTTGTGCATTGCAGCATTGTATTTATACATGTAAATGATTTTAAAAGATATGAAAATGAAATCAATTTGGATAACTCGACACCTCTTACAAAAACTGAGACTCACTTCTTTATCCTACAAATTGAGAGTGTGTAAACTTGGTAAAGTTGTGGTCAAGATCACATCATCTAAGATGTAAAAAAGACCAAGACTTTAAGGGATCAAAGACCAGGTCGAAGTCAAAACAGTTTTTTAAATATATCTGGTCGATATGGTCTTAGTTCAGACAAAGACTTTAAATAAACCCAGATCAAAATAACACCAAGTGAGGGAGTCGAAACTGAGAAGAGACTAAAACCAATTTTGACTAGTACCTAGTTCATAATAAATCATGGTTTAACTTCTACATATTGATGAGTTAAAATATGACGATCTTGGAACCTTACTAGTAAGAAATAGATTGTTAATGTGACAGAGCTGGAAACAATGTTTCAGAGCAATTTAAAAACAACATTAAACAAAACGAAGCTTTTTTAAATTGTAACTAATTAGTTTTAAATGAGATGGTCAGCTCAAAAGTTGAGAATATGTCATGAAACGTTAGTTCAATAACAAAAAAAAACAACTCATGTGAATTATCATATCTAAGTTAAACGCTATCCACTTTTAAAGGGCCTCTCTCTTGAGCCATAAATATACCTACATATGTACCTTGCGTTTCTATGCTTGTCATAATCAATCATTATTATTCTTACAAATATAAAAAACGTAAAACATGATGTTTGATCCCCTGAAACGAATCATGAAACACTCATTGGTTAATGAGAAGAAGAGTATCATCGATTAAGGAATCAACTCAGAACTATAAAAGGTAGGTATGTAAATGGCACTTGTGTCTTCCTATTCCATTGATTGTATTTCCAAGAACTAGTATTTAAAGAATATTTTTTTAATATACATATATATGTATAACTATGAATGTATTC
The DNA here is from genome assembly GCA_963680855.1 of Lepeophtheirus nordmannii. Classification (NCBI taxonomy): domain Eukaryota; kingdom Metazoa; phylum Arthropoda; class Copepoda; order Siphonostomatoida; family Caligidae; genus Lepeophtheirus; species Lepeophtheirus nordmannii. The sequence continues at coordinate 22,693,398 of OY804520.1, read as the reverse complement.
ATCTAGAGAGAATAAAGTTCCCAAAGGAAAATATTCTCAAAATAAAAGTTTTTTTTTCTTCCTTTCATAGATTAAAAAAAAAAAAAAAATTCTTTGCATATTTTACTTAAAAGCATGACTTATGATACTTACTATTTAAAAATATGCCTCCTAAAAAATTTCTATGCGTAAGTGAGTCGTCGTACATACATAAAAATATTTATTGTACATGAAGACTTTTTCTAGTAATAGTTTGTTTTATGGTATATGTATGTATGCATGTATATACTTGTGTAACTGTATTTTTTTTTGCCCATCTAGAGTTATATGTTGAGAATAAATTAAAATCGTTCATTTGTGTAGGTACATATCATATATAATGAAACATCAATGAAACTTGTAGACAGTTTTATTTATATTGAGTTTTATTTGAAGATACATGATTTTAGTCAAGTAATAACTTATGTATGTAGACTAAGAATGAAGAAATTCTTGAGAGTCATGTTTAAATCAACGTATACTTTTCCCATTTCCAAGCAAATCGTTCGTCTGAAAGACCCGGTAAACCAATTTTTAAATTTATGGATAGTAACACAGGTCAACAAATTTTCAAACTTTCAAAAATACTAAGGGGTATAAGTAAAGTAAAGTTATTCAGTTTTGCACGCTGATTTCAAACCTGTATTATTTTTTTTTCAAGAGTCCAACGGTTTTTGAGAACTCGGACCTTACTTTTTTAGCTTTTTTGGCCCATTTTTCAACTTCAACTTTAATGCAGATTTTTTGTTTTGAGCTAAAGTAACTCCTGGGGGCATAAAAGGCGGGAGTAGACCCAATCGTCGACCAAAACGTTTGTACTTAAATAATTCCTTGATTATCTCATGAAATGGATTAATAAGGAATGCAGCATTAAAGAGCTGAGACACACAGCTTTCAAACGAGATGTTAAGCGCCCAATAAGAATCCATTACTAAAGATCTAAATGCGTAAATTTTCATTCAATTTCGAAACAAAAATTCGCTAGACATCTAATACTCACGGTAGAGCCTCTTAAGTATTAGCGCTCGGAAGGATGAAGAAATCAGTTGAAATCCTTCTGCGCCCTATTACTTTTTGACTGTTGATTAGTATAATCAATGCTGTGAAATTTAAGTAATTTATTATGTATTCACTCTATTGGAAAGTGAATTTGTACTGAAAATCACAAATAAGTATATCCATTAATTACAATAGTTAATATATAGGAAAAAGGAAGAACACACTTGATATACATACATATATTACAACAGAGTATAATATCGATTGTGACCAAGGTATTATTGACTTACAATTTACAACAAACAACGGGTGAAACAAATGTACATATATTTTTGCATTTATCCAAGAAAAAACAAAAAAGGTGAATCTACTCTCCATCCCTTCCCCTAGTTGTTGCATAAAAAGCATTTTGTTATGTGACTTTTTTGGTGTAGAAATATAAGACATTTCAATCTGCTCCAAAAACATAAATTAAGTCCCAAATACAAGAATTAATATTGTCTTTAATAATAAAAAATCGTCAAAGTATTAATTGTAAAAAAAACTTTATAATTGAACTTTTTATTTAAAAAATTAGGTATAGTAATCTACGTCAATGTAATAATTGAATGCAAGATTTAACGGCAATTTCCATATTTTTTTTCTTCTCAGAATATACTTTTTATTTTCTTCCACTTTTAATTAAAAATTGATTTCCTGAGTAGAGAGTTGATAGAAAGGTACAGGTGAAATCGAAATATGTATTGCATAATTATTAAAAATGCTTTATAGACTGTTACAATTATAACTAAAACATCCATTATTACGTCACCTTATTCATTGAGAGGCTATGAATCAAGAGATTCTTCTTCAAAGAAAAGAAAAATTTCTTGAAAAATCGGAAATAACGTTTACATTTCATAATATTTAACTACAAATAAATAATAATAGTCTACTTTTAGATTACTAACATTTAATCCATGTTTCTAGTTTTCAAGAAGATATAATTCTGGGTATTAACTACTCTAAAAGTGGGGTAGGTTTGGTTATATTTACATTGAAGGTTCTTATAAATGCTCTAAGGAGATTCAAGAGATTTAAAAGAAATACAATGAATGGATAAAGGGATATCATTTACTGTTTTAGGAATAAAAAAGATGAAATTTCTGTAGGATTTAGTAGATGTTACTAAAAAAATGGGTCCGAAGTCAATCTTCTAATGCTCATAAAGAAACTATGATTAAATATGGGACGCTGAGTGGAAATATTAAGAATGTACTGCATTCTATAGAGAGAAAGGACGGCGTCGAGAAGGCATTTTTAGAAAAATTTAATAAATTAGTTCAGGATGATTAAAGTAAGTGTAAGATTATTTTACCATTTCCTTCAATTTTATCAGTGGCTGCTAGCCAAAAAAGTGGAGCTAACTTGTAAAATTCAATAAGTTCAATGTTTTAAGTATTTTAAAATTGTCCATGTATGAAGCAATTCTACAGAGAGGAAAATAATTTTTATTTTCAGATTTGATAAATAATTCAGGAAACAATTAGGTCTTCCTATCAGAATTGAAAATAGTTTCCCAGAGAGAAACAATCTTGATCTCAATGAAAGTGACATGGAGGGCTCTAACAAAGAAGGTGAGGAAATTTCCATAAATACGGATAAAGTTTCTCTTCAAACTGGGATTGAGGATTTTAAAACAACAAATTACCAACGAGAAGTAACTTCAAAAATTGATAGTGTGCTCGTTCAGAATAACTTGTTACATAATGAAAATGAATCAGAATTAGAAACAAAAAGGTTCGATGTGGTGCTAAGAAAGAAAAAAAAAAGATATATCTACAAAATGCATATCAAATTGTACGTCTCAGTTTTTAAATAAAATTTCAAAAGAAGCCTTCTCTAGCACTAGTGAAAAGTCAGTGAAAAAAAGATCCAGGGATGAAGCAGACTTGTGCTAAAACGATATTATCAATTTAAAGTTATAAGAAAATTAAAAAGGTCTGTTTTTATTAAAGGGATTGTTCTATCTTTATATATATGTATATATATATATATAATCTTTTTTCATGACCCTGTTCCTCTTAGGCCCCTCCCACCTTCTTGGACCCAAGTTCGTTTTTTTTGCTAATTTAACAGTGTTGCATTAGTTGTGTTCTAAGAATAAAGTTGTGCTTAGGTACCAAGCAAAATAAAATAGTATTAATAATAGTCTACTTTTGTAGACTACAATCGAAGACGTTTCTAGTTATAAGAACAAAACAGATTCTTCACTATAAATAATTCGACTTTTACATTTTAAAAAAGTAATTAAATTTCAATCTAATGTAGAAATACTTTGAATAGTTTAGAGAGTTATATGTAAATGCATGTGCAAATAAAAGTTAAGTAATGAGGTATCATTTTTGCAAATACATAGGATGAGTTGCTGAATTCTATTTATTTCTAGTCATACATCATGTGATAAAGAATAAAGAATGTAACAAATTAACTCATCTCAGTTTTTCATGATGATAGACAAATAAATATATACAAAAAAAACTTGTGTACACTAATTCATGATATCCAAAATTTCCACTTTATGTTTCTACAAGAGTCTGATACTCCATGAGTATAAAAATGTCCACATTTGTTGTCACCTGTTAATTTTTCTACTTCTATTTAACTCAAATTAGCTATTATTCATCAGTGAACAAGTTTTTCTCATTAAAAGAAGAATATTTCCTCCTCAGTTGGTCCAAATTTTTTGATCTAGCTTAGAAAAGAAAGAAAAAAGAGGAGTCTTGGAAGTCTTTGGATCTAATTTTATTCTGCAGTATTAAAGGGTGAAGCCCTTTTTATTGATAATTAATTAATATTAATTCAAGTTTTTGGTACTTTTAACTGACTGCCATTGAAAACTCCCATCTTGCGCGTAAAGGCTTAGATTATCAGATACAATAAATGGTAATTTGATACATCTTAGTTGATGTCAACTATCCTATATTTCACTTCTCATAGACCATTGCAAATTAAATCCAGTATATGTATACATTCATATATTAAAATATGCAAAAAGACACATTTTTTGAAAGATATGTGTCTACATATATGTATATAAAAAAAATTGCGATAGTCAATTAATAATTGAGATTTTAAGAAGATTATTAAAAGAGGAAGAGCTAGAGAGTTATCATATTTTTCTTGTTATAGTCGTAATTAGATGTATAAATATAAATATAGACAAAAATAATTACAATTATCAAAAATTTAAATAGCTGACATGAAAATACAATAACACATTTTATGTTGTTAATATATGTATACGCTTACAATAATGGATTTATGTGAACGTATCAATTTATTTACACATGTCGTATAAATAAAGAAATGCATAGCAATATCCCTGTTAGCCCGTATTTCATGAGTCCAAGTTTACCTATGTATATGTATGTCTATGTCTATATCTATAGTACGGGTATTATTTTAAGACCCTTTTAACTTTTATCTATGTAAATTCATTATTTATGTACATATATGCAAAAATAATAAAATGTTAGTTCATTGCAGACGTCTGAACAGTCCGGTGTATCTGGGAGACAGGGTTTTATAAGTATTATTGACGTCTATGATATCAATGTAAGTCCTTTGGATTTGATAATTAATTACCTATCTCTTTTTGTTTTAGTTATCAAAAATCTCCAATTTAATTTATGATTTTTCTTCCTTGCACATTTAACTTTTTTTTTTTACTTCTATTTAACACTTTAACAACATACTTTGTACACAATTTCAAGATATATGTAGTGACACACCTATACATAGATGATAATTTATCACAATAGAAAGATAAATAACATTTTAAAATAAAAATCCTTCTGATTTAATAAAGATAGGTTTTTAATCAATGTCAAGGCCCTTCATTGACGAACCTCATTAAGACTTCTATTATCTTGTGTGTGTGCGTGCTTTCCCCCCCCCCCCCCCTCACTAGACCTATTTCAACTAATAATGATAACATTATGCCCAGTTCTTCACCTATCTTCAAAGTAATCTTCAATAGACTCTATTCTTTCACTGTAAAAAAAAAATATATATATGTATGTTTGTGGGGATAAGTGTTTTTAAGAATTTATTTATTTTCTTAAAGCAAATACAGTCATAAGTAGTGATAGGCCACAACTTTACCAATCTTTTTCCCTTGTATTTTCAAGTCTAAGTAATAAAAAAAAGCACCTAAATAAGAAATGAACCAATAGTAATAGTAATGATTTTTCAGGAAACCAGAGTTTGTCTTATATTTACCTATGTGTAGAAAACTAATTTTTATTAGACTCTAAATTTCCAGGGTACAAATCATTTTTTTAGATTCCAACTGGGGCATGCGAATATTTACTTTTATACCTTTGATTATATGTCATAAAGATCCAATATACATAGATTAGCCTACTTATATACATACATGCCTGTTTATATGGTTTTATGAATACCTATATCATTGAAATACGTGCATATCCAATCCAAGTAGATAGAGCCTTAACATCATAATTACCATAGTCATTATTTTGACAGATTATTAATTGATTTCATTTTTATGTTTGAGCGGTTATTCCCCTTCCCAAGAGATATGCTTTTGCCTTTCACAATGTTTATATATCATTTTCATAAACGATTTGAGACTTTAAAAATCTACAACCACAAAGTAATTAGACAATAAATTTTAAAGTTAGTTTTAGAGTTATACATAAACAACAGAGCTGTGTACTCGAGTCAACACAAGATTCAACTCATAAATCTCATGTCACCTAATTAAAGGTGACTTGAAATTGATTTGATAAGTTAATTGAGCTTGTTAAGACTCGAGACACACATAAGACTCTGAGTTTTCTTACTCAAAATTATATGACTTATCTATCTTGTGTACACATCTCTGGTCAATCATTTTCAAATAAGCATCATACTTCCAGAAATAATTATTTTTTAAAATGATGTAGCTTCAAATTATTTGTGGACATTAGTCAGAGACTTAATAATAGGGGCTTTTAAAGAAGTTTATTGGGAATTTTGAGCCTTGATGGTTATAAGGATATGCGGGTATTTAATAGATCGATTCAAATATCTATAATACCTATATATGTTATGCTTCAAAAGATTTAACATAACTTTAAAGTTTTTAAAGACTTGCTGCTTTTAATGTTGAGTCTCATTAAAAAAAAATAATCTATTCGAAGAAATTTTATTTTTCTTTGACGAGTAGAATTTAATCAAGTTCAACGCCCCCCCCCCCCCCCTCATACAAGATGATGCAACAAAATCCATTAGCAAATTTATACAATCAAATTACTTAATGCAGGTGAGGAGGCTGTTACTAAGAATTAAGCATAATAATTCTTTATGCACGCATTAGTTTAAAATTCTACATTTTCTTTATAGGGAGAAATAAGTTTCTTTTTTTTTCTTTTTGTAGTCGCGCAGATTTACTCATCCCGACTCAAAAATTATTTAATTAACTCACCCACCTATACATATACCCAGAAGAAGAAAATGAAATTATAATCTTAATTAATATACATATAGCACTTCATCTTTATTTTTGGGATATTTTATAGAATTTATTCGCATGCCATTAACAGATGCATTATTATACCTGTAGGGATGCTTAAAAATCTCTAAGTGCATAGTATTTACTATGTACCATTTTACATCCTTACAAATGCTGAAAATTGACGGGGATATTATGTATGTATTTCTGACGTGGATGATTAACCTAAGGCAATTTTGTCATTAGAGTGTTACCCCCCTAAATATATGAGTGTATTTACATATGATTATGATTAATGGAGTCTTACACATTCAATTACATAGACTCAACCAAACTCTACAAAGCAGGATGATTCATCTTCATTATCCCCTAATAATTATCTGAATAAGCACCTCATAAACCATTTAATCATTTTATTAATGACAAATCCTTAATACACCAATCGCTCAGAGGGAACTTTATACTTCTTACGCGGTTTATGCAAGGGGAATATATATTTCATGAATGAAAGGTGTTGAAGATGTCAAAAGGTTAAAAATTACTGGCCTTATGAGTCATCAACAGGGCATTAAAATTAAAAATGCGCTTATTATTCATATGGTGACATTTTCATTATGAAATGAGCCAACAACGACGAGCTCTCAATTATTTCAATTTGTGACAAATAACGTGACAATTTCCTTTCTAAATGAAGCAGCATTTGTGTTCACAAAACTTCTTTATTTTAAAAAGAAAATTTGTTAAAATATAACGATTGTAATATGAAGAGTTCATATAAATTATATCCCTAGAAGTAGGACGACCGTGTTACAATATATGAAACTCCAACTTTTCCATTCCAATTTTATTCACAAAACCTTTCTATTTTACGAAAGAAATACATAATTAAAGGTTGTAATATGCAAAGTCCATTAAAAATTATATTTTCCAAATGATTTTCATCATTTTCTGAAAATATCTGAAACTATATTTACAAAACCTCTATATTTTGAAGAGGAAAAAAGCTAAATGTGAAAAGCTCTTAGATAGCTTTTAAGGATAATATTACTAGGAATATAAATTATATGCAAATCGGGCTTGTAATAAAAAAAGAAAGAGAAAATCAACCTGGCAACTCTGACAATTTAATGAATGTTGGGGAGGGGGGAAGCAGCTTGAGCTGTCATGACGTTTTACTGAGCTACAAGCTGCTATTTTCCTTTATATATGCATACAAATGAAAACATCAAACCACAAACATTACATACAATACGTTACTCCAGATTCATTATTAATTTCACAAATATCATTAACTCCATTCACATCAATGAATGATATCCGTTTTTTAATTTTTCCTTTGTTCCTCTCCATGATATGTATAATCTTTGCAGACTGTTCTTTTCTTGTAAAACATTATGTTGAGGTAGTAAAGTTGATGTTACCTTCTTAAGGGGAAAAAAAAATGATAACAGCTTCGGAAAACAAAAAGACCTGTTTGAAGAGCCAACTCCACTTTTTTATTACAAGCCCGATTTGCATATGATTTACATTCCTAAATATCACACTCATATCCGCCTATACAATCAGCAAGATGTACAATATTATGTCAAAGTAAAAAAAAAAAAAAAAATCCAGGCCTTAAGGCTCACATACCTCCTCTATGGAAATGAGACGGACTTATTCAGGCCTCTTATAGGTTATGAACCTTTCTCCAGTGATGAATAGGGGAAATTTATTTGATTTAAATTATTAAAATAAATTATATTTAATTCTGTTTATGTATGTATTTATGTATAAAATTAAGATAATTTAGCCCCCTCTATGTATAAAAAAGTAAGTAGATGGCTCCTTATATCAGACAAAACGGGAAAATAAAATAAATAATTTATAAGTTTCAAATGCATTTAGACATATAGTATTTATGTGCAATGTATACATATAATGTAAAAGCATTCAGGATTAACAAAACGAGGAGAACCAGGTATATGGAAAAAGCATACTTAAAGTTGTTTTTTTCCTATCCCTCTGTTTAACTTTTTTTTAAAAGTTTTTTTTTTTTAAAAAAAAACTTCTGTATTTACATGGGAATATCCATATTATATGAATGTATATTAGTGATGTGTCAAATAATTGGATTTACACTTTAAATTATTCACATTTTTAGAAATTTTTCCATACCTCACTAATGTGAATAAAAACCACTCTTCATAACTTTTTCCTCATTAAAAAAACAAGAACACGTTAGATGCGCAGATTATCTGCATTTTATATATATTTTCATTCATTCATATCCACAAATTTCAAATCCTGGATTTTGCTCTAATATTTGGTCCTTGATCTTTCAAAAATATTCACTAATAGGTGTGTCACTAATTTATGTAGCTCCATGTACTCAAAGCATTGAAGCAAAGTGGTGAAACGAAAACCACGTGATCAATTTTTTGTAGAAGTTCCCTTGTTAACTCTTTTTTCTTCGCTAGGGACACTGAATTATTACTCAATACCCACTCATCAACCTCCATGATTTTACCTCATTACTTATATTAAAACAGAGTAAATTCTAAAGCGACCTCTTGCGGTGGAAAATTCGTCTCAAAGACTATGAAATCTCTGACAAGTGAGCTTGTTACATTGTTTTAATTATGTCTCTATGAAATAATAAAGTACGTATCATATATGAAGTCATACTAATTTCAATAATTATGCAATCATAGACAAAATCTTAAATAACAGGGCCATTATAAACTAGTTTGATGTATAGTATGTATCATTTCAATAGAGAAAACGCACTTGGAAGAATTAGAAAGGGAAATTAATTAATTCTACTTATCCTAAAGTAGTTATAATTAAAATGAAGGAACGAACGAACGAGGAAGAAGAAGAGGGTATTTATTATGCGTAGGGTCCTACCTCTTAATTAATTAAATCAAATTATTTCAAAAGGAAAAGATATGTATGTGTGTATAGCGATTATTCAACAAAAACTCGACTTATTTTACTCAAATAGAGGAAAAAGGCGCTTAGTCGACAAATTCAACTAAATGTGTATACATATCATTTGGATCTAAAAAAAGATTTTGTGCACAAAAAAAAAAGCTACAATGTATTCAAAGTGGCTTCATTCTAGAAGGAAATTTCCTACCTCGTAGAATGATAACCAATAAAAAAGCTCAAAATCTTATTTTCTAACCTTTGTAATAGGCTTCAAAAATATGTATGGCATCATTAAAGCTTATGAGGTCATCCTTTCGGAAGTTTGCCATCTTGTTGAGGCTATAACAACCAAATTTTATAAGAATCTCACTCAATATTAGTTTTCTTGTTTACTCGAAACCTCGACTTTCAATAGGGAAATAAAAAGATAAAAACAACAAGATATTGTAGCTATGTGTTCATGTTTGTAGTTTTTGAACGTTTAGTTACCTTGGAACAAGCAAAGAAGTATTAATGACCCCCCTTGAATCCATGCATATGTAGATTCAGCTCTTTTAAATCTGAGAATTTAACAGCTAAATAGAAAATATATGTAACCTGTTTGTTTATCGATAAAAAGGAGTTGTGTATACACCCTTGTTCCTACAGGTACGTGTAACCCTTTCCCTTTTTAGGATGAGATTTCTTCAAGATTCTTTTTATAAATTTGTCTATTTTACTTATTAACTAAAATATATTTACATATCAACAACAATCGTGCCTCCCAGAGTCCAACGTGATGTAGCTTTCTCTTTATTATGTAATCTGTTACATCAGTGGAAATTATAGTTTAAAAATGGACAAAGTATTTTTTTTTTGTCAACTATCGATCTCTCTACTAGACTTCACTTTATTCATCTTTTGAATAATTTGAATTGGTTGAGCCTGAATGACGACGTAATTGACTTTTTATCAACTAATTTTCTATTTTTCCACTTAAAAGAGAGGTTGAGAGATACAATGTACATCCCACATGTTCTTTTAATTAATTAGAAGAATACTTTTACATATTATTGATACATTGTAGTACTCATAGAACACTCAAAATTTCCCTTCATGTATCCGAGCATTTTCTTAATGACCCCACAATATCTAATTAATTTTTGAATGTCATGAAATTTTATATAGGGAGCCACTACATATATCATACCCAGAATCAAAGTGATGAACTTTATTTACTCACATTGTCTCCATGATACCAGAGAATGAATGCTGAGGGCTCATGCGTACTTTTGACAACACAAGTAAGATTTAATTCACTTCCAACAGAAACGTGGACCTCGTCATCCCCAAGAATGTTTGCTTTTGGATCTGAAAGAAGAATGAATATACATATTTGCATCAAATGACATCAATTAATTTTTGGGTAATACATTGGGTAAAATGATCATTATTTATTTCTTCAGTCAGTCAATTAAATTTTTATATTAGGTATAATAAAGCATGTAGATGTTGAAATAGAAAGTTCATAGTTAACTATGATATCATCATTACATGTAATACAGTTGATATCTGCAAAAACATATGTATATATATATATTTATGATTTAATATTGTAAATATAAACAGTAGGTACAATACAGTATATATGGTTAACGGTTTCAATTAACTATCAATTTTAAAAAAATGATATATTTTTCGGTAAACAGAGTCAATGTTAAGTTTGGTCAAAAGAATAGACTATTATTTGTTATGATGTGTATTATAAAACTAAAATGTCATTTTTGGCTGTTATTCTATTTCCCCCCCCCCCTCCCCTCCTTTTTGAAGGATTTCTTGATTTATAGCCCCTCAGTAAATAGAATGACGTTCTAGTTGCTATTCTTACAGCCTATTATTAAGTATTTTTTGTAATTATGTAATACATATTATATTTGCTAGTTCTTATTATCAACTCTCTACTTCTGAAATCAATTTGTAATTAGGAGTGGAAGAAAATAAAAAGTCGGTACTTAAAAAAAAGAGTTTATTCATCTGAATAAATAAAAAACTGAGTTGTCAGTTTAGTTTTTAGACTAAAATTGACGTCTTCAGTCATTAAATAGTCATTCATCAAAAAGTAAGCTAGAATATTATATTTTTGAAGCATTCTTTAGGCATTTGTTCACTCAACCTCCACAGGAATTGAGAATTACAAAATAAAGAATTCTATTCAGCAAAAACAAATACAAAAACACACACACACCTAAAAAAGAAGAATGTTCTTTCATTAACGGCCATTGATTAATTTCTTAGCAAGGATTAAATAAGTATCAAAACCCAAGATTAAAAAATCAATGAAACAGGTGGGTATCAATATTAATACAATATGTAGATGTTGACTAACTAATTAATCAGGATTGAATCAAATAGGAAAAAAAGGCTTGTTAGTGATAATGTTATTTGTATTTCATCAATGATTTTATTAATTATAAATGCTTTTAAAAGAGATTTAATTATATATTAATTTTAAATATTCATGCATTGAAAAGCTTTTTAAATATATTAAATATATAAAATTTCAATAATACAGTCAATTGAAGATATCTCTAATACTACTTAGAGATGTCAGTTTTATATATCAAGTTATAACTTTGTCCTGTTTTAATTCATACCTTATTTATTTTCAACGTGATCCCACTGATTAAAAATTGATTGCTGGTCTAAAAGCTTAATAGACGGGGAATGGTGGAAAAAGTTGGAAACTTGATGACTTGCCTTTGAGTGACTCGCAATACTATAAGCATTGTCGACGTACTCCCAGATAAAGTTGATTAAATTTAGCCATTTAATTTAACAGTTTAGATCAAAAATATTATCAATGTTGTTATTAAAAACCATAGGTGTAAGGAAGCTAAAAATTTATTAGGGTCATAACATACATAATCTATGTCCGAACATTGAAACTCTGAATATAGCTAAAATTATCTTGATCAATATTGTAGGATAGAGATGTTTCATAAGAGTAAACTTTGTTTCCCTAATCTAGATGCATAAAAATAAATATACTTGCTCTGGATAGTTAATATAAAGGTATAGATAAATTCTTGAACACTCATTTGAACACAAAAAAAAGTAGCAATTTCTGTTTTTTTGTAAATATTTCATATTTGTTAATAACAAAAGGATTTTGATAAACAAAAAGACACGTTCATCCCTTTCCTCACACTTTGCTTGCATAATTTATTAACTCAACTTTTCATATAAATAATTTGACCGAACCACTACATACATATAAACAGAGCATGTCTTTCATCACACCTCGTCTACTAATTTCTCTGATTTCAGAAAAGAACTAGTCAATAGCATTAATTCTCTCTTGACTAGAGAGAGAATTGATCTAAGCCTTTAACCCTCTAAGACCTTAAAGCAACCTCATAAGTAAATTAAATATCCTTAAGAACATCATACTTTTTCGAAATCTTGGTAAGGCCACAAAAAATCAATAAATAAATATTAAACTCAACATGTCCTCACACCAAATAATATAGTGAATAAATTCAGCTCACCGCATGTAAGTCGTAATTCACTCATAATAATATATGAATAGATATAAATATAAAGGTCACACACACACATCTTGCTCCAATATTTTAATAATAAATGAAATTATTATTAACTCTTATCAAAGGTAAAAAGTTAATTGATAACGAATGGAAATTTTTTTTCCCCCCTTTATTTTATAATAAAACTTTCAATTAATTCATGTTATGCAAGATTGTTAAAATAAATCTAAATACTTAATACAGGGTTAACTTGTTGTACAATTTACTCGTAAATCAAATTGATTTAAATCTAGATTAAAAATGTGATTTAAATCACATATTTATACGTAATTAATTATGTATGAAGCAAGTCGAAAAAAAGTCATAGCTTGTGAGAGCAGGCAACACCACGCCTTGGACATAATAATATTGCAAGTTGTTATGAGTAAAGAAATTAAAGTTAAAAGGCAACTTGACTCGTGAAAGAACTCGTAAAATACATAAGTATACTTCAGAGCTCCATGGATACTTCTAGAATTGAATTAACACCATCAAAGATGAACATGGATGGAAAGATGATAAGACGTTTATTTTTTTTTTCATCAAGTTCTTTTATGAAAATAAATGATTATCATTTATCAAGTTCCATAAAATTACAAACCTTGTGAAGATCCAGAATTGTGGAATTCACGAGCAATCCTTGAACGTATTTCATGTTACCTCATGTCACAAAGGAGAAAATGTCTGGACAGATCTACTTTGGTGAGCAAATGTATAAAACTAAATATTGTGTATTTATGGAGACGATGGAGCATTCATCAAGTGTTACAAAACTTCTTTGAAATGCTTCAAAAACCATTGGAAAGAATAATATTTAAAACTTTAAATATCAACAAAGGGAATTAATCAATGTTCTGAGCAAGTAATTAAGGTCATACAAGAAACAAAAAGAGCTTGTCACTACGTTTCATTTTTTCTAATAATAATCATCTGAGTTATCTTTTTTAAATTGTGCTAAAATGCTAATTCACTTAAATATTTGGAATATCATAACCTTTTAAGATATTGATCAATCAGGAGTCGAATTTTTGAAAATCTACTCAAACACAACAAAATTTTAAATTTTAAAAGTTTCTCAAAAGTGACCTTTTTTTGATCATATGTCAAAAAAAAGAAAAAGAAAAAAGAAAGAATTCTATTTTCTTCTTCTAGTGAAAGCTCATCAGAATTTCCGACAGGAGTAAGAAGTTGTAGTCTTAGTATTATAGTCTTATATGTTTTATTCGTTCATAGAGTTCTTCATTGAAGCTTCTTTGAATTGATTTTCAATTTTTTTTTTGTATAAGACACCAAATGTTTTGTTTGTTTATATTTTTGCATCCTTATGGGACGTTAATTCTCATTCATATTATATTTTATTCATAATGAAGTTATTTTATGCAATAACAATCTTCATACGTTTCAAAACGTCAATAAATAATGGAGAAAAGAGGAAGTCAAAACATTTTCTTGCATATCAATTATGTGTATTGTAGATCATTTTCCTGGCAGTCACTGAGGTTAAAGTCTAAAGCAAATTGCACAATGTTTAGGTTGATTATTATGAAAAAAGTTACTCTTACTTTGCGAATATAAAATAAAGGATTTTTTTTTTTTCAAAATCCTTAATCTCAAAAAGAATTTGGAAATGGGCTCAATAAAGTTTCTTTTTCATTGTAACTTTATAAGACATTTACCTTAGGCAGGAAAACATTTCATTCAGTCTCAATTTTAGCTCCATGTGCATGTATATGTATGTATTCAATTCCTAGTGAGTACAACTCTTAATATAGACATGTAAATGAATTAACGTTTTATAATATGATAAAACAGAATAATTATTTTTCTTTTTTCTTCCTTGGCCTCAGGGATTTTTCATGTGTTAATATGTAAAAAAAAAAAAAAAAATTAATGCCAAAACTTTGTTCTCTGCATATATTTGCTCCTTTCATATCCTTTTTCTTTTTGATTTTAATACAAATTAAGATTTGTAAATTGTTATTTTTTCTGAAAGAAAAATACTCAAAAGTACTCATAGTAGGATTTGATGACTACGAAGGTTGTACAAAAAATACTTTTTGACATAATTTTTTTTGAACGTGAGTCATTCAATTATCATAATTTTCATAATTTAACTATCGTCATAGAAACTTCATTTAAAAAGATTTATAACCAAATTTTAAACTTCACCCTAAATCTTTTGAAGTGCCTAATGATTCAATCTTGATAATAATTAACTAATTTTCTCTAATACAAAAGCGTGTATCATCTTTAAAAAGAATAAAATTACATTCTTTATTAAAAACTGTTTTTAAGTCATAATCAGTATTTTCAGATTTTTACCTTGGATTTGACATTGATATACATAATTAATGTTACTTATAACATCTAGAAATTAAAAGATGATTTTTTTTCTTTTAATTGAGTTGAATGTAGTTTCAAATATTAAGTCATAATTAAACTTTTCAACTTGAGGTGCTTGTCATATAGTGATCTTCTCACACAAACTAAATTTTATTGTTTTGACAAAAACAAAACTCTCAAAAAAGATGTTGCCAATTCAGAGTATACATATAAGATCCACAAAAAGAGAAGGATTTCAGAATTTAAAGCTCAGTATTTTCAAATTTTTACCTTTTGTACTACGAGGGTGAGTCATGCATGACAAGGATTGTGTAATTACGCCTAATTACATAACTTAATATTGCAGAAACAAAAAGACTGCTTGGTTTATCAATGACTCATTGTACATTCCTACTGAAATTTTCGCAAACATTTTTCCAGTACTGAAGTAGACATATGTACTCATTTGAATAAAGATCCATTTTATTAAAACAATTATATTCTGGAGATGGAAATTTTCCCATGTATAAGAAATCCTTTTTTGCTCAAAATTTTCACTTTAAAAATGGGGGGTCTCTTATATGTACATGGGAGTAAGTGTTTTTAACAACAGTATGTAGATCCTTTTAATCCAGAATTTTTGTTTAAAAATTGACAGGGTCTCTTATACAAGGAAAAATACGGCAAGTTCAAATGCTTTACAATGAGAAAGTCTCAAGTCTTTACTTACAAAAGCTGGATCATTTCTATATCCCTGAATTGAAAAAAAACAAAAAAAAAAACAAAGTCGCCACTGGCTTGAAAAGGACCAACCAGTCCAAGTAAAAACAAAATTACAATGAGTACAAAAAACTGATATGAGAATGAGAAAGAAAATGTTTTATCAGCATTTTGACCCTAGGGGAGGTAGGATAGATTCAAAATATTAGATGCATATTTGAACTTTGGTTTGTATTTACCTACAGATCACCATATACATATAGCCTATTGTTGAAATGAAATTCACCTGGCTCAACATCCTTATATATATATATATATACGTATTCAAATTTCAATCTTTAATTTATTAACAAATGCTGGTTGGTTTTAAAAAAAATCATAATAATATAAAAATATAAACATGATTTTTTTTTATTTTTTAGTTTGCTTTTAAATTAAAGATTTTCCAGAATATTTATAAATATTATAAATACATACATATATATATATATATATACAATAAGTGAAAATATAATGAAAACGCACGAAAAGTTTTTTGTATTTTTCTTCTTCTTTATTAATACTTTTTAAATACATTCATATGTATGTATTTGTTAAGAAAAGATTTTGCATCGTTTTTTTTTGTTTTTACCAAGCATTCAAAAGTTTGTTTGTTTTTTAAATTATATATTCATATATATATATATATATTTGTACAATACATACCCATATTTTGACAGAAAAATATTTCGATTTCATGCATTCAAGCTCAATCATTTACATGAAATTTAAATTTCCTTTTATGATGGTGCACTCAGGATGGCAAATTTGTCAATAGATTATTGAATCGAGAAATTGTTATTTGCTATAGGTAGTTAATGCAATTCCTTTACAAAAAATGAATACAGTGCTCACAATACTCAATAATTTATGCATTTTCTGGATCCAGAGCTCTACAATACAATACATCAATTGTTTGATATTAATACCTACATATAAAAGTTATAAAGATTGTGGGGCAAGTGTAGAAAGCATTCAGTTTTTTTTTTAATATTTTCTTTCTTTGATTCTTCATCTTTGCTACTTTTTGTTGTAGTTCAAGGTATATAAATTAAATTATATCCACAACACTTAAAATGAATAAAATACTTCGTTTCAAGATTAATGATTAATTATTTATTTTTTTAAATAAAAGCTCTTTTCCTTGTATTTTTATTGACTATCTATAACTTAGAGAACAAGAATGTTTCATGAGAGTAAATTAATTTCCTGGATTGTCATCTAAGGAGGTGAGTCTGTCTAGAGCTACTATAACGAAATTAACGAAGTTTTGACCTTCCACCTATGTCATTATAAAAGAAGTGTGGTTCGTATGTATCCAATGTTTAGGAGGTATACGAAACATATTCAATTCAATTAATTATGGTTCAAGTGAATTGGGCTTCACTTCAAATCTTGTTAAAATGTCTGTTTTTTGCAATATCCCATTGATGATATCCAAATTGATACGGTAAGGTAGACTTAAGAAATGATCATTAAGTGGTTCAATCAAAACTGCAACTATAGAACGATCCTTGGAATCTTTGGTCTCGTCCTCCATAGCAAGGAGTATATCTTTTCTGTGTATTTCTTTCTCTAACTTAGAGATGATAACCTTATTTTCCAATTCCAATGACTTGAGGATTGAATAGCAAGAAGAAACGTGTTTTCCGGTGTATTCAACCACAAACTTGACAAAATTCGGATTTTGAGCAATAATCTTTTTATATCAGATATACTAAAACTTTTTTTGAAGTTTGGTGATAGGAAGCGAAGCTTCACTTGCTGCTTGCAAAATTCCTTTACCATCTGCACTCATTACTACACGCTAGGAAACTTAATTAGGAGCAATAGCTTACTATGTAGATCATTTCAACAATATATCAATCTTTGTAAATGGCGTTCATGTGAATAGAACCTCAAGGAATTGTTGAGAAACGATGCTATGATTATGAAATTTCAACAAAAATAACAATAAATCCAAAACTAATGAGTCAATTTTGAAATTTTGAAATTTTTCTGTTTATTTGAAGTAATATCTACAACTATGATTTGAATATTATCCTTCTAAAGCATCAGTTTAAGTTTATTAATTACAACATGTCTAAGAAGAGCTGTCATGAGCCAGTAACAAGGCTGTCAAATCTACATACTTTAAAAGTCTTATATTGTCATGAAGGAGAAGAGTGTATTTTTACATGCAGGATACACTCATTTCTACATCTTTAAATAATTTAAAATGAAATGGTACTTTTCGATTAAATTTATCAAGGGAAAATGTTTTTATATTTTTTATATTTTATATTACACCTTGTTTTTCAAAATATTTTTTTTAAAAAAAGAACTTCAATATTATAAGACTTATATTTCAAAAAATTATTTATAATATGAATTACTAAAAATAAATAAAAACTTAAAAAGAAAAACTATATGCTCTTCTTCATGGGTAGTAAATGTCAAAAAATGTAAGTACTATATGTTGACAGTATCCAAAAAACGTACACATAATTTGTCACGCCTTAGATAGTGAGTTATTAATTTAGGTGAATGATAAGTGATAAAAATACTCTTTCAAGTTTCAACACTCAACTGAAATATTTTTTTATAGTAATTGCTATATCATTTTGTATGTATTTTTGAGATTGAGAAAGAAACATGAAAATTTTGTCCAAAAATTAGTAAATACGGATACTTTAGGGTTGATATGTGACCTCTAAATATTTTTGATCGTGCGTATTTTTTATCAAAAAAAATAAAAACATTTTGAGAAGACCTTTGGAACACATTTTTTTCAAATAAAAAATTTAGAAAGGACCTCTCGCTGCAATGTCTTGTTGTAAATCATCTAAAGGTCCCCCTTTAGTAAAAAACTTTTCTATCAAAATTGATAGGCTTATAGAACAAAGTTTTCAACCCTTATGTAAATCACCCAAAGGAAAATTTCATTGTATCTTCTCAACTTATTTTTAAAATTAATTACAAATTAAGCATTTTAAACAGATGTTTCTATCTACTTACATTTTTTTTTCTTGAAGGGATATGAAATTTTTCCTAGATATTCAATGATATTCTTCATCATTCAAATTTCAAAAAACAATTTTGGATTAATAAAAAGTAAGAACTTGAGGTCGATATGTACATACGTACTACTGAGCTTAACAAATCACACAAAGACTTTAAGAAAAAAAAACTACAAATAAAATAGATTTAAAATTAATTTGTTGGTTTTTTATTTGATTTAATGGAAAAATCATCAATTAAACTGATGATTAAAAAGAAAAATAAGGAAGTTTTTACATTGATTTCAAAAGCTTTTAGTCACAAATAAACATTATGTAATTTGTGTGGGGGGTTAATTAATGGCCTCTTTACACAAAGATTTTAACCTCAGTCTTTTTTTATTTTTACAGAAAAACGTTTAATATAACTTTATAGTAATCATTCAAAGTAATTAGTTGCAGTTCAAAGTCAAAGACGTATTATGTAACTTATCGGAAAATGCATTTATACTAATTAATTTCGAGGTAGCAAAAACAAAAACTATTGAATATATTGTTTTATAAGCATTGAACATATCTACATAAATGAATGGATGCATAATTTTTTTGGGGGTTTCTCTTGGGCATTTGTTCAAGACTCTTCTTGAGTAGTTGATATTATACACGGATATGAATAGTGAATACATATTTATTACTATATCAATGCTACATTGTAACACCACTAGGATTTTTCGATGGAGATAATGTTGACATGAAGTTCTAAGTGAAGTCAGTGTTTATTTTAAAATAGGCAGGGACCAGCCAGTTTGGAATGACGGTCCAATCCCTTTTTAATTCGTACCAGTTCCAAAAGTCAAATACCTAACATTGAGCAGTAGTTCATTGAATGATCCTACAGTATTTTACCATAAACAGACACTTACATTTGTCCGCAGGGCCCCTTAAATCAGCAGTGGATGATCTCCTTAGATTTTATTCAATATTTCTACTTTCCTTCAAATTAATTCTACAAACACTGTTTGGTTAGAAATATAAGTATCATCAAATCGATCAACACATTTCAATACTCAAACAAAAAAGTGTTGTGTATCTAAATTGTTGTTTAAGAGCATATTTAAAGAAAGAAGTTGAAATTATTTCCGTAGTCGGATAGTCATAGTTTCCCTGTGATCATACGCAAATATTATTTAGAAAGTCAAGTTATCTCAGACTCATGTTCCAACACAACACTTATAAATATTCCCCAATGTTAGTATTTAAAAAACAATCAAATTAGTCATTTTAAGGCTTCTTTCAATGAACAGCTATGAAGGATAAACTTATTATATCTATTTATTAAAAATAATATTATGATGGCTAAATCACTATTACATGGCATATTAATTACAAGATTCTCCTACTAAAATAGGGGGAGTAAGAGGTTTGGGATAGACTTATGGTAATAAAGGAGAGTAGATAATCTTCAACAATATCTAAAAGACTTAGAAAGGAGTTGGAGTTTCTTTGATTTTATAACAGCGACAATTTAGATGAAGAAGTATTATTCAAGGGGATTCATTAACTTTTCAAGTGTACTATATATATTTTTCGACCATTTAGTAAGCATATATTTTTTAATCAAAATGATCACTTTGGCCGTTCTGAATAGTTGTATGCAAAAGCTGGCCCTTCTAGTGTTAACAATATAATTACATTTCAAATTCAAACCGTGTAGATCATTCTAGTGATAAGAAGAAACTTCTCGATTGGGCATACAAATCCAGTATCCACATTTATCATTTGTGAGAAGAGAATTCTACCATTAGCCTTTGTATTATCTCAGCAGTGAGGTGCAGATAAATAACCTGGACTCTTAAAAAATATCATAGAGTCTTTGACACACTTTGAAGCTAATGAGATAATTCATGATGATTCATCTAATTATATTATATGTATAAGAATGTATCTCAATTAATTAACAAAGTTTATCTCTCTCTCTCTCTTACCATGTTTATCACTTTTAATCACCTTAATTTTGCTGATGAATCAACTTGAATCTATGATAAAAACAAATGCTTGGAGTGTTATTTTTTTATTATTCACTCTCACTGACAAAGGAATAAGAGTTGCATATTCCTCAAGGTCAATAATAATATTATGAATGTATGCATAGATGTACTCAACATGTGTTTGTTCCTTAAAAAATCAAGACATTAATACCTAATGTAGGCAGTAGGGCTGAACCAATATAGTCTTTTTGGGCTCGATAATGATTATTTGGAGTTTAGAAAAACAGAGTACTGATTTAATAGATCCATTTCTCCCTTCAAAGTAACCGCTAAGATACCAGTACAAATAATTAATCAAATATCAACCACAGCTTAGGCATCTGTAGAACGTTCCTCACCAACACACTAAAGCAAATAAATGAATCATATAGTATGGCATGATTCTGATAAATTACATCTTACAATTTTTTGTATATTATTGATGGCCAAATTGATCACACACAAGATTTTATGCTTGTTTTTAGTTTTTGAACAAAAAAAAAGAAAACAGTTAAAAAATGATGTCACTTCCTACATTAAATTTATACTAATTGTGTGGGTTAAAAACATTAATCAAGGGTAAAGAACGTTCAGAAAATGCTACATTTGTATTTTCAAGATTAACTAATAAAAAACTTTTAATCTTTAATTTTTACAAAAAAAAAAAAAAAAGATGTTGATTGTTTTTTAAGGAAATATAGTTTTGATAATAATTAATTAATTAATCAACAACTTCAACATATTCATCTAAAACTGACACAAATTTACTTATAGATAATATATCGTTTGAGCCTCAAGTTGTAAAAGGTACATCATTCTACCCTATGAACAAAAAGTTTAATTACCTTGTCGAGTGTAGAGTCCTGACGTTTGCTCATTACCAAAATGCAGCATATTATGGTTTGGAATCGTATCTGCAAAAAAAAAAAATGATTTTTATTGAATGATAAATTGATGTTGATAGGGAGGCTGAGGTGTGCATATTTGAGTACATGGTTAGATTAAGGCTTAGCAAATATTTTTTGTATTTACTGCACCACATATGCATACGTTTTAAAACAAAGTCTCATGTTACCGATTTATATTTTATATTCATGCATATATTTGTCTTTCCCACTTTTTGAATATATATATATATATATATATATATATATATATATATATATATATATATATAGATATGAATATCAATTTAAATATCTACTTATATATTTAAGATATTAATTCATCAATATAATCAAAGAAATGAAAAATAATCAAATATGTACAAAATACGCATAAGAATGGATGTGAAAACTTATTGGTTATACAAACATAGTATGTAATATTAACCTTTATTAATTCATATGTCTTTATGACGTAAATGGCATAAATATTATAAAGAAATATTAAAAGAAATATTTTTATGAGTCTTGTATAAGTCATATTACAAATAAGTTTTACTCTAAGAAAAAACACGAGCTTAAATTAAAATCAATATGTTTCAAAGTAAATTACTTTTAAATATTTTTTGGAGCCATGTATGTGGGCTCAGTAGAGACGATATAAGTTAAAGAACTCTATAACCACCTTTGTTTTACAAAACCTCCCTTTCAAAAAATTAATAAATGTATTTTTTTTTTTTAGATTAAGAGAAAATTAAAATACACGTCTTAAACTTATTTTTTAAAGCTAGAAGCATATGCAGATTTTTTTTTCAGGGCCAAATAAACATCTATTTAATAAAATAAACAACATTTTCAGCTATATAATTAATTCCATTTGATGATGATATACATTTTTTTATATGAAAGTCATGTAACGCTCAAAAAATGTACATATATAAAGAGTCATTTTATTTATTATGAAATAATATAGCAAATTTAATTTTTTGACATTTTTTTATTGTAAGGAAAATAATAATAATAATAATAATAATTTAAACATTAATATAACTCATTTGCAAAAAAGTAAAAAATAAATAAAAAATTCTAAATATAGGTATAGTAAATAATATATATCCTTATTAATAATTAGGTAAGAAATAGTCGAGACATAATTTGGAGAACGGATTATGGAATTGCACAATAGATTTATATTTTGCAATGTATGTACACATTAAACATATCAAGGGATAAAGGTGTAAAATTATTACATTTTGTGGTAGGATTTGTTGTGAAATGGATCTACATTGACTTTTACCATCTCTAAACTACAAATTTAGAAAATTAGCAGCCTTTTTTTGCACTGTTATTTAAAATAAATTTATTCTTAGTATAACTATGTTTATATGTAAATTTTATTATCTTTTAGCATCCTTATAGAAATTATATATTAATCAATTTACTGAAGATGCATTCTTTTAACTCAATAGTAAGTGACAATTCTAGTAGGAGAAAAAGTCTTTGTACAAAATTAATTGAAAAAACAGCAACTTTTTTCATCAATTATATTAGGAAAAAAAAAAAAATCAACTTGAGCCAATGGATATTTCAATATTAATAACAATAACTATACAGCCATATATATATATATATTATTTGAAGGCATTTTGTTGTTATTGATGCAGACAAAGATATGCTTGAGTTCATGCATAGGTAGGTATATGTATTCCTGAGTGAGTGATGCAAAGGTGTGCTGAAATATCATTATTATTTATATGTTAATCTGATTATAAAAAGAAAGAATAAAAATGCTTCACATTAACGCTTATCAAAAGAAGTAAAAAAAAAAAAAAAAGACTTCTCACTCTTTGATGAGTTTGCAAAAAAAAAAAAAAAAATGGAACATTTTTTTTTCGGGGAAAAAGACCTTTGTTTACCACAATCAGATGAATAGTGCATTTCCTTTCTCTCCTATTCATATCCGTACTATGTAACTTTTTTCAAATTACATGAAAAAACGAAATATATATATATATATATGTACATATATATTAGATGATTTAAAAAAACATCGATATGAAATGGGTAGATACTTTTTTTTAAGAAGTACTTTTGTCGTCAAATTATATATAACATCATATAGTGTATTTAACATCTTAAAAAAAAAAAAAAAGAGGAAAAAATAGACGAAGTTAACAACTACTAGACTACAATTTGGTGAATATATTTATTTGTAATAAGCCCTATTAAATATATTAATAGTATATACATATTTGTGTATGTAGAATCTCAAGCCATGTAATTCCATCATAAAATATATAATGATTCCCTCATCCTTGTCTTGTAATTGAAGAATTGTCGAATAAAAAGAATTCTCGGTGTGTACAGAAATCACCCCTCCTACGACGTCATAAAGAGTATGGTAGAGACCTGAAAGGCAGCATATTATCTGTCAATAAAAATATATGCACAGCAGAGTTTCAGAAAACTTCGATCCTGCGATCCTGGATCACGAGGAACTTTCGTTACTTTTTCAAACTTATCGAAATTGAGGAACTTTTAAAGTAATTTTAAAGAACATCGATAAACCTAAATTATCTCTCACATATATGGGCAAATTTTGAACAGTCATTTTTTCTTTCTGTACGCCTATGCCCCTAGGTAATTAATCCTTTAAATAGCCATTTCATGAGACAGCTTGTTGAAATATATACAAATAACTTGTTAATTGATATGAATGATAATTTACTTATTTCAAGGGGGGAATCAGCCACCATTTTGAGGAACCTTTTCTATTTAAGAAAAGTCAGGATGAGGAACAAATTACACTTTCTGAAACTCTGATGCACAGAGACGACAAAATAATATTTGCATTCCATGGTTTGGCATTATAAGCAAGTAAGATATTTGAGTATGTATGTCTATAGACCAGACATGGGCAAACTAAGGCCTGCGGGCCTTATACGGCCCGTTAGACAATTTAATCCAGCCCGCCGAGCTTGCACACTACAAGCAACGCTTTATTATATTTGGCCCACAGGTCAATGTACTGCTGTGGCCCATTTTTCAAATTTTATAACCTATAGTGGCCCGCAAGTCAAAAAGTTTGAACATCCCTGGTATATGTAGACCATCAAAGATATCTGATTTAAGGATGATAAAGTAGTGCACTATTTAGAGAAGTAATCGTCGAACCTTTTAATCAATTTAACAGACATCGTTATATATGTATATGTATGCACCTTAAAAATGGAAGGAAGAAAGTTGTCTCGTAGCCAAGGACATCTCTTTTAGCTAATTTGTGGGTTTCATTACTTTCATGTAAGGCTTTGGAGCAGAAAAGTTGTTTCCCAGGGTTTTCATTATTTTATGACATCAACTCAAACTTTCAAATTTTTAGACGCATTGGGATTCCTTTCTTTTACCATTTCACACAGTCCTTACATTTTTTTGCATTCTTTATTACAATATTGGATCCTCATTCATTGAGTGCTATACATAAGTATTGTCTCATATTTTCACTTCAAACTGTTTTTTGACATCCCACCACCACTACCAATAATTACAACAACACTTATTTCTATGAACAAAAGGGATCCTTGCTAAAAGAAAATCTTTTTGAGCTGCATTTTGAATGTTGAACTTTTTGGAACAAGTATGATTTGTATCATAAAAAGAGTCACGGTTGACATTTATATTCTTCTACAAATAATAATCATATTCATTTTCTAATTATCTGCATTTATCCTATGCAAATTCTACTTCTCCCGCTTACTATTACAGACAAATAATATGATATTTGAAAGACCAAATTAGAGCCAAATATATTCTAATAAATAAAATGAGGACTCACTATGCCCTTAGGTATCCCAAACCCAGGTTCCAGAAACTTGATTATACATATCATAATTAATCAAAATATGTCAATCGGACGTATAAAGGAATTTGTGAAGTAAAAAAGTATAATTTGATAATTTTACATTTTCTTAATTTTTGTTCAAGATTGTTTTTATGAGAATGCATCACATACATTCACAGTGGGACAATTTTCAAATTTTTGAACATTTATTTAGATATTTAGAGCATCTTTGAGTCTAATTAATAGACTTTTAATGCATTAAGCACTAGAATTTGTTTTAGTTTGATAGTACTTAGTATTTTTTTTTCTCTATTTAAACTAACAGTAACACTTGAGATATAGTGAGGTGGTTCTTATATAAATATTCATTGTGTTTACCATAAAGATTTTTCATAAGAAAAAAAAAAGAAAAAGAAAGCTTCTTCAAGGTTTGTATATATATATATATATATATATATATATATATATATATATATATATAAAACATTCGAAATGATTTGTAAAGATCAAAGTTGTATTTACTTTTTCATCTGATTGCATTGCATAAAAAAAGTAAACATGTTTTAAAAGACACATACATAGGTATGCTTTTCTCCCTGTAGACATCTTCTTTTTTTTACAGAGTTACCAACTATTTTTTATAATAATAATAATATTTATACATTCAATCATTTTGTATTTATAAATAAATTTCAATATGATTGATTAGGGCTATTGTAAATCTTTTTATACATACAAATAATTATTGTTTGATTATGATAATAATAATAATAATAAGCCACTATTCTCAGGGGAGATTCAAAGTCACGTACGTACCTAGAACTGAGAGCTTGACGAAGAAACTCCGAACAGGTTGTGTACTGATTTGACACTCGTAACGACCCTCATCTCTCTTTTGAACAGATGCAATTTGTAGCGTCCATTCGTCGTTGACATGATTGTAAATTGATTTATAGCGAAGATCTGCTGTGTAGGTATAGCGTCCAACTGTGAGGATATGAAGATCTCGGTGACGTATCCAGGATACCTAATTAAGTATAGGGAGACTATTATATATACACATCAAAACTTTATCATGATAAAGCACTTATTTATTTTGAAATATTTCTCAATCACATCCAGGCTTTTTTATTAAAAAGTTTCGAATAATTAAAGTGATGACTTAAGAATACATGTAATATAACTAATTATCATGATACTTTAAAACAGGATCCGTCCGATATGAATTGTTGGATGCCCTAACAATTATTTGGAGTCTAAAAAAACCGATAAATAATGAATAAGTCCATAATATGTAGATAAAAATAATCATAGAAAGCTCACACATTTTGAAGAATAACATTCCATATTTTCTTGTCAGAGGATTTTTAAGCTGTCAATTCAACTTTATTTTATGGATACATCACACACGTGTAGAATTTACTTTATGCAAGCATTTAGTTTTTGATAATAAACTATGTATCATTAATTTTCATAAGATAGTCCAACATTTATTTATTAATGTGCCGTCACGTATATTAAATCATTTTTTCAAGGCAAAGAATATTAATTTAAAAAATGGTCACACTGGCAACCTTTGGACTTTCACTAGTAAAGTTATCAAAAAAAAAATTTAATTTGGTTGGAAAAATTCTCTGGAAAAAACTATTTTAATTTGGCTTTTTTATATAAACAACTGTATCTTGTTTGTTAGGCAAATAAAATATTGGAAATAATCGGTAATTTAGGTCGATGGACAACTAATTTAAAATTGACTTGTCCATTTATTACTTTGAATACATTTGCATGTGGAACAAGGACAAGAATTTGATTTTCCTACAGTAAACATCCTTTTTTGGACAAAAGTATAGGTGTTCAAATGTGAGTAAAAAGCTATATTATAGTTTTTATAAAAGTAAGGAGCCAAATGCACTTGATGAAATTCCATTGGATCAAGTTTAGATGATGGTTTTTGAAAGGAACAAGGATGAGTGTTTCAAAGAAATGTCAAAAGATTCACGAAAGTTGTTGAAATTCAGGGGATTGTAAATTCATGTGAGTCAGCAACAGGTTATTTTTTGTGAATTCATTAACTATATGGAAGTTTCGATGCCCTCGTCAGATAGTGTGTCTCTCAGTGTTACCATACTTTTTATGACAGCATTTAAAGTGTGATTTTTAAACTCAGCGGGCTTCCATAAATTTTCACATCTCTACTAACGATGTATCAACTTTCGTTGATATATGAAAAAGTTCAAACTATCTAGATGTATTCTATTCTAGGTAATCTTCGTTAGAGTTTTGTTTCAAATTCATTCACATAATATAATCTACTGCTTTTTAATTACACAGGTCAACAAATTTGAAATGTCAAAAATCCCAAAGGGAGTATAAGTATAATAAAAGTCATTCAGTTTTGCACGCTGATTTCAAATCTATAACTTTTTTTTTTTTGCGAGAGTCCAACGGTTTTCGAGAAATTGGATCCTACTTTTTGAGCTAATTTGGCCCATTTTCTTACTTTAACTTCAATTTAAGCCTAGAAGGATACTCATTTTGTGCGTAGAAAAAATATGAAAAAGCATTGATTCACGGGTGAGCTACTAAAGTAGCAGCACGCAGAAGGATTACAAAATCAGCTGAAATCCTTCCGTACTACTATTTCAGTATATTGCAGTTGTTTTTTAGTAGCTTTACCCTAAGTATTTGATTTCTAACGAATTTTTGTTAAAAATGGGATGAAAATTTAGTCCACACTTAGATGGACGATTTCTTTTTAGTTAAGGATTTTTATTGGAAGCTTGACATCTCGTTTGAAAGCCTTGTGGGGCTCAGCTCTTTAATGTATTCCTTATTTAAAACAAAACATGTAATGTCATATCCAGAAGCGATATAGCACCGTTCCTTCCGTCTCCTTCCTAGCTACAACATTAGTCTGAACTACAGTTTTATGAAGAAAAAAAGGAATCCATGACGTTTAAGAAATCATCGCTCTCTTAATAAAATAGATGGTATAAATGGAAATTTAAAATACAAGAGGCAAGAGGGAGTTTCAGAAAGAAATATCTATCTTTGTCGTCAATCAATGTAAGCATATTGCAAGTTACAAGGAGATTTCGACGGGATCAGTGCTCACAAAAAATTTCTCTTTTTGGATAAATCTATTCTTAACTTATAATAAGTCTGATGTGATGAGCAAAAACTAATGTCATATTTACAATTTTTATCAAATTGAAATAAGCCCAGACCAATTCAAAGGAAAGTGAGTTCGTTAGTGTGTTAATTATCACAACAAACTTAAATTTACATATGCACACATTTCTAGAGCAACTTCAAGAATGATTATAGTAAAAAAGGATTGGCGTAACTGTTCAGGCAATTGTTTCACAACTTTTATTCTGACTTTTTTTTTTTTTTTTGAAAAACCATCCTTGAATCCTTCGCTCAAAATATAAAAATAATAATAAAATTTTTGATTGATTCATCTTTTTAAATAGTATTTGTTTCTACTTTTCAAAGATGAATCGCTTAGGAGCAGAAGAAGATTAATTGGTGTTCCCTTAAGCGATGAGTCACTTTGTGATGGATTGACTTCAATGTATTATGTATAAATTAATGAGATAGAAGGATTAACATTTGTTTGTAAGTGTTGTTTTTGTCAAAATATACATACTTATTGAAAAAAGTCTTGTTTCATAGCAGATTTCATATTTTAATAGGTACTCTAAATAAATACTTTTGTTTGTATGACATAAAAAAAAGGTACGTAAAGTATGTATAGGTCCCTAAAATTAAAGGTGTTTTGATATACGGAAAAGTACATTGATATATAGTCTATCATTAAGTCTAATGGCATTATTACAGGTTATATCGTAAACAAACTCAAAATGAGGATAACAGATTTCAGTGTGCATATGTAGGTACATATTATATTATACCAACAATTTATTGCTTATGCATAATGGAAAAGTCCCCTATAAAAAACGAACAATAATTATTTGTGCATGTACCTAGCTTTTAGAGAACATTTTACAAAATCTATTTTGGTGTATATGTACTTCAATAACAAAATATGTTTGCTTGGTTGCTTTCTTTCTTTCTTTCTTTCTTTTTTTTTTTGTATAAAATGTATAACCATATATTTATCTCTAAAATTGATAATAATAATTTGTTTGTAAAGAAGGTATTTTATGTGGTGTTATGGGAAGGAAACATACAAAAGGCTTTGCCACAAAGGCGTGCATTGATTTTGTATAAATACCAATTGTTTGACGTCATGAAGTATTCTGAAATGGCTCAAAGAATGTATCATTTAACCACAAAATGAACATTAATTCTATAAATTATGCATGTTTGTTTATAGATACTGAGTCTATTTAGAAATAGGTCGAAATTCCTTCTGTCCAGGATTAATTATGTTTGAAAATAGTTTTTTATAGTAGTCATATATATATATTAAAGAAAGATTTATTGAAAGTCAAATGCTGGTGAGGATTTGGGAAGAGTGTTGGAAAATCAAAGGTTGAAGAGAATTTGTTCTAATACAAAACATTTAGATTAGAGCTAAATATGACCCTAGGGGGAAAAATGTACTAAAGCTTGAAGAAAATCACATTTTAACTGGCAATTCTTTCTTTTTTTACATCTAAGGTCAAAAATATTTTTGAACTTAGATATCAGAAGCGTTGTTATTTATCCACTTATGAGATAAAATTAAATATCCCTGTTTAAAGGCTCTATGGTTTCTTTGGACATTTAGACAAAAGTTTTCAATTTATAGTTTGAACAGTAAACTGATTTTATTTTTATTATTGCAACAGTAAAAAAATCATTTTAACTTTTTTTGATGGTTTTTGAGATAATTTACCAAATGGACATTTCGTCAAAAAATACTTAAATTATGCAAAATCTAGGATTGAGACAAAGGATTCACAATTCGATTATTATGTACACATACATAAATGAATTTCGACTTGGGAAATATTTTTTTTAATAAAGTCTTACGCAATGATGTGATCTAGATTAACCAGACTTTCAAAAATAATGGATATTAGATATATAATGATAAAAACTATTAATGAATTAGGGCATGTAAGTATATCATTCCAAAAAAAGATGGATACTTAGAATATACAATTAGAGTAAGGATCTGAAATTAAGAGGTTATATGCAAAACATAAATTTCAAAAATATTATTATATGAGATTTTGCATGGATTTGACTAACAATTAAATGGCTTGTATTGTTATTTCATTTTTAATATTTTTTCTAGTTATATAGAATATCTATAAATAGTGAATAAAATCCTTTTACTGTGTAAAAATGAACCTATGACTCCTAACAACAAGTGCAAAGCCAATTCATTTATGCTTATATATATTTTTTCCACCCAGCAAGGTGATTTTCATCTGCAAGAATGCATGTTACATGTATGTACATATATAAGCTTTGGTTTCCTCCTCAATGACTTGACAAAAATAATGCAATAGATATCACATGACATATATGTAATGTAAGAACAATATATTAGAGCTATAACAAAGAAATGCTACACATAAATGTAGATTCTTTTGTACTAACGTGTATATCATTGCAAATCAGATATTTAATGGTATTTTGAAATATCTTTGTCCTATTTATGAGAAGAAAATCATCAAAATAAATTAGTATGAATAAATAACAATTTGATTCTGAATGAAATCATTAATTTATTGCCTTAAATATGGTTACCGAACCGTGAGGGATGCTACGTGAAACAGGCCTAGTCTCAATGCCCCAATATGTATAAATGTATACATTTTTGTTCATGATCAGGGATATAATTCTTTAGGTACCTATAGTCTAAGGAGTAAGTAAGACTAATGAATGCACTGGTACCCCTGATCATGAACTTTTTTTCCCTCCCACCTATCCCTAAAGTTACTTAGGTAGCAACACCATTTAAACTCATTGTTACTGTGTTATTATGAGTATATTTAAAATATTACTCCACAAATGAATTTAATAAATAAATACAACTCAAAAAATTATTTGCCACAATATGATTTTAAAATGTGTTGAAATATGCGAATTGTCAATTCAAAATGTCCTATGTAAAAAAAAAATTTCGGTGAACTGTTCACCCACGACGCTATTTGACGTAATCGACTTTATTTTAATTTTTAAAGACTACACTATTTTGTACGTCAGGCATTTTTTTGGAAGCTAGTCTCCTGGTTCTATAAAAATGTGTTGATATAATATCCTTTTAAGCTGTTATCGACTAAGAAAGCTTCTAGAAATAAGCTCTTTATATATGAGTAAAAAAAAGTTATATAAGAATATGGTACTGTTATAAAGACACAGATATGATTTTTAAGCTGGGGTTGACAAATAATTTTTCTTAATGTTACAAATCTTTGAAAGACGAATTGAGGAAACAGAAAGTTTGAAGGAAGGGGGGGGGGGGTGATCTTAATGTCCCCGTTACCAAAGTCAACTGTGCCCATGAGTGGTCAGAAAACTATAATTACTCGAAAACATACTATTCCCCTGTATTCTATTCCTTGAAAAAAAAATTGAATCGACATGACATAAATAAAGTGATTTAAAGTTAAACAATGAATCAAAGATTCTAATGGAAATAAGTTTTTGAATAATTTTACTTAACTTATATCAATTAATACTATCCTATCAATAACTCCTTGTTTGTGAATAGACACCTCCTATTAAAACCAATAGTTAGCAAGAACCATTCTTAATATTTTATGAAATAGGATATTGTCATAATTAAACCTAGTTAACATATGCTTATAGGAATTTAGCAATAAATAAAAATATTGATCTTTGTTCATCTTAATTTTGAGGAGGGACAATACAACTGAATGTCATGTGACGTACAAAGAGCTAGATGGCACAAACAGAAAAGTTTCCGCTATATTGTTTTTTTGTACGACTTAGATAGTTAATATTGTAAACATATATCCATTCATAGTAGGCTTTCCCGTTTTCAGGTAAATCCGATATTTTGTCTGCATCAGAGGATTTTCTGGTGCCTATTGATGAAAAACAAAAATTTGAGAGTTTGAGGGCTATTCAATGGCCATTTTTGTGATCTTTCTAGGTAATAAAGTTTAAAAATTGCCTTTTTTGAACAATAATTAATTAGATATTTTCGAAGGAATTGAGAGGTCTGAAATTTGAGAACTTCCTTTGCAATCCCATGTTTCGAATTTGTTTTTAAACGATGGCCAATAACATTTTCTTATAGTTTTGGGCTTACAACTTGGCCTAAGAGGAACAAAAGTTGGTGTTTACAGTTTTTCTAACAAAAATATCCGGAAATTTACTGTAACTTTTTTTTTTAATATTATAGTTATTTGTTTCAATTTGTTACATCTACATACACTATGGGTGAATTTCAGATCAAAATTTGCATTGGATGCAATTTTATTGTGCACTTTTCTGTTAGATATTTATTATAACAAGTTTGAAAAGATATTTTTTCAATACAATGCATTACTTAGATAATGTATCTAACTAATAACATTTAAAATGATTCAGTGTCGCCGAGTAAAGAGAAGTCAAAAATGCTTTTAGATGATTATACTTATAAATTACTAAGGCATCGATATTAACCCATAGATCATTTTTTGAGTTCTTTTTATAACTTTGACATAATTAGATATTTTTTTTTTATTCACAGTTCAGGATATATACATACATGTAGATATAGGTATATAAAAAAAATCGAAGCTAATCTATGTATAGTTAAAATGGAGAACGACAAGTCATCTAAATACTGCAAAGCAATAGCACTGTTTGGTCTTGGAAGGCAGGATCTCTCCTCAAGGGCTAAAGCTATAAATTGTGCCCTTCTCAGTGCTAAAGCTTTAATTGCCAGGAGATTGACTATAAAAGGTCCGATCCACCCAACGGATTTGAGGACAATCTTGTTATCTGCTGCGTTTGATCATTTTGCTATCACTTGAACATGTTATTTATGGAAATTCAAAGCTCACTCATTGAGGATATTTCTGAGAAACTGTAACGTTCGGTAGGGAACAAAGGGATCTGTTTATAACGAGTGATGCTATTGTTCATGTATATCTATGGGGCCCTGAATTGAGCTAGCCTGAGAGTTTGTCCACAAACTGAACTGAAGTAAACTTATCCTATCCATACTGATGATCACTGAAGTGCAATAATAAATTGAATGATAATAATATTCAACACCATAAAAAGTCACGTTTTTTATTCCTCACTAAATATTATTTAGTATCATTTTTATAACTTTTGATCCAAACTTTGATCTCAAAATTCCATCTGTAAGTGATACTTCATGGATCTCAGCAGCAAGCGAAATAAAGTACTATCCCGGCATCTCACATTCCTTTCAAGTCATTTCCCGGAAATTTTTGAAATATTTTAAGAAGTACCAATAAATAATATTTTTGTATGATAGATATTTAATTTTTTAACGATATTTTAATTTGTGCTTGTTCAGCATCGATGCTAAAATTTTAAGCTACAATGCTTATTTATATAGATTTTAACTATATGTACATTAGCCTCCATTACAAATTTCCCTATTACTACCATACCAAAAATAGTAGATACATAATTGGCTTTTTGAAAAATAATAACATTGAAGAGTTGCGTGATAACTTTATAAAATTCCCATATTTCCAATTATAATTTGTTTCCGGCGTCTTTTATTAGTACTTTTTTGTAACAAACTACTTCTCAATTCTAGTTCTTCAACACGAATTTATGTATTCCTAAAAATAATTAACATAATATGTATTTCTAAAGAAAACAACAACAAAAACATATCATGTAAACGAAAAATGATAGTTTCTAAAATATTTCAAAATAACAAGTAGGTAGTTCCATAAAACAAAGGTAATAATCATAAAAGATAATAATAAAAAAACTTGAGCAAATAAACTATAAATATTTATCAAGGGTGTTCCAGCAAATTATAATTTAAAAATCCTTTACCATTTTCTGGTATTGGCGTTTTTGCGCATCTGAATTTGTACAACATTTTTAAAACTTTTGTTGAGATAAAATTTACTTTATCTTACGTACAACGAATGAAAAACGTAGAAAAGAGTTTAGATTAAAATTTATTTGATATTTGTCCTCAATTCCTTTTGTATAGTATATTTGACACTCTCAGCAGGAATACAATCCTTGGTAAGACTCCATTATTCTTTTCATAAAAAAAGTGACAATAAAATGTGCCTTGTATTAATATGTGAGGTCATTGTGATATACAACTGCTACACTCTTAATTATAACTTAGGTTTCGGACCCCCTTTTGTATCTATTTTAGTAGTAATGCAAAGATAATGCATTGTTTTAGTGGGCTTTAGAAAGCCCAGTGGTTCTCAAGTATTTTTTAAAGCCATGAACCCCCCCCCCTTTTTTTCTCTTAATTTTTAATATAACTTTAATATTAACATATGTCATGGAAGGCCATTGGTCTAAGCAAAAGATGGTTAGTTAAATTAACCTAGCCCTTACTAGAGGCTGCTTAAGGTTATTACTGAAGGACGATATATTCTAATCAAGCTCACCTTACCTGTGACCAAGACAATTTGAAAGGTCAAAATCATACCGAAAAATAGGCCCTTTAAAATTTATCTACATATAGTCCATGACCGGTCTCGAGAACTAAATCAATAGCTTGATAGATAGGTGAATATATGATGAAGCATTTCACACAACCGCAAACTAAAGCCCATGATCATAAAGGTATATAGCAAGAGTAATTGTATACCCCACTAATAAAGTGGGGTATATGTGTTGGGTTATAATTTTATTTGGGTCACGTAGAAAAAGTTCGGTCATGGGGGGTTTTATTTACAAATTCAGTCTGAACCGATTTTTTTTAAAGGAATGGTTGATGACGTCATGTCTGTTTCCAAATTGTCTACAATAGTACGAAAAAGTGTCATATATTTTCAACTTGCATGACTGGTTAATATATTGATTCGTTTTTTAATGTAATTTTTAGCTGAAATTGCTCCACTATACTAAATTAATGATAAGATCTTAGTCTTCGATTAGAAACCACGACGACCCGGACCAAAATATCAAGTAAAAAAAAATTAGGATTGATTGTGCTACTGTTTTTTTTTTACAGCCACAGTACAAATATAAATATATTTTAAAAGAAATAAACAAAAAAAAGGGGGAACTTAAATAAATAACCGAGATTCTTAAAACTCTGCTTTTTATTTCTTGTGTGTACAGAATGAGAAGTATATATTCATACATATATGTAATTTGTTTTCAGTAGGATTTGTTCTTGTTCAAGCTTATACAATCTGAATTTCAATGAAATGTACATTTATACATTCATTCATTCATTCTCAACAAGAATAATAACGAGGAAAATTAAATTATGAGAGCTCACAACATGAAAAGAACTACAAAAAAATATTTATATATGTATATATATATGTATTTTTATATAATTTCACATAGTATAATTTTCAAAACAAAAAAACAGTGTTGAAAGGTGTTAAAAAAAGAAATGTAATTTTCGAAATAAAATAGTAGAATAATCTAATTCACTAAAAGTTGTATAGTCATAAAAGAGAAATTAATTTTTTTGTTTCGTTGTTGTTTTGATATAGCCTTTGTATTTAGATTCCTTATTGCTGAGAAAGCTTACGAAAATTAGCTACTTCAAAAAAAATAAAAAAAAACTTAGAGCCTTGATTTAACTTGCATGATATAAGCAACTAAAGATTACTACTCATGCTTTAATGCTCATTAAACTCTTAAAAAAATGGGCTAAATAAAACAACTTTTATGAAAGAAAATAACAACATATAACCATTTAAAAGACTTCTTCCTTCCTGCTCTTATTAAAATAATTGAGGAGTCATCCTATAAATCCTGTCCACTTGATAAAAAGTAATATTCTAGGTAATATTCTACATTCTTATTAAAGAAAATTCAAAAGATGTTGCCAATATATGTATAATGCAGTTAGTTTTGTTTTCTCACCTACGCATATGCAATATTGTGTAGAGGGGTGTCATCTATGTACATTTAAATCTTGTTTATGAATGGGATAGCCCACAGGGTATGCATTATGTGTCTACCAAATTTGTTCATATCATTCAAGTATGAGGGGGATCCAACACTTCTCAAACGAGCCAGAGCTAGGGTCCCACTCCATTCTTGTGATATTCTTTTGACAATATTATTATGCTGTAATTTTATGATAAGTAGGCCTCTACAAGTATTAAGCAAGCAGGAGAATTGGTCCCTTCTACCCTACAGTTGCAACACTACACATTTCAGAGCAGTTATTATCAACATATTATATATTTGAATTTACGAACTCTTAGCATTAAATTAGAAATTACTTATAGACTGAAAAAGTATGTACCATTTAGTTTTTGTTGAGAGGAGGGGGGAGGAGATACATACCAATTTCCAGTATAAAATATTTCCTTAGTGACCCAAATCATCAGCATCCCTGAAATGGACGTAACGATTTTTTAAATTTTTGTGCCACTTATCCCCTCCCCCCCTACTTGTGGCTTATATCGTAAAACTTTATGACAGCTAAGCTACTCTTTTCCCAGACATTCTTTTTTTTAACTAACTACATACTTGCTACAGCTTCAACTTTTGTGACATTAAATATATTTACTAGTTATTTCTGAGTAGCAAGATATCTTACACTGCATCACTCAGCTTTTCTTGCAGAATAACAGATACAAAACCGCTTGAATATAACTTGAAGTTGTCAAACAATTACGCCATTCACTACAAATATTGAACTATTTAAAATAAAAAAAATGTTTAATATTATGTTTATACATTGCATCACAAGAGAAAAATTGATTTCAACAAAAAAAAAACGTTCAGGACATTAATTAGAGATAAGAGCAGTATACAAATCAAGAGCTGACAAACAAAATATGTATGTACATATATATATAAATATTTAATGTTCACTATGAGATAACACTCTGACCGAGTCGTATAGAAATGAATTGAGTCTAATGCATATTTAAAAGAGATTATAAATTGAGCAAACAAACACTAATATCCTAAAAATAATATTTAGAAAAGTTTTTTAAAACTTTTTTACTCTATGACAGGAATAGAATGGTGCATCAAATGAACTTTTTTTAATTATTGATTTCAGGAGGGGAAAGAGATTAATGAAAATCAAATTATAAATATGGAGAATTAATTAATTTTTGATAATAAGTATATCTTCATTCATTTGAGAAAACCATTTTCAAAGAAGGACTGAAAGGAATGATGCACACACTCTCTCTCTTAGTATTTCCCTCAATATCGTAAAAGCCTTTCATAAGTGTACATTTAGGTACAAAAATTAAGAAATAATACTTTGCTTTTTTTTTTTTTTTTAGAAAGGCATGGAGTGTTGTAGAAATATTTATCAAGTCAGCAAATAGGTAACATAGGTAAACACATATATCACAAACCAGGACAAAAATAATCAATGATGCTATTCAAAATATGTGTATTAGTAAATGTATAGGCTATACTGTAGATTTCCTTCTTTCTAAGAATGAAAATTGAAAGGAAAACTATGACCAAATACATACATACATACATACATAGGTATATAAACATACTATGTTTATTCACACACTCAAAAAAAAACCAAAAAAACCACAGAATATAATAATGAAGGAAAATAAAATAAAAAGAGAAAGCTAAAAATCTATTGTCATGCCAAAAAATCATTTAAAGATTTGTGTGGAAGTTTTTGTAGCAGTAACCAAATACATATATGTACATACTACTATGAGCAAAAAATACCGGGAAGTTTAAATTTAATGATTTTTAAGGGATAACGATAGGATTAAAACTTTTTGTTATTAAATTGTTTGAGAGACGTGTCCTTTAGTGAACAACTAAAAAAAAGAATTTTTCCTTTTTAAAATGTCTGAAAACTGATGACTAAAATACAATTTAGAGGTATTTAAATGAATATTCCAGACGGTGCATTCTTTTGAAACTTTGAAAATCCATCGTTTATTTTTGGGATACATAATCAACCGATTTTAAATTTTAATAGCATACATATCAAAACTCAGCAGTTATTGTTCTGTAATTAGGGACTTAATGCATTTTGTAAATGTTTTGAAAATTAAAAAAAGATGATTAAATGAAATTGCATCAGGAGGGGGGGGGGCGGTCGCTACTTTTGAGGTGAATCAAATAAATTTTGATGATTACATATAGATTTTTTAATTCCCGATATTTTTTGCCCATTGTAGTACAAATGAAAAAATAAACAAAACATGACTATATTTTTAAAGCCAAAAACACTTGACTACATATGTACATATATTTATATATGCGTACATATGTAGATATATTTAATACTAAGTAAGTTTGAGTGACAAGAGTTTTTTTTTTTTTTTGTATGGCTTGAGGCAGTTTTTGTGCTCTAAAAGGAACTACTGTTCAGTACAAATAAAAAATAATGAAAAATAAGTTGTTGTTTCTTCTCAAAACTTTTATGTATTTCCTAAAATATGAATGTTATAAGCATATATATATATATATATATATATGCATGTGCAGTTATGTGTAAATATTCAAAACATGATCGTAGTGTAAAAAATCCCTAGTAACTATCAAGGAGAGCCTGAGCACAATTATGGACTTCATCGTAGAATGAAAGTTTTCCAAAAGATATTTCGTCAAAAGAAAATTTCACCAAATAAATACTAAATAAATAAATGTATCTACATTTGATTACTATTCATGGAGCATTGCTTTCAATCAGACACAACCATCTAGAATATATATTTATTATTTTCCTGCGAAAGGTTCCTAATCATAACTACTTTCAACAAATAACCCTGGTATCAGGCTTCATATTCAAATTTAGTAGATAAATTGAGATACTCAGAAATTTGAGCATCTATGTTCCAGAGTAGTGCTTTCTCCTCCAGGAATGACTTATTAGTAAGGACTTCATTTTTACTGAGAAGAAGAGGAAAGGAAACATTTTACAAAATTTGTAAAGCCGCACGACTCACAAACCCTAAGGAGGCTCCAACACAGTGGTTGGAAGCCCTTGGTTTAGATCTTGTATTTGTTTTATGATACTTTATTGTAT
Source organism: Lepeophtheirus nordmannii (assembly GCA_963680855.1). Lineage (NCBI taxonomy): Eukaryota > Metazoa > Arthropoda > Copepoda > Siphonostomatoida > Caligidae > Lepeophtheirus > Lepeophtheirus nordmannii. The sequence continues at coordinate 22,653,499 of OY804520.1, read as the reverse complement.
TAGGCTATTGTCCTTCACCCATACAAAGTCAACACTGTCGTGAGCGTAGCACTTTTTAGTACAATGTGCTGATCATTTGAAGGATTCATAGTTTATCATGGATGAGAAATATTATGTGAAAAATACATACAAGGAAATACATACTTCCTTGCTATCTTTTTTGTTGACAGGACACATGAATAGTAGTGATTGAAATACATACATGTCTAGAAATGAATAGCTTATCTTTTGAATTGGAGGAATTTCAAATAACCTTTGGACTCTAAACTAAAAAAATAAATTTATTGAATTTACATATTTTTATTCGTAATAAATGGATTTTCTGCTTCAGAGTAAATAATCTGTAGATATATAACTTTTTATTTGTCTAATTTAATACGAAAAATATACACTGATTCCTTAGAAAATTCTTGTTAGACACACTTTTAAAATGGAAGATTAAAGTATTAATCCGTCTTGATTTGTTCTTAGACATGACTTTTAAAGTTATGCTGCTATTTCTTTTTGTTTTGCAAATTCAAGGCATTTCTTGTAGGAGTTGTTGTAAAAAGTTTTTGTATAAATACATACAAATTTTATGGCAAGTAATTTTTTTTCTAGATTAGAGAACGCTTTATAAATATAAATACATACATATTACATAGTATTTTACGCATATTCAAGTTTGCATATGTATGTACATACATAGTTTATAAGGAACAAAATAAAATTACACTCCAATATGAAAGAACACTATGTACTATAAAATCTTGCGACAATTTATAAACATAATTTTTATATACCATCGGTTTGTATTTGCGTCTATATGTACATATACTTTGATATAAGTAAGTATATGTATATAAATACCGATAGAGGTGAGCATATACCTACGTATGTGATTCTAATTAAAAGACTTTCTGTTTGAGGAATATGTACATATATAAGCTTAAGGAGAGCACGTAAATATCAGATGAAGGTGCGAAGCTTTTTGTATTCCAGACATACATACATACATAGTCGCACTGAAATTGAAACATACAATTTATAAAGTATGTCATAGATCATTCAAATTGTGCACAATTTGAGATGTAAAAGCACCGTTTTGGATTTTTTGTATATACATATATTTTGCTGTCAGATATTTCATAACTTTTCAAACTCTGAGATGCGTTCCATAAGGAGACCCTGAAGTAACACCAGAGAATGTGTGTAGACTCGAGTATATTTTCTACACATATATTCATTTCAAAAGAGTCCCAAAGTATTATATGGGCATAAAAGTCCCGGACCTAACAAAGAAAACATGGTTTGTTTTTGTTCAAATTAGCTGTATACATGAAAGTAATCTTCATCAAGAGCAACGCAATCGTTCCAGCGCCGCTCAAACATTTCAATACCACTTTTGTAGAGCGATTTATCTTTTGTCTCAAAATAGGCCTCAGTTTCAGCGATAACCTCTTGATTCGTACAAAATTTCTTACCGGCGTGTATTTTTTTTTGAAGTCTGCGAGTAGCCAGTAGTCGCAGGGAGCCAAATCTGGTGAATACGATGGGTTTGAATGCAATTCAATGTTCAATTCATGTAGTTTTGCCATTATTTTGATTGACTTTTGACACGGTGTGTTGTCTTGATGAAACAAAAAAAAATTATTTGCCATTTCAGTAAGGGGCTCACTAATTCCTGTCCCTCAGATGACAATCGTTTTTATTCCTGTGTAAAGGAACGGACCCATGTTTCATCAATTGCCGCATATCGACGAAAAAATTCCGGTTTGTTACGTTTAAACATGACCAAACACTGCTCAGAATCATCAGCACGTTCTTGTTTTTGGTCAACAGTGAGCAAAATCAGCATCCACTTTGAACAGAGCTTTCTCATAGTCAAATGCTCATGTAATATAGAACCAAGACGTACTTTTGATACACTTACGATTTAGTTAATTCACAAAACTTGACTTTTCAATCATTCAAAACGATTTTGTGGATTTTTCCATGTTTTCTGGTGCTACCGCCTCATATGAAAAATATATTTTTTTTAATGTGAGGAAAGGCACTCAAATACCTACTGAGAAGAGCTCTTCTTAAATTATACTATTATAACAAGCCAATAATAGTTATGTCATTCTTTCAAACTATTATTTACAACCTATTGAGTATACATATGTTCATTCACTCTTTATCAGGAAGATATTTACGTATTATTATTTAGATCTCAATTAGAGGAAAGAACATTAGATAAATCAACATAAAACCATCTTTAAGTTGTTGATCCTGGGAAGAGACCATTGTGTATGGATAGCAATGTAAATCATATGCAAATCGGGCTTGTAAGAATCAAAGAAAGAGAAAATTCACCTGGTAACTCTGACAATTTGATGAATGTTGTGAGTGAAGCAGCTTGAGCTGTCATGACGTTTTACTGAACTAATAGCTGCTCTCTCCATTATATATACAACAATAAATAATAACATAGATGAGAGGAAGAAAATTATCTGAAATAAATGTCAGGAAATGTTATATTTTTAACTAATAATAATTATACGAGGACTTGAGCCCTTTTTTGTTAGCATTTTATTTGCTTTATTAACCTTAATGCATGTATTCTTCCTTCATGTGACATCTTTACTATCAGGTAGATGATGTTGTCCCCTCAGTAATATTGGAAAAATGATAACAGCTTTGGAAAACAAAAAGACCTGTTTGAAGAGTCAACTTCACTTTTTTATCACACACCCAAATTGCATATGATTTACATTCCTATGTATGGATAATGTATTATGTATTACATATAGTTCCATTCGTACTCTCATGACTTAACTTAATTTTACTAAGTATTGTGACTCCTTTACGTTGCTTTTTATTATTAATAGAAATAGCTTTTCATGTATAAAAACAAATTGACATCCAAAACAAGATCCTTTTATATATATATATATATATATATATAATATTTACTTTAAAAAGTATATATATGAAGGACTCATATATGATGTTTTATTCAATTAGTTTTAGCTGGTAAATAATATCTTAAATGTACATAGCTGTTATAAAAATACAAAGTCATTCCTCTAATAAAACTCTCCGTGTACAGTTCCTTCATATATATATATATTTATGAATATGTATATTGAATGTTGCACAAATTTGTATATACAATTACCTGTATGTATTTGTACCTCAAAGGAATCAGTATTGATGGGGCTTGATGGAGCAATAAGTCCACAGACACACATTCACTCATAAAGACGTCCTTTGAAACACAATACAATACTATATAAGATTTTTATGCTTATTTTGCAATTTTGATATTTTATTTATTTCATTTTCTGTTAAAAAGTAGGATTTTGTGTGAGTCATATATACGTGTGTGTATGTTAGTGTTAAGGGGAGGCTAGGTATACATTGTGATCAGTGAAAAAAAAACAACACCCCATAATAGATCAAACCCTTATTTATACCCCTGGTGGTTATATACAGAGTTACCACCTTTCATTGATTTTGTTATTCGCGAATAAAATATGTAATTTTCCAAAACTTTTTATTACTTTTATATTCTATTGATAGATAAATATAGTGAGTTGAAACCATTGATAGGATAGGAGATACATAGGAAAAAAACTACTACAAAAGGAATAAATGTTGGAACATATCTACTACCCATAATTTCATTGTGCTACGATTTGGACCATTATTTATCAAACTATGTATGTATTATTTATCTCTGCCATCATTCCCATTGAATCCCATTTTTTAATACACAGAATGCCTTTATATAAATTATATATTATTCATTGATGAATGTCTATTTTTGAGGCTTTCAAACAAAGGAATTTCTATTGACACACACTTCACTGCGGTATATATGTATTTATGTTTGTACATATGTATGTATATATATGAGTAGTCTTTCTCTGAATATTTGTCAACCCTTTGTCGTCATATTTGTTTAACTCATTAATCAAAGTAAAATCCAAAGGTTGCATATATTTTCCGTCCTAACGTGGGTTTATCATGCTACATTAAATTATTATATTCATGGATTTTATAATAATAATAATAATAATAAGTTCCATTGGAAATATAATGGAGAATATATGTATGTAGATATTCATATCAGTTAAGTAGCTACGTCCCTCCCTCCCTCCCTCATGACAGACTCCACCTGGATATTTCGGATATTAGTGTACAGTTATGCATACATACATATGTAGAAATATATGTACAAATATATGCAAATAAATTATACGAATCACAAGAAATAAATAAAGGAATTAGATTTCTCATGAGAAAGGTTAAATATTATTATTCATTTCAATGAAATTAATATTCATTTGTCTTTAGTAATAAATGTTGTTGTTTTTTCTTATTATTTTTTTTTTGCATGGGATAAAATATTGCATACAACTGTAGCCATGCAAAAAAAAAAAATACATAGTTTCGTATTTATGCACAAAAAAATACATATTCGAATGACAAAAGAATATTTCATTCGGGAAAAAAAAAGTACAATCTTTGATTTCATTTGTATGAAGAATCATCGACTTTTAATTTAATAATAGTTTAATCGTAATATTAATAATAAAAGGGATTTATTAGATAAGTGGCTTTCTAATATATGAACTTTTGCACTACCCCCAAATTGGTTGCATTGGCAATTACTGTTCATATTTTTTTTATTTTTTAATAGGTTTTTTATGACCCACAGACATTTAGTTTATTTTTATAAGCATCGTCATTTTAAGTCAATGTGTTTTGGTAGAGTGTCCCTCTATACATACAAAATTAATTAAATCGAATGCAAACTCTCCTTTTGCAATATGAGCCTCACTAAATGTATGTAATATTTACGTATTTAGGATTTCCCTATGGCCAGCCAAAATTTGTCAAGTACATGACTTGATTAAGTAGCAATATATTTTTAAAATATTTATTCTCTATCAATTTCATTTGTTCACCAAACATAGCAATATCTTTACATGACACTTTTTACAAAAAAGGACTGGAATGAACACCTTTTTTTTTTTTTTTTTTACATTTTTAAAATGCCAGTTGTACCTTTGCAAAAATGACATGAAAGAACTGAAATTTTGTACTTAGCGTTTCCTTAATATCCTCCGGCAGAAAAGGGCAAAGTGCAGTACAAAACAATTCAAAAATGCGGCAATCTAATTTAATGCTGCTATTGTACATACGTATTTTGTATCACTTTAGCAAAGTGACTCGCTCGATGAACAAGTCTCATAATTGAAATTTTTCAACTTAAAATTAAGTGAATAAAAAAAAATCCTACTTAAAGCTTTCTTTTAAAAGCTTTAAAAAATACAAAAATGCAATGACTTTAAGTGCAATATATATTTGTTACTATGTATAATAGACGACCTTTCCCTGTTCCGCATACCTTGATATAGAAATTCAAATTTAATATATACAAACTATTAGATAAGTAGTGCATTTTGAGTTTAACCATGCAGACCCTTTAATACAAAGAAAATTCCTCCACAGAGTCTATTTAGGTACACTAAAATATATGAATATATATATGTTTATATTTTAAAAACTCTGTTTTAAAGTAGTAATTAAATTAAAAATGGTAGAAAAATAAACAAACAACAAAATATAAGTTGAAAAGAATTTATATACATTCTAATACAGTTTTTGTTTGTATTTAAATATATTTAATGCTAAAAAACTAAAAAGGACAATCTTATAATAGATATATTTAATATTTTGCATAAATATATGTATTCCAATTTCTCTTTTGAAAGCTTTATATGTATTTAATTACCTGCATATATGTATTTGAAAAGCATTTGATATCATTTTACCTTTGGCAAGCATTGTTTTTTTCTTAATTTTGAAAAGGAAAAAGTTAGTTGTTGTTTTTCTGCTTTTTAGCATATGTGAATAATTTACAGATTTGTAGTTTAAATTCCTTCAACTATGAAAATAAACAATCAATCCTTCTCAAAAGTAAGTTGTATAATTGATCTATCAAAACATTGAAATATTCTCTCCAAAAGAACTTCTTTCCCAACAATCTCCATTATAATATAATGCTTCTCACAAAAAAAAAAAAAAGATTGTAAAGTAAAGTAAAAACACAACTTATAAGTCATTTCAAGATAATAGCTTAGTTTAATTTAACCCCCAGGCAAGTTAGAAGAAGTAAGTTATATATATGTTAGGTATATGTACTCACATTATAAAGTTTGGTCTTCCATGTGAAATTTTTTATTTATGGTTAAATAATGGCATTTTAAAACACATTTGCTACACCTGGAGAATGTTTATGTGTGTGTGGATATACTTTTTAAATCATTGCAATTACATTAATAAGACCATTTTGTATATTTTGATAATCGCATTTGAAAAAATGCAAATATACTTTTTATTAGTGTTAGTATTATTATTAAATAAAACACCAAGGAATGACTTATTACAGACATAAGCGTTAGCACAAAGGCAGTTTTGAAAAAAAAAAAAAAAAAAGGGAAAAATTGCCAATATATTTTTTAAACTTCTTTGACATGTTTTACATTCAAATTCCTTAGATGGGTTGAGATAACATACATGGCTAGATATTGGCTATAGTCTATATGGAGTAGGTACACATAATCTGAGGGCTACATTTTATACATTTTTATAAATATATCTACCTATAATGGAGTATAACTTTTACTTGCTGTAAGATTGTTCACTGTTTTACCCACTAAAGCGAACGAAATGCATAAATTGAGATAATAGATAAACCATGGAAAAGGTAAATTATACAAAAAAGGTTAAGAACCACCATGTTCTAAACCCTCATTTAATGTATGCGACTTTATTTGACTCTGATATGTGTGTGACCTTTCAAATTTAATCAATGGCTATCACATTCTATTGACCAAAGAACCTTTAATTATGTTACAATTTGTAGTACTTTTAAAGGACAAATGAGAATAGTTTATTTAAAAAAAAGATGTAATAATTAATTAATTGAAGAATACAAATGTATTTTGAACTCCTTTTTAAGGTGAATCATCCTTCTGTGTTGACAGAGCTCCTTATATGTTTATATATAATTTTTTTTATCTTAGAAAAACAAAAACAAAAAAACAGCTTTCAATCAACATTTTCTTTGATCTTTCTTTTACATGTTTGCTCAGTTACTGCATTTTAATGCAGTGCTTCATACCAAAAAGACTAATCTTTATTTTCCTTCTTTTAATTTTTTTAGTAAAATTTCCGAGGCTATTTGCTTACAACTACCTAAATTATAATATCTGCATCAAAATAGGCCCATGATAAGTGAAATGCATTTTTTTATTCATCTAGGAAAGGAGTGACAGTTGATTGAAAGTCATTTGTACCTACCTAAATGCACATAATTTTGTGGTTTGCAGTAGGTGTAAAAATCATACAAACAAATTGCAAGAGTTTCACCTTTACTTCCTTTCTTTCTTTTTTTTCTCTCCCTCTCCCCCCCCCCCCCCCTCCTCCCTATCACAAATTATGAAAAATGTTTCTTGTCCTGGCTTAAGGGGAAATTATATGCAAATATTTATATACAAATATGTAAATAAATATCTTAATCTATCTTTTGCATAAAAATATGTCTCTTTTAAATGCCCACACACCATGTCAATAATTTACATTTCATTTCATGATTTAAAAAATAAATAAATACTGGTGTTGAAACATGGTCTAAGAACTTCTTTTTATATACCTAGCCCAGTGATTCCTCTTAATATTTTAGTAGAAAATGCAACCGTTATTTCATTAGTCTCTTGGATCATTTTTTTTTTTAAAGTGACCACAATTGGAGATACAAATAGACTCTAAATTGAACATCAAATAATTAAAATTGAAAACCGATTTAACCGTTAACTTTGTATGACGTCATACTAGTTGTGTATACTCCTTTCAAAACAACACAAGTGATATCATAAAAGTGTTCATAAAACATGGGTTCAGACCCAATTTTTGAGATATTTTATGTGACAGATTCAAACCAAACATTTTATAGGATCAACTGATACTCCCGAATTAGGTCGATTCACAAAATTATAAATGACTTGTAATTTCCAAAGGGAATCCTAAGACTAAAACAACCAAAACAACCAAAAAAAAAAAAAAAAACTCACCGTCTTATTTCGTCCTTCAAATACACGACAAGTCAAATATGCAGTTTGGCCCTTGATTGCAGTCACATCTTGTGGTAGATCCGTATCAAAATTGGGTCCTTCTGACCATAGTTTGAATCTTTCAGGGGTTTTATTGGAGCGATTCGGAGTTAGATTTGTTGCTTCTCTTCGATGATGCTGTCTATGTCGATACTGTTGTTTACAACCAACAAGGTCTGGAAATGTATATATAAATAAAACTTGTTAATTAGTATTATAAGGGCATTAGAGAAACGTATATGTATATATATGTACATAAATGACCTCAATTGCTCAAAATGGCATAAATGAGCCAGCCAAGCCAATCATAAAATGATAATAATATAAAAAGGAAAATAGGATTTAAAGTAGTGTAATAAATTATGATTAATATATAAATATTCAAAAATGCATTTTTATGAAGAAAAAAAAAATTAAAGAGATGCCCGTTCTACAACTTTTATTTAACTTCATGTTTACAATCGATTCATTATGACGTTCTCTGTAGGTATAATGAATAAATGAATAAATAATTATTTTTTTCAGCCTTCCTTTTTCTTCTCCTTCTTATTATATCTAATATTATTTTAAGACTCATTCCTTGTACAATAGTGAACCACTGAAGGGAAAGAACAATAAAAGCACACAAATGTTTCAAAGTAATGTACTTAAAAGTATTTCAATTGTCTAACCTATATAAGAATTTAAAAAGATAAAAATATTTGATACTTAAAACTATACATCTGTAGATGTACATATATTCGTGATCGTAAACTCCTTTTATTTATAAAATGCCATAAATATTTAAATTTATACACACACACACATATGAATATTTTAAAATCTGTTCTTTGACTATATGTACAATAAAAAAGAAAGAAGATTCAATTGAGCTTTTTTAAAATCTCTTTTATAGATGAAAATAAAATAAAAATCAATTTTTTTTTATATATTTTTTTTTGCCTATATGTATTATTAATGTTATTATTAGCAGGAAAATATAATGATTACTACACTATCTATGTGCATATTTACATATATAAAACTCTTTACTCCCAAATAGTGTCATAGTTGAATGATTATGGATCAATAGCATGCCAAATTATATTTGAATAGCTCCCCTTCTGCACAATTTCATAAATATTTAATGATGTCATTTTTCCCCCCTGCAAATCTAATATCCCGAAAAAACAGGCTAATTAGCTACAAATAACCCAAACTCTTTGAGGCGCAAGGTCACTACGTTGCATAAACAGCACTTTAACTATTTCATAGAGACATATTATTTTGATTCATTATTCTACACATATTTCTGAGTTGGTTTGAGATAAGAAATAACTATAAAAAGTCAAACCTGTACATGCAAATTGCAATGGAAAATTATATATAAAGTATTTTAAAATAGGAATTTGCAAATTTTGTCATGAGAATAATATATTCAACGATTTAAAAGTCCATCAAATACTCGATAAATTAATGAAGTAATTTCTGCCTTCTTTTGCAACAATTATTATCTAATGAATAAGCATTTTATGAGACGATGGAAAGTTTAAGGGCTTGCAGTTCTATCTCTTATAATTTACTTGCTGTTGCAATTTCGACCAAATTCTCGACTTGGTCACACAAACATTTGAGACCCTTAAAAAAATGCTCAATATTTTTTTCCTCACTTAATACCCTATAGTATAGTTACCTGTAATGTACACATTGGGGTCAAAAGTAATGAAATGACAATTTATTGGATATCTAAAAATCCTGAATGCACATTTTATGATAAAATAGACTGTATGAATTGTTATTACGGATCGTAGTTTAGTGATCCAGTGTTTAGAATCTTGATTGAATTAATGATACTATATTTGACTTTCATATGGCCTTTCAAATTGAATCAAAATTCATATTCTATTTAATGAAGTTACCTTTTAAGTTACTAGGAACTATAAAAAATTTATTTTTTTACGGATGGAAATAGTCGATTTTCTATGTATAAGGGTCTTGAATATTAAAAAAAAAAAAGTATACTATTACGAATATCGAACGGATCAAGTCCAGGCACAATGGAATATTTATTTGTAAATTTTAGCTGCATTTTGTAAATATTTTTGTAGGTAATGATCACTTAAGAATTGGATCAAAGTACTTTTATGAGTCTTTGTTGTTTGATTGTCGTTTTTATTTATGAAGAAAATAGATCTATTATTAACGCTCTGGAGGCTAAGTGTGGGCTATATAGAATATTTCCCCTTTCAAAACTCGAATTTCTCACGGCTTGGAAAATTAACGTGCTACCAAAAGTGTTCCACCTTCTAAGGTATGTCCCTTACACGGATAGGATGTGTCAGAAAATATGATCGATTAGGGAAGGGTTTATATGGAAGAACTCTCGACCATACATAAGCCGGATCCATACGGAAACGGCCATCCAGTACTGGGGACTTGGTGCTTCAAACATCAAAGCTGTGTGGCATACACTGAATATCTCCTGGTTGAAAAGGCTTCTATATAATGAAAATTTCTGGTCATGGAAAATTAAAAATGATTTTTTCAAAAAAACGGGCTGCTTTTTCGCTCAGAGACAGTGTATAGGTCCCTCAGAGATATTCAACATCGTCAAATTACGCGGGCGTTACTGGAGGCACATGTGCGCATCATGGACCTAAATAATCCACGGGCTGCTCCCCTTGATGGGTATTCACGAGCCCTTGAATTATAACCCCAGGATCGGGAGTTCGGACGAATTCATCAAGGAAGCTGGACTCACCTCTATAGGCCAACTTAAAAACTTCAACCTGATGCACAGGGCAAGGCGTACGGCGACTAAGGATCAGGGACACGTCGGTCTCGTTGGGCCTCACACCCCGTTCTTTGCATGCTTAAGTGGCCTGGAAAACAAAAAAATCAGAAGCATGACTAAGATCAGTAATAAAGAAATCGGTGGCCCTGCCCTTCTTATAGAGAAAAGGCTGAAGAGACTGGGGGTGGAGCCGACCAAAAAAAGAAAGAAACCTCGTCATAATAAAAAACCCCTTTACCGACCTTAACGATAAATGGTTTCGTTAAAAGCTCGAGACGTCGTCTATATTCACGGGCAAGTCTCAGAACAGCCCAGAGGATAGGCGATGCCGGCTCTGCAAGGGGGTTGAGGAAACTTCGTTTCACCTCTTCTATGACTATACTCGGATCTCGCCACTCATACGAGCCGTGGAGGAAAGGATTCAGGAAATCTTCGGGGAGGTTCTTAACCCAACGGACTGGCTTGTCGCGACTGATCCAGACTTTGTGAGTGCTTTTAAGATCGATTGCCTCATAACTATAGTCCAAAGGAGGATTTACGCTTCGACCATCTGTGGCGGGACGGTTCCAAGAGGAGTCATGTGCCTTATCGAGAGACAAATAGGGATACTAATGGCTTCACTAATGACGGTAAACAATTGAAATTGTGTACCCACGCCATGTCTAATTAACGAGTAAGTCTTAACAACACGAGAGGGGAGGAAGAAGGAAAAAAAAGAAGAGGAATAGGACAAAGAGGTCTACAGAATACTCGATCCTAACTCTTTCTAATAGTTATTCTTTATTATATACTTACGTGGATCAATTTTTGTAGTAACAGGGAAAACAAGTCTCATATTTGCTCGTGTTATCGAGGGTATGAAAATAATTTTCTTATACGGAACTAGCAAAATGTTAAGAATAATTTAAAATTAATAATTATTGTTAACTTGTTTAATTGATGATGCGTTCAAATTCATCTTGTTCTACTAACTTTCCACTGTTTATATTCTTCTCATGGACACGATGATAATATCATATGATTGGATGAAGACAAACGGATTTATAAAAACATATATCTATAATCTATATACATTATAATCAATATTATCTGTTACCTTTATAGTCTAATAAAATCATAAGTACAAAAAAAAAAGAAAAGAAATCTACAGAGAGTTTTGTTTTATAAAAATAAAAAATATTTCCACCGTACATTTAAATAAATTAGAAAGCTTTACCTATGCATATAGAACAATTGTTTGTGAAATAAGTATAGCTATATTTAAGCCTTCAAGCTTGTTTTTCTAAGGGGCTCTATAGGGAGCTCTAAAATTTGTTAACAATATTTTTTCTCTCTCTCTGAACAAGAAAATATCTTTTATATGTAATCAGGTGAATAATATTTTTATTAAGTATCAAATATGTACATACTTTATTTCAAATTCATTTTTGGAAAGTATATACTTATTCACGAAGAAAAAAAAGAATTCAGAGGGTTACCCCAGGTTATGTAAGTAGAACACTCTTTGTAGATATTATTTATATAAGAAACAATCTTGGTCTTTACAAGACACCAGTAAATTCAATTCTAATTTGTTTTTGTATATATTAGTAACGAATAAATAAATTATCATCGGTAAACATATATAAAAACAACTTGATAAACAGAAAATGTATGTGACTGACTAACAAAAAATACTTTAATTAATTAATTATATTAATGACCGCATCATAATATAGTTTAAGAATAGTGTAAACATATATTAGGCAACTCTTTCAAATTGTCTATCCAAATGTTATTTCATTTGAGTTCATAATGCTAACAGAATTCTTGTCTTTCAATGGCGAAAATTAATTTCAAACTTTCTTTTGGTTAGGAAGACTTTCACGTTATGGATTGGTAAAATATAAATATGCCACAGAAAAGAATTATGAGGTAGATTATTCATTTTTACGACCCACTCTAAATTTCCTAAGAGCCAAAATCAAAACCGTTTATTTCTAAATTATGATCCTAAAAATACATAATGGAAGTATGTATGTATTTTTAAATATCTTTAAAAATCTCAGCTCTGTGCTCTACCCACATGTGCATAGAAGGCTCAAGTGTGTAAGCATCGACTAATACAAAAATTTACTCAATACATATTTTATACATGTCAGGCAGTACATTCAGAAAATTGCATTTTTTAAAGAGCTGCACTCAAAAAAAAAAAAAACATTTATTTAAAAGCTATGTTGATTAAAATATTTCATTAGTAAGAAAGGCAAAATAAAATGTTATAAAAAATAAAAATAAACACAATTAATTTTTCATTGAATTATATTTATATGTAGAAAGAAACCTTCATGACAGTCTTGTATAAACATTTTTTGAGGCAAGACATATTTTATCAAAATACTGATTATAAAGCATTTTTCGATCTAGAATGTTTGTTAATAAACCATTCATATAAAAATGCTTATTTGCAAATGATGCTGGTTGTAAATAATTATTTACCCATCTTCAAGTGAGGATTGGATGAGGTCCATACTATTTTCAATAATAGACTCTATGCTATGAATACTATTGAAATTAATTATTATTCGTTAGTGAACTATCGCTATTATAGTTTAATGAATGACTATTTAAAAACGTGAATACTATCATTTATTATTGATTTCAATTTAAACATGAAATTGATTAATGAATCCCTGAATCTGATTAGTTAATTCAAATAATCAACACCGAGACCTGACATCTATCTTTCGGAAAACACGTCGAGCTTCTTTGTTCACTCGCAACCTCGACTGACAAAAGGGAAAGGAAATTTTTTTGAAAAACACCTGGTAGCTACCCTTCTGTATTTTCCTTGTTGCCAACTTGTTAATATTTGGCAGAATTTATTATATAGATATACTATATATTTATAAATTCTACTAATCACAAACCAATTGTTAATAACTTGTAATATGTTCAAAATTCAAAAAAAGGGCGCGCAATCCTTGATTTAATATGCTTTTTTATAAATCAAAATCATAAATAATAATAATACCCTTTACGAGTTCATAGAACGTAGAGTCAGCTGCTTTAAATCAAAAGAGTCAAATGAGGAAAATCAGCTGAAGGGAGAAGAATACAGTGTGTTTTTGTTTTTATCCCAAAAAGCTCGTCGTCAAAAAAATGTTATAGATCGAATTTATATCATTGACAAATTTATATTTATCATACATTTCTGATTAATAATCATTGGAGGAGTTAGGAGCTATAGGATTTATTGTACCCCCTAAGAATTTGAAAAATGACAATATTTTATTTCGTCCTAAATTTACATCTTTTGGTACCGCGTATAAAATATGTGTATAAATAATAGACATAATAAAGTTTATTATCTGGCTTCAGTAAATAATGGGAGCATATTGAAAAATAATATATCATAGACATGAAATCAAAAAATAGGAAGTGAAAATGAAGGAAAATTAGAAATAACATTCATATGCGACAACCAATAGATGTCAGTTTATTTAGATGTATGTATACTCAGACAAATTAAAGCATGTTGAAAAACATACTTCTAATCTGCAATATTTAATTCCATAAAAACCTTGTATCTAAATTCAACTCCACCATTTTAAGAGAAATAAATAAAAATTACTATTTTACGATATTTTGCAGATTTTCAAATCAAAATGACCTATTTTTTCTGGAACATTGAATCCTTATTTTCATGTTTAAGTGAAAACTACATACATTGGGAGGTAAAAATATTCCTCTGCTACCAAATTCCAATCTAATGATAAATGTGTACAAATGGATGCTTTGGTCATAGCCACAGATTTATGAAAACATTAACTCTTGGTAAGTCGTTTACTTACATCATTATTCAATTGATTACATTCACTTATGTATGTATGTATGTATGATTATAAATAGGTCATCTACGACTTATAAATCCCTCATTATAAGAGTAATAGTCACTTATCTATGCAATTGTAGGCAAAGATTGTCTCGTGTAATCTTTTTATATATATTTTTGTAGTGTAGAAGATAAGTTTCTGTGCAAGTTGTAACTTGTATGACAACAGATTGTATTAGTTACAATAAATAAGAATATGTGTATATATACGCAAGTATATTTTGGTTCACCTGATGTGCAAACTTATCAAACTTGATACCTAAATATAAGTTAAATTTGTTTGATTTTAAATGATTATTTTATATTTATGTGTATTTACTTTTTTAATTGCAATTACTAAATATTAACCCCTTCAAAATTGAGTAGTGTCTTAAAAGTCCTTACTCCTTCTTCTTCTTTTATTTTTATTAAATACAATTTTTAATTAAAAATAATACATCATGGGATCAAATGATAAGAGTTACTAATCATCAAAATAGTATACCAATTAAAGAATATATTCCTTGTCTAACATTCAAAGGCAAGTTGTACACGAGGCAGTGCATCAAGTTAGTAAATAATAGATTCAAATCAAAGCATAGACTTTTTATAATTGCTTTTTGATTTTTTTTTCTTCGTTTTTTGTATGAAATAAAAACAACAGAGGAGTAATAATTATTTTTTCTTGACTTTTTCCTTTATAATTTCAGGTATGCTTTGTAGTGTTTTTTTTTTTTTTACATAACTATGTAAAGTATATGTATAGCATGATTGCACTGCCATATTTATGCTTACAAACCTTTAAACGTCTCCATATGCAAATTTTCATTGCCTTCAAATTGAATTTAATGTCTAGACAATTTTATTGAATTATAGGCCCTTTAAAAAATGAAAGAGTTAATATAATTGACCTTCTCTTTTTTCTCTCTTCTTAATAGCGTAGATTATTATTATTATTTAAAGGATGTGCTGATTAGACAATGTTAGAAAAATCCTTTCATGAGCATAGAATGTGCTTCTTCTTTTTTTTTTCAAGCTGTCTGTCTAATACATTCGACTATAAACAATTATAATTTATGATAGTTAGTCTAAATATAATATGATAATATCTTTTGGTCCTTTATGGAATAATAATGCTTATAATATACATATATGATACTGGACTTCCTTCCAAACAACCACACTTTTCGAAAGTAAACAATAGATTCAACACCACGATATTTCAATAAAGTGAAAATTTCTTCTTGTGGATTACATTTGCTCCTTGTTAGAATATACGTTGATTTTAGTAGAAAATGTAGATAATTAATTATTTTTGTTTACCGGGTAACTCATCTATGTACAATCGTCAATGTCCGGTCATTATTGTCTTGGTTTTTTTTTTACTTATTCACTTAGGATCTGTAAGTTTGGCGAAATAATGTGTAGATGTTCCAGTCACCCAATAGTATACTGTTATTGATCCACTGGTTTCTTTATGCTAAGTAGTACTCCCATTTGCGAAAATTAATTTATTGATTGTCAGTTCTTTTCATCGACTGTCTACACGTCGAGCTTTTTTGTTCACTCGCAACCTCGACTGACAAAAGGGAAAGGAAACATTTGGTGAAAAACAACTGGTAGCTACAACTCTTCTGTATTTTCCTTGTTGCCAACTTGTTAATATTTGGCGGAATTGAATATTTAGATATATCATACATTTAAAAATTCTACCAATCACAAACCAATTCTTAATACTTGTAATATGTTCAAAATTCAAAAAAAGGGCGCGCAATCCTTACTTTAATATATTTTCTATGCATCAAAATCATAAATAATAATAATAATACCCTTTTTGAGTTTCTAACACGTAGAGTCAGCTGCTTTAAATCAAAAGAGTAAAATAATGAAAATCAGCTGAAGGGAGAAGAATACAGTGTGTTTTTGTTATTCCCAAAAAGCTCGTCGTGCTACTCTCGAAATCAAGTTTTAAATAAAAGTGGAGGAGGGAAAAAGTTCAAACTATAAAAAGGAGACGGCAACTGGGAGGGGGGGGGGGGGAATATCTGCCGTTTCGACTAAAATCAACGTCTCTACTTATTGTTGGGTAGTGTTCTGAATGCTGATTGGGCGAACTCTTTGTAATTTGTGAAAAATAGAAGGGGGGGGGGGCTCAAGTACTTGACCAACTACCAGATCATTTTGTGCCTTTTTTCTTTTTCTTATGTGACAGAAGGTAGAGAGATATAATACATGCTGTCAAATATCCTTTTCAAATAAGCTTTGAAGGGCTATATTTTCATATATTACATTACATATATATATATATATATATATAAACCACAAATAAAACAAGGCTTCACTTTTTCGTAGAAAAGAATTGTAATTATATTTCTAAGACGTTTATTTATTCTTCTTCGAAAAGAAAATAACATGTATACACTTTGAATTCTCATTGTTAGACATCATGCAAAGGGCTGAGGGAGAAGAAAAGAAAACAATAACATAATTTGAAGGTGGCTCCTTTACAAAATTCCAATTATTGGTTTTTGAACCATACTTAAAATTTTCATGTTTCACCTAAAGGAGGAAAAAATTAAAAAAAAAAAAAAACTTAAACACAGTCACGCCATAATAACAAGAAACATAAACCTAATGAAATCATATCAATAACATAAATCCTTATAGCTTCTCCCTATGAGTTTTTTTTTAAAAAAAAAAGAACAAAAAACTAGTGATACAAGTGATCTCTCCCCTTGTAGGTACATAACTAATTTTCCTAAGTTTTGCTTTGTTTTTTTTTTTAAACTAAAGAAAGAAAAACTTTTTTTTTATAAACATTTGAGATTTAATAATTTGTGAAAATTAAATAAAACGTTTGTAAAACAGTTCATAAAAGAAAAACTACTGAAAATTTTAATCAAAATTAGAAAGTCAATGATTAATGTGCGAACGAATAAGCCTCTTAAAGTGTCTGTAGCACATTTAAAGGACTACACAGAAACCTGGCGAGATTGTAAATAATTAGATCACAAGTTTTTCTACCCATTTTATAATTACTTTGTCAAATCAGCGAGACGTTTACGATATTTTCTGGATCCAGGGCTAAGATACTAATATACTATGTACATAAGTAATTGCATAAGCCTAAAATATCAATAATTATGACTATAAAAGTAATACATTGTGGTAGGGAAATGAAGTACGTCTAACTGAAATAAGATCAATGTAAGTTATATAAATTTTTTCTGCACAAGTCATAACTTGTACCAACAATGGATTTTGCTTAAGTTGTAACATGTACATTTCAATATCTTTTAATCAAATAATATCACGGAACATTTTAATTAACAACTAAACATGGATGTTACCACTCATTTATTATTTATTTTTAGAACCATTGCTACTTTTATTTTACAATGAACCACCGAATACTTAAAAGAATTAGAAATTACATCCTTGATTTATATTAATCAAACCATAAAATGTCAATCATTGCATTATCTCTATCACAAGTAGGTATGTTTTATCTCATTTTTTTTTAAAAATTACAACTTATATCAAGAATCTGTTTACTAGTTGTAACTAGTAAACAGAATATAGATTGAATTGTACATCACTTTTGGGTTTTTTAAATAAATTTTTTAGATTCCTAGTTTGTTTGCCTTTAAAAAATGTAGTAATTATCAAAATGAAAAATTTCTATGACTACGTTCGTAGTAGTCATAGAAATTTTTCATGCAAACATTTGAATAAAAACTTTGTTTTGAGATCAATCAGGGTTTTTTCAACGCTGTTTAGCTTTAAGTCTAGTTAAAACAATTTACCCTCAGGGAATTACAAGCACAAATGGCTTTATTTTATACAATTATTTCTTACAACCACTTCACTGGCAAGCAAAAGAAAGTCAAAGGAGTCATATCATGGAATTTAATATTTCGAAAGATTCATTTGTCAATGACTAACACTTTCAATACAAGAATTTTGATACCAAAAGTAAGAATATATATAAAGTAAGTATTTTATATACATACATTTAAACTAAAGGTATGAGGGGAGGGAGTTTGTGATCTCTTCCAGGGATATAAATACTGGGAATGGGACAGGGTGATCTCTTCTTTGTAAAAATGGTTGCTGTTTCTTCACTCTTTTAAAAAAATAAAGACTAATTTTAGTTCCTTGTGTATCTTGTAGCAGCTAGAACAATAACCTACCTCCCTCCAGTTTTTTTTTTTTTTTTTTTTGAAGAAATACTTTCTTAGGTTTATACATGTATTTAACAATTTCTACTTAGCTTCATTCACACAAAGAAAATTGTATAAATCCATCTCCATATTATTTGAGTTATTTGCTTGACGTTCTTGAAATCAATGGTACTCAAGAGTGTGTTTTTCTTTCACTTTTTTTTGCCTAGATACACTAAAGCTAGGACTCCATGTAGAATGGGCAACTTCTTTTTTTTATAGTGTATCCCCCCCCCCTGTCGAGTAATATTCTTTTGACAGTATTATGCTATGATCATCTGGGAAGTAGATTCTTCCAAGTCTTTGGCGAGGAGCATTGATCCCTTATACTTAATGGTTGCTTTGCTTCTGTTCAGATCTTTTACTATGAAAAAATATTGTTTGTTTGAGTTCATGAACTCTTAGGATTAAATAAGAAATTACTCGTTTTTTATTACTTTATTTTTTTGCTGAGGGTAGTGGGGCCTTTTCTGAGATACATACATACTTCTCATATACAAAATATTCCCTGAAATGGACGTAATTTTTATGCCACAATACACAACCCCCTTAGTATGGGCTTTACGTTCATAGTTAAAAAAGCAGATACAAAATTAAAACCAATGTTGCTTGACTTTATAACAGTGTACTCCACTGTTACATATTTGTTTTTTTTTTGTGAATATAAATCCAAAGTCAAAAAATATTTTGTATATCAAACATGTACATAACATCAGTCTACTATCAAAAACATTCGAAAAAGTTTCTATACAAAAATGACCTAAAATTGGATTTAGTGTGCAAAACAAAAAAATAACTAGGGGAAGTCCACTTCTTAAAAAAGTTTTTTTATACCTACATTTATAAATGTGTATTTATCAAAAAAAAAAAAAAAATGAGAGCTAATGAAAAAATATGAAGATTTTGTGGGCATTGACTTTTTTGCTAAACATTTTTCATTATTTGATATATGCAAAAAATAGAACATTATTATAAACGATATGACAAAAAAAGAAAAAAAAAAGAATTCATCCCTCCAGATGTTTCACATTGTAAAATGCTTGTCTCTATACAAACTTTCTATTTGCATAGTTGTACTAATAGCAGAGTTTCTTTCTTTTTTGGACTATTCAATCAAAAGGATTTTTGTATATGTACATTTGTACAGCATTACACCGTTTTAGTGATGTGGTTCTGGGAATCGGTTTTAATTCGTTGCAGAGCTGAATAAACATTTCTTGGTGGGGGGGGGGGGTTATTCCTTCTTGGCTTTAAAAAAAAAAGAGGCCTCTTTAAGTACAATTTTTTTAATAAAAAAAGGAAATAAAATTTTAAGACATTTTTTTTATAAAAGAACATTTTTGATAACTTTTTTTTAGAAACCCAACTTTTAATGACGTTTATTTATAATAAATTTTTGGGACTTTTTCTCTTTTAAATTATTAATTTCATTTCATTCCTCTAAAATTTTGATACTCCCATAATATTATGATAGCCTATCAAATATTCATTGCAGGGAGCCACAACTTCCTATCATTCCATTACTGGTTTTGATCTCCCCTTGGTCGCAAACCCTCAAAATCTTTTTCTTAAAACAAAAGTGTATCTTGGTCTAATTGTTATGACCAAGATTAAAGTAAAATTGTCTTTGTCTGTGAAAAAAAAACACAAGATCAATTCAATGTATTGTTCCTCAAAGTTTTGATTTGAACATTGGCCTTGAATTGTTCTCAGCCTCCAAAAATCTTGGTCTTGAGTTAAATGTTTACTTTTTCCTTTCAAAGCCTTTTAAGATATAAAATTCATGCGAAAAGAACAAAGTTTTACAAATTAAAATTCTCTTTTTCTAAAGAAAAAAAGAATCTTTGAGCATATTAGCTTTGTTGTTTTGAGACCACTTTTTGTCCAGTATTTCAGTACAAACACCTTTTTTGGACATTGCAATATATGGAAAATTTTAAATTTTGTCCAAGAATAAAGTTACACCTCATTCAAAATCCAGGGTTTTAATTAATAAACTTTAGAATTTGTAAAATATGTTTATATTATTTCTAAGTTGATATATTAATATTGAAATTTAATAATTCGATTTTCAATAAATAAAGTTCATTCAAGATTCCCATACATACATACATACATTCATAGACTCGTATATATATTTTTTTCTAAAAGAAAAAACAAATTTATTTTTGCATCGATTTTATTTAGAGTAAATTCAATATATGTATAGTATATACACTACTAAATAAAAAAACTTACATTCCTTGCAGTTAAAGGGCTTACTTGTGTTTTTTTTTTGTATTAATCTTACTAATTAAATTTACTGTAAAACTAACTAAAAAAATAGTCTTTTCAAAGGGTAATTAAGCCATTAAAGTACTAATGTATGTATATTACAAATAAATTAAGTAATATACGTACGTACATAAGTATTAATCAAATTAAACCGTAAGTATGCATAAAGATAAAAATGAATCTGACATATGAGCAATTAAGAAACTGCCTTTTGAAAATCCTATTAATTGCAATGTAGATAAGATACACCATGATAAATATACATTTGTAGAAATTCAAATGTTGAATGTTTTGACGTGACGTGTGCATACGTAATAATCCCTTTTGATTATTTTGTAGTTATATATATACATATCTTTACACCTATATTCACGACGAACTTTTTGGAAATAACAAAAACACACTGTATTCTTCTCCCTTTAGCTGATTTTCATCATTTGACTCTTTTGATTTAAAGCAGCTGATCCTTCGTGTTATGAACTCAAAAAGGGTATTATTATTATTTCTGATTTTGATATACAATAAATATATTTAATCAAGGATTGCGCGCCCTTTTTTGAATTTTGAATATATTACAAGTAGTAACGATTGGTTTGTATATTGATATAATTTATAAATATATAGTATATCTAAGTAATAAATTCTGCCAACTATTAACAAGTTGGCAACAAGGAAAATACAGAAGGGTAGCAGCTACCAGTTGTTTTTCCAAATAATATTTCCTTTCCCCTTTGTCAGTCGAGGTTGCGAGTGGACAAAAAAGCTCGACGTGATTGTCAAGTCGACTAAATTGGCTCATTGTAGGCAGTTTGAGAATATTTTTTTCGGTAGAACAACGAAAATTATATTAATAAAGATGAATAATTAAATATTTCAGTTTTGAAAACTCAATCCTGACCGGAGTGACCAGAATCCCTCTTAATAAACTTTTGACCCAGTCAATCCATGAAAATTAAGGCATTATTTCTTTAAAACTACATATTTGACCATACGGCCTTGTTCAAAAAGCTACAATATCCCAAACATGGGATTCACCAATGAAATAATAAGTCTTTGCACTGTATGTATATAACAATGAATCTACAGCTATAACATACAGATGTCTCAAAAACTTTGCAGGTAAGCTGCTTTGCAACCTATGGTGGAAATTATACAATGGTCTGAGGTGTCATACTAGGACATTTGTGTGATTAATTAGACTGGCTTTTCAAGGGTTAATTTAAATGAGAACAAATGGCTACTTAATCGATTACTGGATTTTCAAACTTGGACAAACTTTTGTCATCGCCCCAAAGAATCCATATGAGTTGAGTTCTAAATTATATATATATTTATTTTAAGAACCAGGCATAATTGTCTCAGATAATATGGAGTAGGGAAGGTATGCTCAGAGTAAAACTCGATGGATATGGACTTTTTGGAGCAAAAAATTGATTTACTCATTAATCGGTTGACTTATTTACAACTAATGCTTCTATGCATTGAGTATTTGCATTAGATGCTCTGTAAAATAACAACTTAATGTTCATTATTTTTTTAAAAATATATACGTATCTCATGAGGAAAGTATGATAATTTATTTAGCTGGATTATTTGCACTTTCTCATACTCTTCTTGGTATTTTTTTTTTGGGGTTCAAAAATATTCAATTATTTGAGTGTCATATTCAAGTATTTTCATCTAACTTTTACTCAACTTCCTTCTCTAAGTAATTATCTTCAATCAATACTTGTGATCATAAAATATTCATGTTTGAGAAAAAAAAAAAAATATTTACATAAAATTTGAAGATCATAATATTCGATGCTCTAAAGTATCGTATATTGCACTTACATTCGCTTAAGTGCCGTTAATTATTATCATCAACTCATTGCCAATTTATTTGTTCTTTTGTGTTTTCTTGGCATATACATATTTTGTTTAAAGTTTCTTGATAAGACTGCTGTGCAAAAGGGTTAAGCTTATGATTGCTCTTAATTTGCCTTGTTTTAAAGGATACATATACAGTAAAACCTTAGATTTGAAGTTAAATTGTTTCTTCCTTTTTTATATTGCTCTCCTCAGTTTGATACATGGGAATCAAAAAAGCCTTCTTTCGAGTGAATATCAACCTGTTTACAAGTGATCCAAGTGAGAGGTTTTTCTCTAAGTTCGAAGTTTGATGTTCCGTCGTTCAAAAAGAATTTGTATTTCAGATGGATATTTCCAGATCCACTTCCTATTCAATGTAAGTTGTATTTGCTTCTATAACTAATTAAAAATGAACAATTGAGCAGGAGAAATGAGTGCATGAATGGAAATGAGGGTTCAAGACTGTTTACTCTGAACAAAACATACGAATAACTTGATATCCAAACTGAACTTAGTTTGGAAATCATTCAAAAATAGAGGTTTTACTG
Source organism: Lepeophtheirus nordmannii (assembly GCA_963680855.1). Lineage (NCBI taxonomy): Eukaryota > Metazoa > Arthropoda > Copepoda > Siphonostomatoida > Caligidae > Lepeophtheirus > Lepeophtheirus nordmannii. The sequence continues at coordinate 22,629,830 of OY804520.1, read as the reverse complement.
TTGCTCTGTTTACCAACACAGATATCCATTGAAATGCATAGAATAATACAAAGTTAAAAATATCCCGGTAAAGAGCCATTCAAAAGTAAAAAAAATATAACAACATGTTATTGAATCGATGCCAGAATGCTTTGTATCAATCACAGTCACATTTCCAATCCATCAAATTCCTCACAAACCATTTATTTTAGAACATAAATCAAAATATAATATATACCTATGTGACTTTATTTACAAAATAGGAGATGCTCCAAAAATTATTTTGAGAGTCCTTGAAAATAAATTTATACAGACCTATATTTATATGAAAGAGCAGTGACATATTGCTTAAGGCAGCACTCTTCAGGTCTCGTTTTTTGTACACTTTAAACAAAATTTGAAACTGATAAATTGAGGCTTAAACATTCAGATTTTCAATAAAAGTTATAAGATTTATCACATGATAAAAAAAAATATGTTTATTTTCATATATTTTCATTATTTTTATTATTATTAATTTGAAACGGAAGCACTGACTCCTGAAAAAAGAGTGTTTGTCAAATTTGAGTTTGCTGAAAGCTGCTATTCATGAGATATGGGCACTTTAATTAATTTCTACTTTTCTTGTAAAGAGTTGATGTAGTTTGTGTTTTAATGAGTTGCGTATATGGCTTATCAGTCAGTTTTAGGGATGTGGTGAACGTGGATAGAGACCAGGAAGTCCAAGAGAAAAAAAAACTGTTCTTCCTTTTTTGAAAAAAAAAAGAAAAGAAGAATTTCAATTGGTTGCTCTTGGCACAAACCAAGATTTTGAAGGGATCGAGACACAGACATAGCCAATTCTTTGAGACCTCCAAAAATTGGTCTGAGTACCAAAAACAATCGCTAGAATCACATTACCTATATCCAACATGGTAAATGGGTATGAAATGACCTCCAATCTGGTGCAGATGTACTAATATTCCTTGAAGAATGCAGCTTGCTGTTCATAAATTCAAGGATCTATTTTCTCTGCCCTCTAATGTATTTACATATATATTAAAAAAATATTTTATATCTTACCATGAAACACACTATGAAAAAAATATATACTAAATATATATAGATATTCAACCCAACGGATTTTCCTAGTATTTTTTTTTTTTTTTTTGCAATAAATGGGGCATCCTTACATATATGTAAGGGTATAAAAGTCAAATTGAACAACATTAAAGACATCACGTATCATCTACTATATATATATATTTATATAATGCATCAATAATAACCGTAGCTTCAGTTTTGCATTTTTTTTTGGTTCGTTATTGTTGTTGTTGCAACCACTATTTATTTATATGCGAATACCATATTTTATGTTTTATGGTAGTAAGGAAAAATATAATACATACATAATACAAGGAATTCTTAAAAAAAAAAAAAATGATGCATTTTGACATTTAAATAATGGCAACTATGTATGTATGTATTAGACTAATAATTTTAAAAGTGGGAGCTTGTAAGTGCACAATGGCACCATATACAAATGAAATTATAGCCATATGTATAAAAGTATTATAATTGATACTTTTATTTGTATCTAACATTCTCCCATTCCTAGAAAGACTCTGCCAAATATCTGAAATATATCTAAATGGTAGAAGAATATAAGTGAGAAATTTTAGATCCATTGCACTGATTTACTAAACACGAAGAGAGCCTTTCTTGATCTTTCAAATGTAGTATCACTCAATGACGTCACAAATAGTAACCAGTTGCTGTCTAGCTAAGAACTAATAATAACATGACTATTGTACTTATTTTGTGGATTTACTGAGATTTATTTCATTTTATTTTCTAGGTTAATCTAGGGGTTTAAGATTAAAATAACTATTATCTTCTTTTGAACCGATATAAAATATCCTGAATAAGTACATAGGTCGTAAGTCAAAAATTTAAAAATAAATATAAAAATTGTGATTAAATATTTAAGTTTGCACTCTTTGGTCGTCTATCTACTGATTACAATAAAGTTCACTGCGCTTTTTTAACGAGCGGAAAGTTCACCGTACTCACTTTTGATTAGACATATTTCACCATTAGGAGTGTTCTCCATGATGAGAACGAGGTTTGTAGTCTTTTATAATGAATAATTATTATTTATACTGATTAACTATCAAAGAACTGAGGAATTAATTTACTTTAAAAGAATATTATACTTTAATATTATTAGAACATAGAATACCTCAATTGCTTCATTAGATTATTGATACAAATTTAGGAATATACATTCAAATTTCATACTTAAGAGTATTTATTCATAGCTTGTAAACGTTATTATTAATGTAAACTAGAACCAGAATTTGATTTTGCAATTCATATTTGTTTGTCCATATGTACACTTGATTAATTAATTCGATAAAGCAATGCAAGTTGGTAAGCCCTACAAATAAATCATATATGGTTAAGTTAAAACATGATAGTTTTCTCAAATAGATATACTAAATGATTTGCAATATATTTTCTCTTTTATTTTTAAAAATAACTCGTTACAAAAATAATATTTTTGTACTCAAATTTTAAAATTCATTGATGGCTATGAACGCATATTTATTTATAGGTGTTCATTGATTCATATATCATTTGTCTATATGTACTTCATTTTTTGATATGAACCCTCTACTGAAATCTGTTTGTATCTAAATTATTATTATGTTGGACAAAATAGCATCATTACGTATGAGAATGGTGTAAGTAAAATATTATATAAGCAAAGGGACACATAATATGAAAAGACAAAAAAAAAAAAAAAAACTAACTAACTTTGTCTTATAATAAAGTGTTTGAATGGCAAGGTCTCATCCCATTATCTATATTCTGGAAGAAAAAAAAAGGAAAATAGAAAAAAAAAAAATGATGACTCAAACTCCATTATTTTTGTGCAGATATGTTTATGAATGTATGTAGATCATTACACCGTCTAATGTCCTCCTTCCCCCCCCCTCCCCCCATTTACCCCAAAAAACAGCTCATTAAAAAGATAATGATAATTTAGAAAGGCTTTAGTAGCATTGATACAAGCCTTTTTGTAAAAAAAACTTACCTCCATATATATATATATACACATTTAAAAAGGGTAATTAGCTAATTTATTATTTTTTATTTTCTAACCAAAAACTTTTAGTTTATTGTATATTCTTTCTTAAATAAATTCTTAATAAAGTTATATGACAAAAGTCGCTTAGTACGAAGAAAAAGGTATAATTAAGTGTTGTTTTCTATGATGAATAAAGACAACAAACAAAAAAGAACAATGATGACTTTAAAAAAAAAGAGGGAAAGTATACATATAGTATACTTGGAGAGACAATCTAACCTTTTTAAAATGCACTTACATTAAAATGTATCTTTATTACCTATTAAATATGTTCATACATGGTAAAAAATATGTTGTTTGACGAATGCTAAGTTCATGGATTTAATCATTCTTTTTTGAGTCTTTCTAATTTGAACCACATAATAAATGATCATAGATATCAGACTGTTGCCTAAATGTGAGTTTATTTTGTCATATTTTCAATTATTTAATACCTCATATCAAATTACTTTTTTTAAAATTTTGACAAAATTAGTCAATAAATGTTTAACGCTGCGTTAAATGCAATCTCTATATGCATGTTGCTAGTCACAGCGTTTGGTACTAAGTTTCATGTACCTTATTTGACCTCCAATAGCTTGAGAGTCATACTTGTTTAAAAAACCTTAAATTATACTTTTAAAAAAATTGAACCTAGTGATGTTCAGTAAACGGTTACAATAGTGAAACTGGGATACTGACGTAATAGAAATATTTGGTGTGCCAATGACATAACAAGAATGAAAATGAACAAAAAAACAAAACCCTGAAGACGTTCTTAATGGTATTTTCGATGTACATATTTTTTTTGTAGTCAAAAAAGTTTCAAAGTACTTATACCAATTTTGGTACAAGAACCTGTTTGAAAGTATTGGTCTTCCCACAGCAGCATTAATCAAACCTATAGAATAACAGAAATCCGGATCATATGGATGTATAAATAAAAAAGTTTCAAACTATTAGTCCAAACTGACTTTTTATTCTTATCCCATGTATGTAAGTATAATTTTACATCCAAAGGAGTCTGTAAATGACAAACCATAGCACAAATTATTCTACGGCTGGCAAAAATATTATAAAATCTGGTGGGATGGGTTGAGGACATTCAAAGTCTTTTTTGAAAAGACTTTGAATGAGTAATTCATTTTTTATTTCATTTTCTCATTTCTCTTCTATTTTTGACCTTTTAATACCGAGAATCATTAATGAATAAATCCTCTTCATCATCATTTCTTCTTTTTTACCTTCCTTTTACCTTCCTTTTACATAGACACATCCTCTAATAAATAGAACTAAGTAAGTAAACATTCTCACTTCTTCTTCATCACGTTTCTGACATTTATTATGATCGTTAGAGGCATCATCATTATATAAGAATAATGCTCTGTGTGTACACAGTCTCTGTTTCATGAATGTTTGTATGTAGATATGTTAGGCCTATTTACCTAACAGAAGAAAAATAAAAGTAATAGAAGGATATAAAATGCTCATAAATGAATTAAAATGCCTCTAACGCTCGCTCTCTGTGAGTGAGCTACAACCTTTTTACTATGAAGGAAATTTCATAATTTGTACACTATTTGATAGTGTTATATGTTCTTTTTTCATAAATACATAGTTTTAAAGCCACAAAATCTTAATAAGTTGCTTCTAAGTAAAATAAATATGAAACTTCTTTTACTGTAGGATAGGAAAGTTGCCAAGAAAGTATGTTCCAAGCACTTTGTATATTAGAGTGTATGAATATAAAAATCCATTTTATCAAAAAGCTGAAGATTAAATTTAGAAAAAAAAAAATAATGTTTTTGGAACTCATATAATAAGAACAAAAATATGTGCTCTGTATGTAAAAATATTGTCGTGAATGTGTATGAGACACTTTCTCTACACGAAAAGGGAACTCTCAAAGTTATAATTATTTGTTATAAATACATATATTTGAATTAACTTTTTACACATGGAAATACTAAATGTAATTTGTATCTCTAAACTTTTCCAGTAACAAGGAGGAAAAAAAATATATCTTGGGCATCTTCCATGCATCATTTCTCAACCTTTATTCCAAAAAGAAGAAGAAAATTTAAAGATTTAAAATCAAATGGAATATAACCTATGAGTTACTCATGCACACAGCTTAACAAAAAATATTAAAGTTTATCGTTAATTACACTAATAAACCACAAAGTTAGACAGGTCAACAGCTGTGTGGACATTGTAAATTGTATCACTCTACCTTCCCCCTGGAGAGAGAGAATTATAAAAAGCCAGAAATGAATTGGTAACAAGCTAGCTCTTTCCAGAGACTATACTTCCATCTTAACATCAGTTTATTTTTGTTCAACCAATCAACGTTACGAACACTCTAATAAGGGGCAAGACAAGTAGGAAATTGACAGCTGAAAAATCAATACATACCGTATATACTCGCATATAAGCCGAGTTTAGAAGTATAAAATACAATGCTGAAATCAGGGGTCGGCTTATATGCGCATAAAACAATATGCTTATATGCGGGGTTTTGCAAAAACTGGCCATTTTAAAGCAGTTTTAGAGGGTCGGCTTGTATGCGAGATCGGCTTATATGCGAGTATATACGGTATGTGTTCCTGGCGTTGTGGGTGCATATATCTTTGTACATGACGCAGTGAATATTTATGTATACCAAATGGAAGTAACGTCAGGATTAGCTGTTCCTTGAGGATCAATAAATAAATCGACGCAATTAACTAATCCTAGGGAACCACACTACCAGCGTTTTAAATCTCTTCAATCTCATGACATTTAATTTTAATTCCAAATCAGAAATGCATTAACACATTTATTTTTCCATCACTTTCATTATTGATGTTTCCATACTTACTTATGTGAGTACCTTTTAGCACAGGCTTATTCCAATATATAAGAATTACTACATATTAAATATTTATAAAAACACATACAAATTTATTGACTCTTATCATTGCTAAAAACGAAAAAAAGAAAAAGAAAAAAGATTTACAAAATTCAATACAAAATATATATGTAGGATTGAACCTATAACTTTTTAAATATTCCCTTCGTTGTTTTTTCCCTTCTGCATGAAATGCATGAAATTTATTTAATGTCTCCCATCTATCTATAAATACGAATGCATGCCCTAGTCATAAATAAAGAAAAACAAATTGAAAGAACAAGGTGTGTGTAAGACTTAGCAACTGACTTCCATGGATTCTGGTGTTATACCAGACCCTTGGAGGCTAACATTATATATATTCCTTTCCGATGTTACTGGTAGATTTTACAGGGTAGTGTTGTACCTGTGCAATATATATGTAAACTAAACTTTGGTATATCAAATTTGGTTAGTTTTTGGTTCCAATTTGGCAAACTTTCAAAATGATGACCTCATGTAAAAGGGCTCTACATATGTTTAAACAAAATAGAGCCTCTTTTGAATAACTTCTTCGAATCCCTATTTTATTAAGTGGTGAAATAATCATAATACTAAATGAAATTCGTAAATCTCAAACAATTAATATAATGTTATTTTATTCGTTATTGCTGAGAACGTTTTTCAATTTCATCCATCTATCTAATAACAATGGATAAATAAAGAAAATGGCCTGTTTTTTTCTTTTTTATTATTATTGTTTTATTTAAGACGCTCTACGTGCCAAAATAATTTATTAATTTGCCAAATTGCTAGATATGTACTAGAGAGGGAAATAAGTAGGAAGAACGGTAAATTTGTTTCAAAATAGAGACATTGTTATTTATCATTAGTTATTATTGATGTTGGTTATTAAAGAGTTTTATTTTTATGAAATATGATGATAAGAAATTAGGAACTATAAGAGTTTATGGTAATAACTTATTATGATAAGTAAGAATCCATTTGCAATTAGATTTACATGTCTACATTGATTAAATTTTATGGGGTTTGAGTCCGTTTTAAATATATGTAGAAATAAAAGACTCAGAAATATATTTGGCAGTAGATTTATTTATTTATTTTCACTAAAACTCTAATTTAATTTCAATGAAGTGTCTCTAGTAACTGTATCTGAGGTCAATCAATTTTCTGATTTTCTGAAAAGGGCTGCAATTATACATATAAAATTTGAGAAAATAGTGACGAGATTACAACTTATGTTTTTATTTTTTTTGGATTTGATGTATGCAAGTTTTGCAGCAGATTGGACCGAATTGTAATTTTTCTCTTTTGAAAAGTTCTATTGAACTAACATCTGAATAACTAATTAATCAACAACAACAAACTGAACCGATCATTACATTTTGACTTATTTATACTTCCATATTTTATTTTTTTTAAATAACGAGCAAGATGTTTAAATTTTTTAAATAAGTAATATAATTAATAAATTGTTGTCATTTGAATCTTAAAGATCAAAATAATGGAATTTATACATATCAATAAATCAGATGTATTCTCAAAACTAAAAAGTATTTATGTATACTTATATATATATAATTTTATACAAATATATATATATATATAATTTTATACAAATATATATATATATATATATTTGTATAAAATTGACTACATTGAACAGACATCAAATTGTTACAAAATTTCTATTTGTGCGTATACACAAAGGCATCTCATCAACAGAAAAGGAAAAATGGCACAAGTCAATAAGTAGTAAGTCAATTATGCTAAGTACCTATATGTACTCCCCAAATGATTCATTATTTTTAATAGGATAAGTTCATAGCTTAATAATAGCTCATTTGAGTTCAACAAATAAACACTCAGAGCGCTACTAATGGGGAGAGTATATAGAATCGACTATTGAAAAATAAGTTAATACATATATAACTTTACAAAATTATGTATAATCTTTGAGCAACTGCGTCCTTTTCGACAATTATGATAACCTTGTTTTTTTTTGACACTGTTGGCATAGTAAAATTTATTATAGCACAAAATTTTGTAAACAATAGAGTAATTAATATTTTTGAAAATGCAAAATCAAGTGTTAAAAATAGTAGCAACGTTTTCTTTGAATTGCAAAAAAAGATTCTACGAATTACAAGCCTTTGTCGTCAAGCTGATGGAAAACGTGCCAAAAAAAATAAAGTGGACTAGGAAATGAAATAGGAAACATAAATAAAAAAATAATATACGAAAATGTTAAAAAAAAAAGAGCTAACCTTTCTCAAGGAGTTAAATTGAACAGCACGATTGCAATGTTTGCAATTGACAAAATAAAATTAATATATGAAATAACTTTTCAATATGCTTAAAACTGGTATTAAATTGAATCATCCTAAAAATTGTTTTCAAGGGTTTTGTCGTAGGTGTTGCTGTATTGACTGCAAAAGTATGACCATCCATACGTGGGAAATGCAAATTAATAAAAACTCTTTTTGTGAGGATCTTAGATGCAGACCTGATAAAAACTCTACCTTTGAAATGAAGATAATTATATGATCGATGGACAACTCTCAATAGAAGAAATTAAAATAAGATCTATCAAATAAAATTTAGGGGTTTTACCTTCATTCTTTAGAACGTCTAGAAATATAAAGAAAACTGATATTCTCAGTCAGTATAGAGTATTACTTGAAATACTCTATGGCCTCATTTTAAATAGAATCAAATTTATAACTTTTCGGATTCTGGATAGGCTAAAGGAAATGGAAAATGAACTGGAGAGCAACTTTTTCCTAGAATTTAAAAATATGGGTTAAAATCAGGGCATAGAATATTCATATATTTTATAATGTTATTCATCTTCAGAGGTCACAAAATTCAAAGACTCCCTCTTTAAATTTAAATATAAAGAAATGTTTCATTCGATGGATTCCATAATTTCCCAATCACCCTAGTCTTCCCAAATTGTTTGATAGATTATCTATATTTTATTTGTACCTGAAATATTTTTGTGAGAAATGTTCAGGTATTATTATGGGTGAAGAGAAATCACTAAAGCAGGGCTGTGTTAACAAAATTAACATTACAATGCAAGCAATGGACGTTGCCTTGATGGCAATCAAATATTTCACATCACTTTTTTGGGGGGAAATTTTACACTACACAGAGTCCTATTGTTCTGTTAAGAATAAAAATATCAATAATATTGACAAAAACTCCAACTATATCTTCTTAAAAGCTTAACTTAATCGTCAAAGTTTTGGGAAAAAAATAAAATAACTCCTGAGGTTATCAGTACATATTGATATTCAGGGACATTGCTTCCTTTTTATAAACGAATGCCCAAATCGACGGAACATATCATGCACTTAACATTATATAACATAATGAAGTATTCTCAGACTCTTAGAGGGTCGTTTTGAGTGTCAACAGGGTAAAAAGGACTTTTTATGGTCTTCAAAGTGAGAAAAAGTAGAAGCCAAAAGTAGAGTACATGATATATAAACTGCGTACTACAAAACAAGATAATTTGAATGAAATTCTACAAATCGTTTGGTTATACACACAAAAAATGGGAATTATTTATAAATAGTTTGCTAGTCAACAAATATATTTTGTATATGATAGCTTGATAATATTTTATAAAATGGATTATTCGAACATAGTTTCTTTTAAATAATATATCTACATAAACATTTCTTTTATGTATTCATAAACAATGATGAAATTTAAAAAAAGCCAATAAAAAATCTTTTTTTCAGATAATAACAATTAAAAAGTGTATGTCAAAGATATGGTCTAGAACAAAAAAAACTACAAATGTATCGTACATATCATATTTATTTATGTCCAAGGGCAATAGTTCACTACCTACTCTATAGTTGGTCCACCTGGAGAACTGCAATTGCAAAGTTGTACTAATGTCCTTGACTTTTATAGCCATGCATCGAACCTCAAACTATTATTTTTCCTTTCTTGTTATTGCCTTGACATTTATGTTTGAATATACATACATTACTAATTATGACTTAATATACATACATTAAAGTCTTTTCCCTTGTATTACGAATTAAAGTAGGGAAAGACAAAAGGAAACTCTGGAATATGGATGTGCGCAAAAAGTTCACCTTTTTCCCTTGACTCTAAAAAAAAAGACCACCTTAAGAATATTTCACCTAAATGAATATGCACTCTGAGGAAACATCACCGAGACGAGAGCCAATGTATTATAAAAAAAGAGATTCCTTACTCATTGAATTGCATTTCAAAAAAATATATAATATCCTTTTATCCTGTCTTATCGACAGTTTTATATTCAAATCAATGAATACATGTAAACTACATTGGTATACAATTGAGTAGATAATTATTATTTACATAAACAAATTTGATCAAAACTAACGTTTAAAAATTGTTACTAAATATTGTTAATTCATTATTTAACAATAAACTGATGTTCATAAATATTGTCAACAAATCAAATAACCAATTGAGTTATTCTATTATTATTGTTATTATAATTTAATTCATTTCAAGTAAATTAATTTCTCATTACTATGATAATCAGCATTAAGAATAATTAATCTTTTTATAATAAAAAATAAAATGAAATGGGTAATAATAGGTAATCAAAAGATATTTTCTAACTATCTACTAGTTTTGTTCACGGTAAAGTTTCTACGGAATAAACTATCCGGCTGTAACAAGAGCAGCACGAACTTTTGTATGTATGTAATATCGTATGATCTATCTTTGTACTTACAGAATAGATATTATAAAAGTCCTTGCATGTAAGTGAAACATAAATTAACATTATTCATAATATTTTTCCCTGTTCCCCTTCACAAATACGTATAATTAATTTGCTATCACAATGACTCTTCTCTAAGTATGTATGTATGTATACATGCTTCAAATGATTTCAATTAATCAGAAAAATCACATATACTTTTAATATGTACAAAGTTTACATATAAATAGGTATATATATATATATATATATATATAAGAATGGTTTGTAATGTTAAAAAATATGGAATGAAAGGAATTTGTGTAAATTCATCATCACTTTTTGAAAGTTCTCTTTAATTATTCACTTTAAGAATAAATAATTTAACAGGAGTGTAGAAAATAAAAAATAAAATATATTACACTTTATATATGTACAACAACAACAACGACACGAGTAAAAATAATTAAAATGTTTGTCAAAGAACAACTTATGCAATTTAATTTAAAAAAGTTTAAATTTTACATATATTATTTATTCTATTTTTATTAATTTATTTTTTGTCTTGTAGAAAAAGCTTTTACTCAATTTAGCACAATTTTATACATAACATATATATACATATGTATTTTAAAAGAGAAAAAAGGAAAAAAAAATATGTTATTTCGCCAAAAACAAATATTGTTTGTTGTATGTATGTATGTATGTAAATTCAACCCACCAATCCACCAAAGAGCACATGACTCTATCAAAACAAAAAGGATTGACTTACAACATGCTATAAACATGAACTATGAAAATACATACATACATACATGTTTTAAAGTCATGTAAATAAAATCATTAAATTGAAATGGGTATAAAAGAAAACAACAAGTCAATTACATATATGTATATATGTACAGGGTGTGTCAATAAATTTCAATTTTTAATATTTTTTTTGATATAGGTCAAGATTACATATACACAATGAATGGAAATTTAGGTTTTGGTGGATTTTATGTTCACTCCATTCATTGGAACATAAATCCAACCCTTCCTGGGCACCTCCTAAAAAATAACGAGAAATACTTCCAACTCATTATTTGATTGTATTTAAATATGGATGAAGGTACCAGTCGACAGAAATCGGTGTTTTCTCTAACAAACACTTTATAGAAAAAATGAACTAGGATCAATCAGGAGCCCTAGGTTAATGCCACAACGACCTCAGGATCATAATCAATGGTGGGAAGAGATACTAATTGGATCTATGAAATCCATTTAGCTTCGGATTAGAAGTAATGGTGTTACTCTTTTCGATAGTGAGGTAACCTATTTGGTCATTTTCCCTTCCCTTATACGTACATCGTTATGAAAAAAAAAAAAAAAAGACCCTGACCCTGTTAATAAAAAAAACTTTAAATTTTAACCATTCCATGGTTCTTATTTCTGATTGATTCCTCTGCCATAAACTCTTTACCAAGATTTGCATTATGAACAATAAAAAATGTAATGTGGCGTAGGCTAAATTAGAAAGTTCAATAATAACAATTATTATATTTTGAGTTCACCTTGCTTTTATTGCATAAAAATAAAATATTATATAATAAAGTAACAGACCCGTTATTTCTACGAGTAAATAATTACATTAGCTATTAAACAACGGTGTTACTTTTTGGCTAAGTAACGAGTAATTAATTACTTTTTAAGTAGCATGTAGACCACTACTATGAGTACATAGATTGTTATGCCAAGAGACTTTGTGTCGAAGATCTACTTGGATTACATCGAGATCATGATGGACTCCATTGACTGTAATTTCAAAGTATGAAGAGTCTATTCCATTTGTGCAAGTAATTATACATTTTCAATGATCCAACTAACTAATTAATTTTTTTTTAAGGTGAACTTAACTTAATTGTACAATATTAATAAAGTTTATTCATAAGATAATTGCTTTATAAAAGAGTAACAACAATTAAAAATTTAATAAAATATGGTCACCAGGATTGATGTAGCATTTGATAATCAATAAAGGTTCACTCTAGGCCATGGTGCGTGATTCCTTGAATAAAATGGATTTATCATCATTGTTTTCCACTTTAAGTGCATATTTTTGTTCAAAAGAGTGATATTTATTTTTTGATAGTTTAAAAATATCTGACGCATCCTATATATTCATCTAATTTTGGTATATAAGCTAATCCTTTTTACCCCAACACTTCTTTTTTTTAAAAAAAAAAGAAAAAGTTTATTCACAACCTTGAAATGAGGCTCAAGTTTTTTTTTATTTTTCGTGTCGAGAAAAAAAGCTACTAAAATATAAAAGTTGTAGCAGAAAATAAAATTATTCCAATATTTTTAACAACAGCCTAAAAATCTATTGCTTTAATATTGGTTTTTTAAGAAAGAAAGAAAAACAGGTCAGCCTTTCTATTACATATACATATATCTCGACAAATATATACTTACAATATATAAGTATATCATTTGGGACTAATGACTAAATTATTTCAGAAAATAATATGTCTTCAAGTAACCAAAAAAGTATAAAATGAAATATAAATATATTGATATGAAAAATTATTTGAATAACTAAAAAAAAAAAAAAAAAACTGGGGAGAAGGAGTGGAAAAGAATTGATTGATTGTTGAAAAATCCTTGAATAAAATATATATATATATATATATATATATAGGAACAATATCATTAGTTCATATTATTTTAAAATGATTTTAAATCAATATGATGATATTTTCAAAGAGCTGTAATTTGTATATCGATTATTATAATAAATATCTACAATTAAATGCCAAGTCCTACATCCCTTAATATTGAAATTCAATAGGTAAAGAGTTAAAGTCAACTCATATTCTTATTTTCAATTTCTTTCGAATGTCAATCTACATACTTTATGCTTTTTAATAATGTTTTTTATTGAATAGTCCGTATGCGGATCTTAATCCACAGATCACCGTGTAAAATTATAATAATTACCAATATAGCTGCAGTGTTCTTTTATAAATGAGTTATTATTATGCAAAACTTTATGTAATCCCTTCTCAATGGATAAGGCATATTCATTTGATGTGAATTAAATATTTAAAATTTTACGTCATATTTGATGTTCAATATATATATATATGTACATCGACAAAAGGAATTATAAATCTATAGGACTTACATACATAAATAAATATCTACACAAATCCTTGATTTTTGATAATTTAATGAACATAGACACGTATGTAGATACGTTTGTATTTACAACACTGAAGTATCTACATAGTTATATGTCAATATATAATCATATTTCTATCTACCTTAGAATAAAAGGAAATGACGATGTATGAATGAATTGGAAAAATACTTACAAAATACCCTACAGCCCTCAAAATAATATTATCAAGAAAGAAGAAAAGAAATTGTTAAATGAAAATTACATTCCTTCTTGTATTTTCATTGGTATTACAAACTAAGTTGTATCTCATTGGAGAATGCTAATCCATCAAGGACGACAGGACTCCTAAAGGACTATTTAGATAAAGTGTAGATAAATTCAAAGGCCTTATTTATTTTTTTGCCTTTTCTGATTCGTTTAAAGTTCTTAGCGAATATTAATTCCTACTAATTCAATTCTATGCTCTGTGAAGTCCTAAGCAAGACAACAACATTCCCTTTAGTAGTAGTTAAAATAGAAAATTTGAGACTATTTTCTCGAGAGAGTTACGAAAAGAGGGGAGCGAAATTGATAAAGATAGTGAAGGTAGCAAAAGTGAATGTTTGCATGAAATTGTTAAAAATATGTTTTAATTTGTTCCGGTTGAATTGAATTATATTTTTTTAAAAAGGATACCCTAGATTCTAGGTTAAGGATGAGAATATTTTATATGTGTATAGTAAAAATGCAATAAACATAGTCATTGACAGATTAAGTATGCATACATATATGTATAGATAAATAAGGATCATAGCACTGATTCATTTAATAAATTGGTAAATATAAGGTCGTAATAAGAACTCGTTTCAAATGATTTTTGAGCTTCTAAATCAATTCATTCTAGAGTTGATAGAAATTCAAAAATTCTCTTTTTAGTTAACCCATACGTGTACATAAATGGACGAGTTTAGCCAAAGCAATTCCTTTATAGATATAAAGCCATTTAAGGCAATAAATGAACAACATATCATTTCCTTTTGAGTTGTACATACATATATTTTATGATTATGTGTACCCAATTACCCATTTTATTTTTCCCTTTGAGGCCCAATATTCAGTTGTAATACTTTATATATATATATATATACACGTGTGTACATATATGGATTTATTCTACCCTAACTACCTAACATATCAACATAGGTACTAAATTACTAAAATAGTCTACATACTTAATGTGGAATCGTTTGATTGAATGTTCATCATTTGTATGAAGTTGTTCAATCCACACTTTTGATGTGAGGGTATCACTTTAAAATGTGTACATACATGCGAGGTATGGCCTCTCCCCTCATAAGCAAGGGAGGGGAGTAATTAGTAGTCCTCGTCGTCCTCGTTGGAAAATGATTGATGGCTCCTGACATGTTGTGGGGGTTATACAGGAAGAAAAAAAGAGACACAGAATAA
Organism: Lepeophtheirus nordmannii; assembly: GCA_963680855.1. Taxonomy (NCBI): domain Eukaryota; kingdom Metazoa; phylum Arthropoda; class Copepoda; order Siphonostomatoida; family Caligidae; genus Lepeophtheirus; species Lepeophtheirus nordmannii. The sequence continues at coordinate 22,614,520 of OY804520.1, read as the reverse complement.
GAAAAAAAAAAAGATTTTACTCTATGTACAAAAGGAAAGCTCCAATAGTTTACAACTTTTTTTTTTTTTTTTAATATAATGCTATATTACGGAAGTAATAAGAGTTGGGGGTGAGGGGTAATCATTTTCTCAATTGAGGTAACACACACACAAAAAAAAAAAAAAAAAATCCAAAGTTCAATAGTTTTTATTTTGTTATAACTTTTGTATGGAAGAGATATATCGATTACACAGCTTAGATCGTTGACTATACATTTAAATTTGAGAAATTATAAATAAATTATAAAATAAATATGGCTAAATAATCATTACTTTTTTTGTATTTTCCTATTTTTTAGAGTTGTATCGACAGCCTCTCATTTAGGACAGAGAATCAGTCGGTCCTTGAAAGGCGTGTATACATATATTTATACTACTTATATATTAAAAGAAATGGATTTAAAATATAGAATACCTTAGATTCTTCAAAAAGTATTAAAAAAGGATCTCCTTCTTTCATCTTATATTTGAATTCATTTTATATATATAGTCATTTTAAAGTTTCAAATTAAAACAATTATATTCAAGTTTAATTTCCCTTTTTCAATTGATCAGTATTTAAATAATTTGTTCGGTCATTTTATTTATTGGTTATTGTTTGCGTACTTAATACGTTTTGTAGTTCGTGAAAAAAGGTATGAAAGCTCCTTAAGGAAGGCGTCCTCATCCTAAATGCCATGTCGTATTTATAATAAACATAGTTGAGGATGTTATCTTTCAATGGAACGGATGGGTCTATAGATCTGCTCTAAAAAAATGGAAACTTATTTTTATAATTTATTGGAGAGTGTGAATTGACTATGGAGTGTCGAAGGTGGGGAATGGGTATGAGTCAAAATATAATTGAAAAAGTGTAATAACATACATAAACAAACAAAAAGTATAAACTACAAAAATTGTCTTTGTAAACAAAAACTTTACCGATATTTATCTACGTAATATATGTAATTACAGATTCCTGTAAACATTTTGAGTCAGTATTTTTTTTGTAGGAAAACGGGAGCATTTGTAACTTTTGCAATCATGTAACCATTGCTTAAAGAAAACCTGATTGAAAACTTCATATTTTTTTTTTGTAGGATGCCCCTTTAAAATAATTCTTTAAAAAAATTACTTAACTTCTGAAACAGAGCCAATGATTTGCACATCCATTTAAAACATTACCTCAAATGGTAGGTACATAAAAATTTAGTTCTGATCGGATATGGGAGCAGTAAAGTGTGCCAGATAATTGGAGAAAATAAATGTATCCAGTCCCTTCAAAAGTATGAGTTAATTTATTGGCTCCACTATGTAAAATAAATGTATAATTATGTAATTAAACATTTTTAGTACATCTATATTTGTGAGAGTCTGAAATATAACAAAGACACATAGATTTTTAATAGACTTTAAAATTTGAAATACCATTGTCACATATAAAATGCACGTGTTGAACACGTTTGTGTGTAGTATAATTCACTATTCTCCTTCTTCAAACAAGAAATAAGCTGCTTTATATAATATATTATTTTATAAATGTGAATGATTATGTCAACTCTAAGATGGCTGACTTGCACAAATACGACATCACGTGATTACAAAAGAGCGTTGCATGTCTATTGAAACATGAAGCAAAGAAGAGAAATTCTATTTATTTATTCCATGCTTATATATGCAGTACAATGTGATGCAAAGGCCTGAATCTTGGAGGGCTCATTTACATATAGTATAATATATATATATATATATCTTAGACGATTTTTTTTTTGTACTTCTCTTATGTTATATGTATTTGCATTGATAAAATATGTTTTTTATCACACATGCATTTTTTTTAAAGAACAAGAAAAGGAAGAGGTATCAACTCTTAATTTTGTTTTATTATCTCTCTTTTAAATATGTTTGTTTTAATACATACATTATGTAGAAGCAAAGTAGTTTTTTTTTTGGACGATTGTATCCGTTTAGTGCCTGTTTTTCCTAAATAGAACAACTTTGTAGGTAGTCATAATTCTATTTTTAATGATATATATAGATTTGAAGGGATAAAAAACAAAAATAGTATGTCGATAAATAACCAAGGATAAACAATTGAGGCAAAAAGAAGCATCAACTGTTGAAAATAGATCCAAAAATAAATATAAACTCACAAGTTTAACATTGAAATATGTACAAAGGATTAGCTTCTAATATATTTTATGTACGTATATTGTAGGGCAATATATATTAAATTTCAACTAAACCTCTTAAAACTATCATTACTGCAAAAGTCCAGACTTATATAGCGCTACCTATGTGATACTACCTTCAACATAAAACTATGTAAATCCCTGGAAAAAAACCCAACTAAATATGCCTATAAAGGGAAGAAAAAGGACTTTTTATACTTTTTATGTTTATGTTATAAATAATAATCAAAACACATTTTTAAACATAAAATATTGAAATTTCACTTGAAAAATTATGCTTCCATGATTGGTTTTATGCTATACATAGTTCCCACATATTATTGGGTTTTTTGATTTTAATTTAGAAAACTTTGTGATTTACTTAAAATAAAGTACAAAGCAATTTGAAATATTGAGATTTGTGGAAGTTGGCGATTTGGGAGGTGGCATGAACAATCAACTTGCATAAGAATAAAGGCCTTCCTTTTGTAAGACTTAGAAAAAGTATGAATCATATATATGTCATAATGGGACCCACAAGTAAAAGGGCTAATTATCATTTATGCAAGGATCAGATACTTTTCTCCAATGGTCCTACTTTCCTGGTACTTAATTCATTCAGAACAATCAGAGGGGTTTTTTAGTATCTTTAATTTTGATTTGGTTCCAATGTCATTCTCTCTCTTTGGCATTATTTTATATTCAATGTAGATGTTTAGTTTTCTTTCATTTTTAAAGTCATTTGATGAAGTTTCCTTCAGATTTTTTGTAAACAATTTCTTTATTTTATTTTGTCAATTTTATGTTCCCAAGAGGGTGTCACTTCAAATTATTATGATGCAATCTGTGACGTCAGTGGAAATATTCTATTACGTTTTGATACTCAAACTAAACCTTCTTTACTTTAGCAAATACATATATTATTGTTCATTTATTAATAACATCAAAAGTCAGAATGACGTTGAAAACTATTTAAAAATTAAACATGTCATCACCATAATTCTCATGATTTTTGCTGTCGAACACAACAAATGAGGATTTGTTCTTATTGATACATATTTTTTCTATCAGAATCCAAGTTATTAATATTATATCAATTATTATGCAAATATATAATGAATAATGACTCGTCAATAATTTGAATTGTTTAATTTACTTATTATGACATAAATTAAAACATGAATTTGACTATTCAATTCATGAACTTTCATCATTAATGTTATTTGACTTATTAATTCAATTAAGCAAAGCCAGGATGAGATAATTATTATCTATTTTATAAATTTTAATGATGTGGTTATCAAGATTGCTCTTGTCCTTGAGACCAAAACCAAAGGCCAAATATAATTCTCTTGCATAAGAATAAAAGCCTTGCTTCTGTAAGATTTAGAAAAATGAGGCCCACAAGTAAAAGGACTAATTATCCTTAGTTTTAATATTGAGATCAAAGTAACAATACTTTTCCTCTTGGTCTCAGTGTAACGACTAAGGGCAAATTAACACGTTTTTTTCTCTTTGTGTCCATATCTCAAAGTCTAGTTAGTACTGTATTATTCTCGACCCCTCAACATCTTGGTATGACCTTGATCTCGAGTATTGTAGTCTTGACAACAACACTATAAATTAAATTCACTTATAGGTAGTATACTTTATTTCAGGCACAAAGTTTTGCAAGCAGAAAAGCTCATGTTATAGAATTTTAGAGTTATATGTACTTTTCCTCGACTATTTTTAGTAGTTATTCTACATTATAAAGTTTTTCTTTTGCTACATATGTTATATTTATTTATGTACCTATCCTTATTTCTGATATTTGTTGGATCTAGAAAAAACAAAGAAACAAACAAAAAACTAAGGATATTCACATATATGTATACCTACCTACCTAAATATATATAAGATTAATGTATTCACAATAAACGTCTTTTAGAGGAAGACGTATTTGTATGTAAGTTGGAGATTTGTAACTAATGGAACATCTTAGAGGTCCTTTAATGTCTAAAAATATGTACATATAAAGCTTTTATAAATTTTATTCCCTAGTATGTAGCTACATATTTTGATAGGACAAAATAGTATTTTTTTTTGTCATAGCAAAATTTATAACCTTTCTACAAACACAAAATATATACATAAATATATTTATAATTTTGTCAAAAATGATTTGTTTGTTATTTAAATGCACAAAGCTACATCCACCCCAATTGAATTTAATCTCTACTCTGTTTGACTCATTTTCCAGACATAAATCACAAATGTATATATATATGTATATTAACATATTCAACAGTTTTAAAGACACAAATGTACATATATGTATATAACATCATAACTCATTCTAAATGCAAGCATTTTCTACTCCAATAAGTTTTACACTTTGCTTTATTCATAAAGTTGTTTTTTTATCATGATTGTCACTATACATTTTCTTTACTCTTTCGACAAAACGAGGCAAAAGCTCCTCTGAATTATTTAGTAACTTCATACATATACATAGTATTTTAATGCATGTGTGTCTATTGTGTAACATCTCTTTCTATGATTCAATATACTTATAAACATGACATGAATTGATTTTCTCTTGATGTCAAAGAATCATGTTTCTTTTTGGTGAGTCATTCATGTCATGATTTATGAATAGATAGGATTAAACTTTCTTTTTTTATCAATACAAATCTCTGAGGAGTGTGATTTATACATAAATATATGTATGAAACTATTGGAGCTGGGATTTAGGACACCTAAAACACGGTCAGTTAAAATTTATATTTCTTTTCATTTGAATCTATTGTTTTCCTTTTCTTTCCTTAAGAGAAATATGTACTGACATAGGCGAAATAAAGAAAATATTGAAAAAACGGCAACTCAAAAAAAAAGAAAAAAAAAAGAGATGAAATGGAAAAGGAAAGCCCTGCTTTTGGTCTTCAAATTTCAGCTCGAATACAAATACTAATACTAATCAGACTCTTGGCCCCATGTTTGTTCACTCACGTACATATATGATATATTTTTTATATAATATGTACAGCAAACCACCACCAAACAATCCGGATTAATAATTATTTTACATATTTACTAAACTATTTGAAACAGTCGTTGTTATGAGCTAACACTATTTTTTTCTTATTGCATGACTAATCACGTAAATCCCTTAATGGTTTATGACCATTTTGAATTTGAAGCACCTCATTGACCCGAATTCTACTCTTAGCCCAAGGTAGTGTTGTCACATATGCACAAAACTTTTGTTCCGGTTCTGAAACCAAAATTAGTAAAGATACTTTGATACTTTTCGATACTATTTTGAATTAGAATAAAATGAAAAAGTCGTTAAGGGCAATTCAAGTACGCGTCTGTGGGTTTTTTTTCACTCTTTTTAAAAGCGATTTTCTTTTATTTTTTGTTACGTCATCAATGGTCCAAATATTTGCATATGCTCATAAACTAATTAATAAAGTAGCGCTTTAAATGCATCAGTTCCCTTATAGTACCACTACAAATCTGATATACTGAACAATAATACGCGATTCTATTTTTCACTTTGTTGAAATACACGTCATGTCTTTTTATTTAGCAAATCTTATGTAGGCTTAAATTTATCAAAAAATAAAAAGAGTGTGTTTGACAAAATATCTTGTTTTTTAAAAAAATGAGATATTTGAGGATCTATTTTTTATTTATATGTAAGAGGGAGAGAGAGAGAGTGAGAGAAATGACCCTAATAAGAAATTGAAAAAAAAAAAAAGAAAGGAGAAGAAGTTTAGTAATATTAAATTGTCTTGTAAGTTTTCTTCCGTATTATATTATTACCTTTTGAGAAGTTCCTCTTTGATGTCAATTGAATTCCAAGTTTATACAAAAATGATAATAAATAAAAATATTTCTTTTGAAATATTTTTTGATATGTATATGTATTTACAATGCATTGACCTCTATGTAAAAAGAAATATATATATATATATATATTTCTTTTTTGAAAAGGTAAGAAAACTTTGTACAAAGTTGTCAAAACAGATTTAAAATGAATGTTTCAGAGAAATAACTATTTGAGTTGGGATAGAGACAAAGACGTTACAAATGTACCTGGTAGAAACGTGATGTCATTCAATGAAAAGTAAAAATAATAATATTATAGATAAATCATTTGACTTACCTACATTGAAAGATTTTAGATTTTGTAATAGTCATAATTGTTTTGCTTCATTTACTTTTTATAAGGTTGAGATGATGTGTGCATGAAATAAATGAGATACTCAGAAATTGATTGCTATTGATAGATAGAACAAGAGGAGGGGGGGGGGGGAGAAGTTAAGACAAATTATCAGGTATTCAACTATGAGACATACACATCTGGGTTAATGTCTATAACTTAAACAAGTTGTAATAAATGACGTTATTTATTTTTTTATTTATTTTATAAATAAGGGAAGTCACATTTGACTAAATCTCATTTCTTATGTTGAATAAAAAAAAAACTTATTTGTATATTTCTTTACATAAATCAGGGAAATATTGTTTTTAAAAATCAACACATAATTACAGATATCAGAAAAAAGGTTCTACACTCGTATCTTATCTAAAATATACATATATGAAACTTCTTTGGGCAGGGATTTTCAGCTTAAAGAAAACAGGATAAAGGGTTCCATGATAAAATACATAAAAGCACCAGGGTGTCTATACGGTCCAATTTTTTGCTCAAATGTAATTTTTACTGAAAGGCCATGAGTACATTTAACATAAACTTGCACAAAAGTTGAATTTACAGGTGCTCCAATGACGCACTAAAGCTTGGAGTAGCAAAATCAGTAATCCATGTTTATTTTGTTGTTTGTTGGAAGTAAGCCAATGACGTCATTCACATTAGCTGTTGTATCTTTATTTTTAAATAATGGATACACTACAAATATGTCCCGAGTTTAATATGATTGAATTATAGTTTAAAAGATCGCAGAACTCATAGGTACTCTAAAAGTCGAATAACTGTAACTTGAGGGAACCAGTTAATTGTGTTCGAGATATCATAAATTTCTAGACTTTAAAAATAAATAGAGGTAGAAAATCACTTATTAAATTCCTTTTTAATTTTTTATTTTTCTTAGTATATTTAATAATTGATATAATAAATTGAAATATTTATCTTTTGAAAATTGCAGTAGTGACTTGCATTATTATTTTTTTTTAATGTTCATGCTTTCCTTTAATTTATACATTAAAAACACTATATTAACAGTGGAATCTATAAGCTGAATAAAAAGCAAAAAATAAATTTTTTTTTTCAAATTATAAGAAAATTTTTTAGGACCACCTATGTACATATGGTATCAGATTATTCGCTTGTCGATATCAAGAAATACAATACATATATTGGGATTTGATTTAAGCGACCTCGAATTATTGAGGGAATGATAAAAAAGTGCCAAGGACACGACATAATAGTTGTTTTTTTAAAAATAAGGTTACGACTGTGCAATTTTATTGTTATTTTAGTATTTTATAAAACTTTTATGTGTATCTTGGGACGTCTCATTTACTCTCTTTCTTCCAGTTTTATTTGTAAATTAATAATCAAAGTCACACAACTTTTGTTTCTTTTAACAATAGGTAACATGTTACAAAGGATCCTCAATTGTTCCTTACCATAAAGGGGTAAATTGATCCTCTTATTTTGCATCACCAGTCATTTCCGTCCCCTCTATTTTTCTCATTACAAATTTCATTCCTGGACATTCCATCCCCAAATATTAAGCAAGAATATACATACATTCAACTCAATTCATCATCAATTTTGTGTTATTCTAAAGTATAAATGTAGGGATGTCAACATCCGGACTGAAGCTCAACGAAATAAGAAATTAAAACTTTTTCATGATGCATTTCATGACCCAATTAAATGGAATATTAATATTGGAAAGACCTGACCTCACACCATGAATAAGCTGGGTTTTTATTTACCTTTTTTCCTCATTGTATAATTTGATTCGTTCAATAGCTGTATTATTTTGGCTATATGAAATGCTAGCAAAATAAAATAGTTGAGCCGAATTAAGGTGTCATTTCTGAATATTTAAGATAGAGGAACATTAAATATCCAAGAGTGATAGAGCATAAATAAATATTTAATGTCATTTAAAAAAAAAGCAAACAGAATAAAACTAATAATAATTCGGGACGAAATAGATATATTTATAAATACTGTAAATAAATACATATATATTTTTTAAATTTACCCAAGAGGCAGGTAGTATTCATAAGTACTTACATATATTTTCGCAATCATCATTAGAATTAAACTTTTTATAAACTTGCATTTATTCAACTTTATACATATCATCAATTAAATGAGTCATTTTCGTTTGTTAATTACTATTAACAAAATATGTATACAGCGAGCTGGGGTTATTTACTTTCAAATGGACTTTGTTAGTTAGTTAGCAAATATTTGTTAGTTTTCAAATATGGTTCACATGGATCCAAAAGGTCGCTATTCTATCAATGTTGCATATGTCCACCCTGTACTTTTGAAAAACACAATCATAATTATAGGGTTATCAGTATGTGACGTCGTCATTTCTATAAAATTAACTCTCTTCACTATTTATAGATCAATAAGTTCCAGAGCCCCATGCTCCATGTAACATTTTATTATTAGTAATAATGGTGTATCACTTGGGATTCACATATAAAAGAGATATATTAAATAGGGAACAAACATAATAGCTTGTAATTTTTTCTTCATCAAACCCGAGTAGTGCCATAGTGCTGGATCCTTTTCAGCCTTCAACTAATGTTCCTTCATTTTTATCGAGGAAGTAGTATTCTCTCGCAAGCAGGAACAAAGTGATGTGGTCCTGGAATGAAGAAATCCCGAGGCATTTGCGGTCTAAGAGGATCTTCTGGTGATATATTTTTTGCTTAAAAATATATTTTGGCCTTTTTCAACGATCATTACGGATATTCATCACGAAAATATTATCCGAATAATAGATAATAATGAGAATTAACAAATGTATTCCTCGTCACCTCTAAAGTCAAATTGAGATGAAGCAGTGCATGAAATAAGTAAGAAAGGGCTCCAAATAAAGAAGATACTTTTATTTATTTTATGTTTATTGCTTTAAAAAAACCTATATAAACGAAGAGCGAAATTTTATATTTTTCAATATTACACACTTCTTTTTAAAGTAGTAAAAAGGACAGAAATGAGTAAAAAAAAAAAAATAAAAAGTCCATTTATCTCCTTTCCTTTCATTCCATTTATAATTTCCTTTAAAATATTCCACACATTTTTTGACAAAATCAAAGAAACAAACTTTTGTAAAATTCGCTATAAACAGAAAGAAAATATATTTCAAATTGACATTATTAGTTTGTGGCTCAAGAAAATAAAATACAGAAAGAAAGAAAGAAAGAGGTTCATGAAAAAAAGACCATATCAATAGCATGCTAATAAATATGTACATATAAATAAAATAGTTTAGTTTAGTTTCGTATTTTTTTTTCATTTTTATGGCCATTGATAAAGTTTCCTATGAAGCTTTTAATTAAAATTTGTTAAAAAAAAACTACGCCTCCAATATTTGAAGGTCTTGTATTGGGATCAATCCCTTCAAAGCACTGTTACTTAATACTATAGTAATACCGGGGCATTTAAAATAGATCTATCTATTCTAAATCGGTATTTAAACTGGAACTTGAAGTGCCAATATGTCAAAAAAATATTTGAGGCACTGATAACTTATCAAAAGAAAATAAAGTAAGGAAACTCTTAAGCAATCCTACCCTCCCAATCCGGCGGATGCCCTTGTAAGCTCAATTGAATTTCCCTAAATCACAAATTGGTTCTTACTTATTAGTTTTAAAAGTATCAAAATACAAATAACAGTTGCATACATCGGAATCCAGTCGGAATATAATGGTGTTTCAAACTGTACAACTGTGTTTCAAAGTCTTGGCCAGTGTAAAGGTGATCTTGACCACAAGACTGCCCTCAGCAGCTTTGACCTCAGTGAAAACTATCTATTAACCATTTACAAAATAATGGGTATTGTATGTCAAATCATTTTAATAAATCATATATCAAACGTTTATTTGGTGGTCTCATAATGAGCCTTCATGGGTCATTAATGTCTCAAAATGTCTTTGAGTTAAAAGCCCAACCATTATACAAAATATATATATATTTATATATATATTTGTACCCGGGGTCATTTAAAATCCAATTAATATTATTATTTTAGCTTTTGAACTTCATTAGCGTTGTGCATACATTTATGTATTTTATGTATGTATACAAATAGGGTTTTAAAGCATATTTTATGTCTTATACATACATTTATTTATGTAGTTATACATGTAAAGTCATAACTGATGTCATTGACAGGTATGAATGTATTCTTCTATTTATGATACACGTCAATTACTAGGCACAATCAAATATGATGAAATGAAAATGATTTGCTAATTTGTAAGATATCGGATGTTGTTGTCTCTAATATAATATTAGTTCTTCTCAAGCCTTTGGAATTGTGTTCCCTCACACTTCCCCCAGACAACATATGAACATCTGAAATGTTTTTTTTTTGTTTAATATTACTAGCCTTAAAACATCAGTCTACAGGAGGCCGTTTTAATGAATAGACATGAATGGAGCATTGTGCAATGGTTGAGGAAGGAAACATCAAAATAGCCTCTGGCAAGCAGGGATGATCTCGTTAAGATCATTTGACCTTCCCAAACACTCTAAATTGACTATTTTCTGATACATTTGACTCCATAGACAAACTCCAATTTGGTATTCTGCACCTTCAATTTGCATTTTAGCATATAAAACCAGCCTTCAGAGAGGTTGGAAAACCTTGAAGGTCAACACAGAATAGCCTATGTCCTATTTTGAATCCATCCTGCCGCATGGTCCTCTTGACTACTGATCGTGGTGATGCACGCTCAAACAAATGAACGAACAAAGGGACTCTCATTTTGTATTAATTGACATTCAAAAATACATTTACATATATTCGCAGAATATATGTAAACTGCCACCTGCAAGTATCTCGTAACTTCTAAATATATATTATATTTATTTCTCTATGGTGTATATATTAGAGCCCATAGGGAATTTTTACTCTACGACCTTACTCTTATACTTGACTAAAGGAAGATCCACTGTTTTTTTAACTTGCATTTTTATTATATTTAAGTAAGGCAGGGATCTGGAAAGTATCCTTTTGAATGTTGATGACTATTGATGTTTTGATTCCTGCATTCTTAATCATGATGCACCTTATATACTATTAAAAATAGATATTTACAGAATGAGAGACAATAAGATGTGACATGGTAGAATGTCAGAGGATCACACAGACAAATATGTTGCTTAGATGTGAATGTGTTTATATTTTTATTTAAAAATTAGGTGATGTAGCTTATATTTGCATAATTATACGGACCTTATCATTTGTAATTCATAGGAGAAGGATTTCCTAGTGTATTTATTAGCAACCTTTTTTCCCCTCTCTTTTGAGCTTCTCTGCACTACCTCCATAAAATGAATCGTTGCTAAATCTATCTTGAAATTGTCTAAATCCCTTCCATCCCTCAACCCAGCCATATGCAAACGTTTTTTTTAAACGACCAATGATGTAGAACAGTTTGGAAATGGATTTAAATCAGCTTATTAGTATAAATATCCTTTTGTAAATATTTCCATATGACTGAACTGGAATTTCAAACTATATGGTAATAGGTTCTTCCCTAATTGAACTGCCTCTCTAAAAATATTATCCTACCTCCAATATGTTAGTCAATTCCACGTTCCACTTATATATGATGATGCTATATCTAGATCTAGATACTTACTATGCCTTAAAGTTAATATTTGAACACTGCTTTATATCGTGTTTCTCATATTTCTAATAGCTGGATAAATCTAGCTATTGGTGGAAAAGGTTAATGTTTGAGTTAATTCGCCATCAAGTGTTTTCATCTACGTCCTTATTGCATAATGAGTTTGAAGCAACACCCTATGAAGAGCATAGAGTTGTTATATAAAATGGACAACATATTAACTATTAAAAAAACTTCAACAAATGGTCTTAAAAATGAGGAAAAAAAAATACTAAACAACTGTATTAAGTACAAATTGATGCCAAAGAAAAGCATTGATAATTTTGTTGTGCATGGACTCTTTATTCAAAGAACAATTTACTATTACAAAAGTAATAGTAAATTTAATGACTCCACTTTGTAAATGTTAATGTATTAACAAATTTTTATTTCATAATATTAAAATCTGAAATGTAAAAAAGGGATAGTGATTTTTAATGGCAGGTAATGCTTGAAGTTCATTTATTTGTGGATCCAATTGTATAACATTAATTCACACTTTTCCTAAATTTTTAAAAAATAATGATTTTTATACTTTTAAAATTGGGCTGTTTGTGCCCTAAAGATGACTGAATTCCACAATGATGACATTTACGTAAACCTGCTCTATGGAATTGCATGACGTTAAAAATTTGAATATATGGTTAATGTATTCACTTTTAATGAGAATCTATAAAAAGAGACTCATTAATTTTTTATTTTTACCATGCCCTTTCACATATTTGATTATCTAAGGAAATTGGTAGGTGTACTATGTTGCATTTATTAAACAATAAAGTTGATTTCAAGCCCGTGATTGACCATAAAACAAATCCCAAATCACGATCAATCAAATACAATGTATGTACATGTATATGATTGAGGGTGTGTGGAGCCATATATATCATACACCTAGGATTGATGAATGACTTCCATAGTTTCCTTATATGGTTTGTAAGTTATTTTTTATATACATACATACGCAATAGAGTTGAAAGTCAGGAAACAAATAATAGGTATTTATATTCAAAGTGCTAATGAATAGTAAGTAATTTAACTCTTTCATTTTTGAATTCAATCCTTGAGGAAAGGACATCATTAAAGAAGGATTTGTATAAATTTTTATTTTGTATTTTTTATAGTCAACTAGATGGCTATAATTACAATGGACAAAGCATATGTTACACCCCTTGAATAAGCTAAAAAGTATTAATTACCTTATGAAGTAAGCTGCTTTAAATCAGTGAAGAGTCAACTGATGAAAACAGCAAAGGAAGGAATTCATTCATGTATGTATGTTTAGTCCTAAAATGTAGTCATGGATGATGTTTCTTCTAGATTTTCTTCAAAGTAAATAAATATAGAGCCATGATATGGTGTCACTTGAGATTTATTATGCAATTCGTCACGTCAGTGAGAACGCTAAATATATGCATAATTTTGAAATATAAGTTGATGAATTATATCATTAATTCATTTAATAACTCTACACATGAAAAGAGTTAATTACATTACATAATAATCATTTTGTATTAAAAAAAAAATAACTTATCGAATTGTCTCAAATTACATTACGTATATAATCATGTTTTCGTGATATTTTATTCTATAGACGCCATTTTGAAATATTATTGTATATATATATATAATAAATTTTGTTTGGAGTCAAGTTCATAAATAATAAATACAAGCAAATAGCAAATAATTTATTTGTAATGGTAACAGAGTTATTTGTGTATACAGTGAGCATGGATATACATATTTTTTAAAGTCCTATCATAAATATTGTTCTATATCATGAAAGGCTTATGAACGGTCGAAAGGCATACAACTACTGTCTCCATAGCTATGATATATATGTAGGTAAGTATAAAAAGTGCTGATTTTTTTTCCACAAAGAAATAGAATCCTTGGGAGTTTTAAAAAATATTTGAAATGGCTACATATACATACATAGATTACTTGTCAAAATAATTGCATTGTACAAATGCTCATATGAATGTAATGTATAGCCTACAAATAATTTTTATTTTTTATCGGCCTTGAGCTTAATTTATGTATGGGAGTGTTCTTTAGAGTATCATTAATGGCCCTTTGTATATAAATATATATATATATATATATATATATATGTATATTGCCTTGTTGTTTAGCAAAAAAAAAAAAAAAATGAAATAGTTTCACAATTTTTTTTACTTTCTCACTGTTATAAATCAAAGTGTATGTATTCATAGAATATGTTATTGTACCCATGTATATACATACAATAATTATACAAATGGGCTAAGAGTCATTCATTTTAAGAGAGCTCTTAAATTGAATTAGATTTAATTACCTTTGATTTTTTTGTATGTAACATGTAAAATAAATGTTCAAAACAATTATTTTAGAATTTATGCTTGTTTATCCAATGTTTCTATACATGGTTGCCAACATTTCCAGCAGGTGGAGGATTAATTATTATTATATATATATATTAAACTTGTAAAATGACTATTATTTGCTTTTTTTAGTGCCTCTCTTTTTTTTTTTTTTTTTGTAATTAACCAAATTACCCAACAGTTGGAGTAAGTAGTAACGTAATTGTGAATTTGTATCATTTTTCTTTATTTTTTCAAGGACAAATATTTCAATGAGATAAGGATATCCCATCTAGTCAAAACTTCTACTGTATTTTTGGATACGCTGTACAATTTTGTTCATACGTCATACTTTATATTTCTTCATTGTGAACAACGCTGGGTATTTGGTGCAGAAAATTGAAATTTTAAGGATAACACCCTTTAGAAAATTAAAAAAAAAGAAAGATAATCCTGAGGTGTGAAGCTAAATTGGTTCTCATTCTCAACTAATATAAAGTAATCTAAGAGTAAAAGTGGAATTTCAACTCTTTCGAGCCTTGCAGAAAATAAGGATAGTAAAAGTGGATAGGAATAGCGTATAAAGTATCAATATCCTCAAAAGAGGTTGAACATTTGTCTCGTTTGTAGTGTCAGAGGGACGTAGAGTGTATCATTGAATTGGAGATCATCTCTCGTTGTGTTATTTTTTTGTATTTATCATAAGGGAGTGATCCTTGAATTGTCAGTTCTCCATTTTGAAAACTCTAGACCAGGGGTGTCAAACTCATTTCACATTTCGGGCCACAGACGACCCCTAGATAGACGTCGTGGGCCGGATCATTAAAAGGATAGCAAACTTAGCTATAAATAACCAAAATATCATCATGTCTTCCCTTTGTTTTGATTTAAAAAAGAACAAAGACATTGTTAAATTTAACTAAAAATTTATTGAACAACACTTTTACAAAAATTTTCACAAAATTACACAATTTTTAAGTAACTGGTATCGAAAAATATAATAATTGAACTTTACATGAGATTACAAGATACTTATTAAGAAAGAGTATAACATGCACCCCCTAGTGGATAATTCATGAACTACGTCTAATTAAAAAGTCTAATCCATCTCTTTCATGTATTTTCTCCACATTCAAATTATTCTGCGGGCCTGATTGAACCTCCTTGCGGGCCGGTTCTGGCCTGCGGGCCGTATGTTTAACACCTCTGCTCTAGACTATCTACAATAAAGAGATAAACAGAAAAACTATCACATACAGTTTTAAATTTTTATACTTTACCATTATTTTTTTTGTCAACTGTAGATATCTCTGCTAATTTTTTTTATTAGTGTTGTAAATGTTGATTGGTTGTAATCAAACTGTATATTGTTTAAAAATCAGTTCATTAGAATGACGTAATTGGCAGACCACATAACTTATATCAACATCGATATGTGAGAGCCAAAGTTTACTATTCACTATGTTTGGTAAGCTGTTTTCCTTTTCTTTACTCGTTCCTTTCCTGCCTTTAATTACGTGGATCTCATAAATTTGAATCAATTGAGGTGTTAAATGATTAATTTATCGACTGTTAGTCAACAAGGTAAAGTCCAAGAGATAGGAAAAATGACATAACTGGCACATCCTGGTTAAATCTTGAACCCTCTTTCTACCTTTTTTGTGTAAAGGTAAATAAATATATTAAAATACCATTGGACTCTCAAATCCCTTTTCATCAGCATTGTTTTATCACGAAGGTATCGATTTCCTCATTACAAATGAAAGCCCAAGTATTTTGTTTTTCTAAGCAAAGGTATGGAAATTTAAATTTGGTCGTAAAATCAATAAAGGAAGTACTACAACAAGACCAGTTTTTAAAAAATAAGCAAAACCTTTATTATATATATGTATATGTACATAGATTCAAAGGTTATAAACATTCCTGGCCTTGTGTACATTTATTTAGAGAAATAGGAAGTTAAATGATTATAAAATTTATATTTACACCTAGGATATTAAGTATTTTTTATTTTTATTTTTGTGTTCTGTAAAAACATGGAGTGTCTTGAAGGAATTCATAGAAATTTTATCTTTGTTGGATATAATATGTGTAAATGGTAGGAAAAAAAGTGCTGAAGTAAAACAAAGTATAATCCACTGGGAGTTTCTTGACTTAAAAATTTGCTCATAAATTCGCAAAATAACTTCTAGTCACAGGTCTAAGGTGTCAGCTTTATATAACTTTATATATGGAGTGTTTGTTTGATGCCATTTCCACTGGATTCGGGTGAATGTCTGGAAAAGTTGTTTTTTTGGGTTTTTTTAAGGCGTGGTGGCAGCCATTTTGTTTCCATTAGATTATTATTGTCATTACGATTATGTATTATCATCCTTACTTACCAGATATTCCTTAAATGGTAATTTTATTCAATTGACTACCCCATATCTAATGTAAAAAAAAGCTCTTAAAAAATTTACATAAAGACCCAAAAAATGACTACTGAAACAAAATGGGGAAAAAAGTTAGGGGGAAAGGAGTCATTCACTCACCCCCCCCCCCACTTGTAATCCAGGGACTCTCCCTAGATCAATGACAATTTTTGATGATATTTATGTTTTTTGTCAAAAGATTGAGTCTTTATATCAAAGATCCTTACATGGGGATATTAATTGAATCTCTAAACCTTTCCTTCAGAAAAAGAGAGGGAATAAATAACCGAAATCAATACGCCAATTACGTCATTCACTCATACGATTGTAATAGTCTCTATATTTCTATTAGTAAACTTAATAGTAATGTGGTTCACAACATCTTTGTTACGATCTCTCCCAGGTATTTGTTTTCATCTTGACCACAATACTACTACTTAACAAGATTTACTTTGAGTTTGACACATCAAAATCATTACGAACCATGAGCAGGTAGACAAATAGCAAAAAAAGTATATACATACACACTGTTGAAACTGTTGTACTTTTTCAGATATATAGTGGTCATTAATTGTACATAGTTGTAAGACTTGTGGCCCAGGGAAGAACGCTGTACTTGCACTTTCTTAGCCATACGAAAAAAATCGTAGCAGAATAGCTTTATGTTCAATGGAAAGTTGCTTAGGAAGAGTACATTTTTGTACGGTATGGGGAATATACTGTAGCAAAGGTGGATATGACCTCAATGTAAAATCCATTTTCTCACATCATCATCATACTTTTAATATGTACATAGATAGACTCCACATCCATTATTTGTCTCATGACATGTTACTCTTACTCATGTATACATATAAGTAGATATATTTCATTGAAACGGAAACAAGGATTAATTATCCTGGCGTTGTTGCTACCTCATACCGTCCCCTTTTTTGATTTGGAGGTATTGTGAATGTTCAGTCAGAGGGAAAGAGCATATGACTGGGGAGATGTTGATAAATCCGTGAATGAAGATTTGGATGTTATATGTATTATATGTACATATAAAACTTCAGGGATACGTAATGTATTAATATTAAATATAAAACCATTGCTTCCTTCTCAGTAGGGTGGCATACCAATGTACATGTTTCATGTGTCTTTTTAAAAAAAAAAAATAATAATAATAATGAACTAGGTTTGTCTTTCTTTTACCCGCTACTTTGAGATGCTTTCTCAACATTTTTTTTTCTTTTAAAAAGAAGAAAACAACTAAACAAATCCATTAGTACGATCCTTGATCAAAATGGATCGTTACTTACTTTTTTATAGCTCATGGTTTTGAGAGACCATGTTTGATTACTCATATTACTCCATCTTAACTATTTTTTTATAATCGAATAATGATCAAATTACGTCACTTCCTATATAATTCCCCCCCCCCCTCCTTTTTTACAATCCAGATAATAAAACATTTTTTTTATGACGTCGTCAATTGCATTTATAATTAAATATAACATTATGTATATAGCTGTATGTATATACATAAGTGGTTTATCCTACAAAGCATCCCGGAAGGAATACTAAAAACAAATGCTACTAATCTATACATATCTATGATTGTACAGATATTTTTGGGCTAGCCATCATTACGGCTCTCAAGGGAGTATCCATTCCAAAAAATAGAAATACGGGAAAGAAAAACCTCAAGAGTCTCTCTTAATAGGATATCAAATTAAATGTGTTATTCATATACATACAAGTACATTTGTATAAAATATGATAGAGTGTCTCTTAAACACAAATGTGAGGAAACGAAGTTATAAACTAAAAGCAGGAAAATAGGTTTTTAGAGCATTCATTTCTGTCTTTTTTTTTTTTTACCTTCGTTTGTATGTAGTACAAAAGAGAGGAAAAAAAACAAAACAGAGGGTTATATTTGAAGAATGTATCAAATCAAATGTATCAAAATTTGAGTTACAATATTATCAAAAATATACAACTTTTTTTGAAATTATATCATTCATCTAGTAAGTGAGTAAAGTATAGTTTATAAAAGAAACATTTTATAGTCATTATTGACAATATATATATATATATCTGGTATATAAGTGTACTGATGGTATTAAGTGTGTATTAAATACCATCTGGTATTTTAAGAGTTCATCATTCTAATCATCAGAGTCAGCTCAGAGTAGATTATTCATCAAAAAAAAACTTATTTTATAAAAATGAAAAAAACATTTGTTAAAGATCCAGTGGTTATAGATCACTACTCAATTTTGAGAAGAAGAAAAAAGTTTTAAGGATCTCTCCTCAATCCAATGTATAGTAAACAAAAAAACAAAACATAATCACACTTGAAGATTATATTATGAACATAGTGGGTTATTATGTAGATTTTTTTTTTCACGACATGAGTGCCACACGAGAGACATTAACATCTGTTTTAATTATATAACATACGTATAAACATTCATTCATAAACTGATTTAAACATTTATTCATATGTACGATGTATATGTATTTGTAATCATTTGTATAATAATGATTTTTTGGAGTGTTTTTTTTTTCTTCCAAATGATCCTTGTTCATTCCTTGAAGGAATGAAAAAGAGAGATCTTATAAGTTATACAAGGATTCATTTTTTGTATAATAATCTGATGTGAAAAAGGCGCTTTCTAAGGATTGAAATGAAAGTTTGTCTATACATATATTTAATGATGTTGTTCAGGACTATGAGAACCAATGTAAAATCATTATTTCTCTACAAGTCTAATATGAGGAATACATTGAAAAGAGGTAGAAAAAAAAAAGCAACTATCATTAACTCAGTCTGCAAAAAATTACAACACAAATAATAATTTTTGCATTGTGGGTGAATAAAATAATATTTGTTTTACATGTTAAAACAACCAGGATGCTATTTATTTATTTATTCATATCCAAATTTGATGGATACGGTTTTTGCTAAAGTACGATTTTTGACTTCATGATCATTTGAAAACTAATTTCTTCCATTAAGCTGCGTTAATAATGATTAAAATAGTAATGTTAATTCGTGCAATGAAGAGCCTGTAATAGTGCAGTATCTATAAAATTGGTGAACAAATTAGTAAGTCATCAAGAAATATTTCTTGATTGAACTATCTGACTCGTGATTTTTGTGATACTAGTTGTTACCATAAAATAAAATTAATTAGAACATTACAATTTAAAAAAAAAAAATATTTATTTGTAAGTACAAAATGCAATGCTTTCTATACGTAAAATTGTTTAAAAATATTTTTGTGTGGTTCTTGCTATACAGAGCCTAGAAATTTCAAAAATTCTCTCCCCAAACACAAAAAAAAAAGCCAGGAAATTTATTATGTTAACAAGGTATGTACCATTTATGTATTTATATAAAAAAACATACCAATTCAGGGGAGTATAACATTTCTTTTGGGTAAAAGGAAAAAAAAACCAAAAAAAACAAGAACCTAAAAATGTTATGAGATCTCAGTTATTTCTGTGGATAAATTAGAGTGAAAGTCTTTCATAAATAAAAAGTTGTAAATTATATTTGTACTTTCATAAACGTACTTCTCTCTTTCTCTCTCTCTCTCTCCTATCTCATGCTAATTCCTTTTCACTCACCATTTTCTTTTATTTTTTAAATCCCCAGACAAAAATAATAAGAATAATAAACAACGACTTTTTTCCAAAGACCCCCTCCCCTCCCCCCCTCAAAATATGTATGTACATAATACAATAATAATAATAATAATAATGAAAATGACACAGATGTGAGGTCCCCCTGGTTTGTATATACCATTACTACCATTGTCCTTCCCTTCACTCGATCCCTTTTTCACTCGAGTTATTTATGATGAAATTTCCCTTCTAAGGAAAATAATAAAAACAGTGATTATATATGTACAAGGGGGTCGGAGAACTCATGGATTTTGCTCAATTTTATCGGGTGTTTAACTTTTTGTATATACACATGAATGTACATAGAGAGAGTTTCACAAGTTATTATTTTTGTGTTGTTTTTTGTTTGATATTATTTTTCAAAAAAAGATCCTTAGAATTATGTATGTAGAGATTTAAAAATTATTAAAATAAAAAAGTTGGCAAATTAATTATATGTTATACGTGTATTTAATATTACGTATGTATGTCAACTTTTGTGTAAGAAAATGATTGTACATCACCAAAAAAAAAAGATCCCTTGAATAAATAAATTACACTATGTAAAAAAATGTGAACTTTTTTTGTGTGTTAGAATTTTTAATTGTTTGTTTATATTTAAGCTGAACATCAAAAAAACAAAAGTAAGAATTTTGTTTGTGTGGTTTACATGTTGACTTTTTTTGGTACATTTTTAGAAAGCTATTTTTGAGACTACTTTTTTTTTAATTAAAAATGTGTATTTCTTCTTTAATTCAAAATTGAATTCTTATCGTCATACCTAAATCTATGAGCCCCATACGAAAAATAGAGTATTTTCATTATTTTTACTCAAATGTAAACGATTTTATACAGTTTGAAACAAGATACATAAATATTAAAAACATTTTTAAAGACTAAAGACCTCTTTATTGAATTTTTTTTTTCTTTTTTTACGTTGAAAAAGAAGTTTGAGTCAATTTTAATACCGTAAGAGTCAAATTTTTATTTTTATTTCCATTTTTATGTCCCTCTACAGAGAGGAAAATATTTTTTAACGATTAAAATCCAGGCTCAAAAATGTTGTTCCATAGTCTTTTTAATCTTTCACAATTTCCTAGAAGTAGTTGTTTCTTAAGGGTCTATTAATTGGTCCATCGAGTTTTGAATTTTTGAGAATGATGGGTAATTGGCATGACAGATATAGGTATTTAAAATATGAAAAGTGGGTATTGAATTAAATTGCCTTTCATGAAAAAAAAATGTCAATTAGTTTTATGAAAATTGTCCTATACTTATAAACAAAAATCATTGCAGTTCTGAAAATTCTTATATTATTGTATTAAAGAATCAAAAATATCAATTTGATGTTAATTTAATTGAGATATAAATTAATCCGGGTTAAGTGCTGAATTTTTTGAAAATTCGTGGAAAATGAATTAAATAAATGGATATTTATACAACTACCAAAGGAAATTGAATCCTTATAGTGATGACAAAGAATGTTTTCATTAATTAATAGACTATATATGAAACAAGGATCCTTAGGAGATATTAGTAATATTAGGAGATAGCACAGCGTACTCAAACGTTTTAAGACCAAGGAAAATTGGTATACTTATATATTCTTGTTAATTTGAGTAAACATTTTGTCATTGTCATTTTGGAGCTATTAACGAAATTATATTGATTATTATTGATAAATGATGTAATTTAATTATTTGACACAAATTCAATTTTATTTAGAGTGCTACCTTCCCCCCCCCCTCTCCTTTTTTTTTTTTTTGTCCCTCTCTCTCTATTCTATTCATGAAATAAAGTTTTTTTTTTTTTTTTTTTTAAAGTATAAAACTCATTATAGAGTCAGTTATTTATGATATCAAGTCACTAATAGTACCAATAATATTCTCATTAAACTACATATGTGTGTATGTAGCGCGTCTATAGTGAATAGTTTTACTTTACTCTTTACTTTTGCCTCCTATACTATGAAGGCATGGAAAAGTACACGTTGGATATTTAACTTTATTGGGAAATAAATTAAGAAAAAAAAAACTAAAACTAAAACTAAAAGAGAGAAGGGAGATAGAAATATAAAACTGATAGTTAATTAACCTCTTTACGACATGCTATAACTTTTTTAAGGTAGGTAGTAGTTATGCATCCCTATGTACGTACATTTCTAGTTAAAGTATATATATATAGATCCTAGAAGCAAGGAAATACCTTCAAAAAACTTGAATTAGCCAAGTCTCTTCTCTTCTCTTTTTATAAATAATTAATTTCAATACAAATTTGTTAATTTGGAGTCTCTTCAACGCGTCGTTTATTACCTTTATTCTCACACTATAAAAAGAAAAAAAAAAGACCCTTCAAATCAGGTCAAATCACCTATACGAAGAATTAAGCTAAATTTAATCATATACCATTGCTGACAGCTCATTTGAGATAACCTCATCAATATTCAAAGCATGAATACGATAAAGAGAAGTAGAAAAATCGACTGCTGACTTGTACTAAGATAAGTGTAAATTTTGTATCTGTGAAGTAACATAGAGAATCAGGCAAATCCTGGGTTTTGAGCAGAATCCGAAATATAACTGATAACGCTTTTTTGTTTTTTAAGTTGATTTTTAGATACATGTCCCTGAAATATATGCCCTTTTTTGGAAACGTCATTGCCTTTTGCATGAAATAAGATACCTTTCATATAAATTTTTACTCTTTTTTTGTTCTTATACACTCAAATTAACTCCAACCTACAAAAAGGGTAAATATAATTGATATTTCGAGTAAAAATGGAAGAAAAGAAAATATGTATCTAGAGTATCCATTTGGAGTCGATTTATATGATTGATGTGTGAACTTTCTTTTTTTTAAAATTAACTACTCCATAATTTTATAACATTTATTTAGTAATCCATCGACTTGTTAGAATGGCTTCACTGACGTCACAGATGACATGTTGGAAGTATATAGTCAATATATTTAATTTTCAAAAAAAAAAAAAAAAAAATCTCAAGAAAAATTCATTTGTAGATGGATTTACAAATGTATACTGTGTATTTATATACAAATTATGAGACCTTAAGGAGTTTGACCTCACAGGTGGCATAATACACCGGAGATGATGCTGTGTTAGGGACATTGAGTTAATATATTTATTAAATAAATAAATGGATCAATTTCCCAAAAAACTCTTAAAATAAGTTCAATAAATGACTTAAAAAGTAAAAAAAAAAAAGACCAAAGGTGAAAATATCTACAATTAATTTTGTGTTCTGGATGAATTAGGAATCAGCAAATTAGAATAATTGAGAAGATTTTCAGATCCTTTGAAAAGTGAGAGTTGATATATATATATCGGCTACAATAAATTAATTATCATATTGACTAGGGATGTTATAGTTTTTTTGGATAGACTTTAAAGCTTGAAGTCCTTTATTTGGTGATTTCCATTGTAATATTCAAATGCAGAGAAATAATTCCCCAATTCCTTGATAAAAAAAATCAAGGGCTATAAATAATTGATTGCATCCAAGATGGCCGACTTTCACAATCATAATGTCACGTGAAAAATCGTTAATACCTACTTTATTATTCATAAATTAGTTTTTTGGTTGAAACATTAATAAACATTTCCCATACTCTGATAAATGCCTTGAGAAAAATTTCTTTAACTACTTTATTTCTATATGTAATTTCCACAAATTGAAATGTTCATGGATTTAATGTGTCACACATTTAATTGTTAATTGTTGTGTAATTATCCTTGGAGGGTTCTATGGGGACAAATTTTGTTTATATATGAAAAAATATAGCTACAAGAAAGAAAAAAATTCTACTTTTGATGTTTTTCATACTTAAACAATCATCTGTTGTTCATATGAAATCTCCTATTTTTATAAAAATTAAGAATACCTGGCTTTGTAGATATTGTTTATAGAGTCTTAAAATAATACCAACTAGCTATTCAAATAATGAAAAAACTCTTGATTTGTTAGCATATTTCTATTTATTAACAGCATTTTCTATTGATAAGAAATTAAGGATGAAAGATTTGAATGGTACATTCTTTTTTAATAAGATAATAGTATTTTTTTCTCGTCAAAAAAAAAAATAAATAAATAAAATTGATTTTAGATAATCAAATAATAATAGAAGAAAAACAAACAATTTGAGAGGTTTCATTTTGAAAAGTATTAACTATCTATAATCACAGTTTTTATATTTATATATAAGTATATTCAAAGTAAACAAAAAAAAAAAAGATTTGACTTAATCCACAATAAACTTTACTTTTAGGTAGATGTTTTGTTCTAAATAAGAACATATATATACATAGAATAAGAAATATAATGTCACAATAACTTTTTATTTGTAAGAAGAAGAAAAAAACCTTTAAAACAACTTTAAAAAGCTCAAAATTCAAAAAAAAAAAATAAAAAAAAATACGGAAATGCCTTTTTAATGACATAAATGAATTTGTTAACTGCTTTTTAGAACAAGATTTAATATGAGTTTAATTATACATACATCTTTTGTGCCATGTAGTGAGGGATAACACATAACATGTCCGGAATTTTTTGTACAGAGTACATACATACGGACAAAATAAGCATGAACTTAGTCTGTTTTTTTAATAATATATCTAATACTTGTCAAGACTTATATTTATATATATATATATATATATATATATATATATATATATATTTTTCATAGTATGAAGACTTAAAGCTCATTAAAGGTAATATATGGAGTGAGTGAGGGCTAAGAGTGAACAAAAGGGTCTGTTGACATCTTAAGACAACATCATCGTATTTACCATATATGTACACGTATACCCTTTAGAAGAATGAAAAAAAAAAAACTACAAATGAATGCGACTGACAAGCTGTTGACATCTAACTCTACTTTTTCAAAACATAGAGTTGTATTCTCTACATACCTAACTACTAAACTTATGTTCAATAAGGAATGTGACTTTTGTAGATATAAATTACAGTTTATTAACTAGAAAAGAAGAAAAAAAATGGTTGTTAAAGTCTTTTCTTTCTTTCTTTCTTTGAATTTATTAGCACTCTTTATGTGATCATTGTGATGGAAAACTTTTCCTATCTTACGAGTTCCAATAAATTAATCCACTATTCAAAATTCAAATTATATTTCCTCTCCACGAATGCTATTTTAAATGTACGTGAAAGGTTCTCCTCCCTAGAGGTGAAGTACCATGTTTTTATTCCTCCAAAATCATAAAACAAAAATGGTTGATGTCAAAAAAAGGGTATTTAATTAATTACAGTGCCGTATGTTAATTATAGGGCCAACCCTCTCCTCGTACTCTACAATAGTCACATCCCTAATCAATAATATCTCTGAATAGAGAACAGAAAGTGCAGTAATACCTCAAAATATTATTGGAGACTTGGTTATTGAGGATTGATTTTTTTGTTTTTTTCAAAACGGATTACCCGTTTTCAAGAAGAATATCATTTAGATATCTGATGCGTTACCACAAAAAATCAATACTTAACTAAATGAAGAAGTAGAAAAACTCCCAACTAATATATTATTTCATAGATATAAACATCATAAACAAAATTTCAGACATATTTTGGTCAATTATGAATGAGCTTTAAATTTAAATTTCTGGGATGGGTTGAGACACCCAGGAGTTCACACTATAGTCTAGAGACTTACTTTGATTTATGAAACTTTCTTGGCTCCGATATTGTCTTTAAAATAAAATATACCATGATCATAAATTTATGGGTACTTTAAATGAGATTAGTAGCGCCTCCTAAGGATTAATGAAAGATAATGAACTGCTGAAGAGGACTTATTTTTTATAGAAATCATCTTAGCTAGTTTTTGTGTTGTCTGGCTGTCATATTATTTATCGTAAAATTTGATTATTTGAAAGTTTTCTTTGTTTGTGTCACTCACATCTAGCCATCAATACATTACATTCAGAACAAAAGCATTTAGCTTCTTTTTGAGACTATGTAATTGGTGGATTCAAACGGGGTCTTATTGCAGGTACTATATCGACAACTTCCAAAAGGCCCAGTTAAAGAAAAAATTTATTTTTTCTGAAGAAGGTTCGAAAATAACCCTACAAAACCCAATTTGCCTCTAAGTTTCTGATACCTAACATAAAAACCATTTTTATACGTTTAGTTTATTTTTGTTAGTTTTTTTATCCATATTTACAGCCATTTTAAAAAAATACACAAGTAAAATTAGGAATGACGTTGCTTTTGGTTAATTATGCTATAGATGAGGTCAGTAAAAGCACTATATTGAAACCAAATATATCAATTTTTTGGGTCACTTCTGCACACCTGACAACTCTACAAGACACTATTTACTCACAAATTATATATTAATTTTTATATTGGATAATAAATGATAAATAAATATTATTTCTGTCAAAAATATTAGTACTTTACTCATTTATCTAATTACTTTTACTCTACTTTGGAATTAGGTTACATAAGTGCATGTACATATCTATCTATGTAGATGTATGAGAAGGAGATACATCAATATCCCTAGGGATTTCAAAAACTTTATTAAAATTGGTAAACACTGTTTTCCTATTGCATTGAAAAAAGGTTTACATATATTGTATTTATTGTTTTAATAAAGCCAAACATTAATCAATTTTATTGACAAATTACTCTCTCTCTCTCTCTCCAAGTCACATACAGTGTGTAATTCTCATCAATTTTCCAACTACTTATTTTCAATATGGAATTGATAAAATTTATAAATTGAAGGGATAGGTATAAATACATACATTGGTACAGTATTGAAATGATGAAGCTGCTATTCGTTCATCCATCAATAGTTATATTCAACTTTTCATCTGTTTTTTTGTTTTGATTATTTTTTTATTGATTATTCAGTTTCCATTATTTTATTTTTTTTTGATTAAGTACTTTTATAAATCTACTCCATTAAAAAAAATCAATAAATTATATATATATATATATTAATATATATTTAGATTTTTACTCATTTTTGAACTTTGACAAAAAAAGTAAAAAGAAATAAAGACCCAGCATCAGTTGTTAGAGAACCACATTAAATCACTCTTCCTAACCATTGTACTTTTCCCTTTATTTTGTCTGATACATACCTTAAATGAACCTTTAACATCATAAAAGGATATAATTCAAGGGAAGGCTCTAAATCCTTTATAGGTAAGTAAAATATTAACTATAGTAAGAACTCTAGCACGGAAATTACAAAATTATCCCTCATTCAGAATTTTCTATTTAATTTAATGTCATCTGATCAAACATGCATTGCTTCTGTCAAAAATATATAAGTATACAGAGAAAACAATGACTTAGAGCATGGTTTGTTGTTTTTGGACGTGTAGGGGACTGGGCTATTCATCTTTGATGCCTTAGTAAAGTTTATTTTGTTCTTTCAGCTTCTAATACCAAAAAAATAAAATATGATTTTTTATTATCTCAGCTCAGAAGCAATCATAAAGAGACTATTACAACTCAAGCCGAAACATAAGTTATACCATTTAAGCTTTTTTTTATTGTAATTAAAACAAATATGGATGTGCTAGACACATACAATTTATTCGGACACTCAATATTTTATAACTGTGTCGTCCCCAAAGTGCAGAGTCAATTATTTTTCTAACTGATATACATAGAGATAAAAAGCTCAAAGTTAGTTGGTAAAGAGACAATTTCTCCAAATTACGTAATTATTCTTTACAAAAAAGTTTGAAGCATGAGCTCATTCGAGTACATGCACTCAATGCTTAGAAAATTTATTAACAATAGTTAAAGGTAAAAAAATTCTAGAGCCGCTGACAAAAGAATATTATTGTAGACTTTCATGTCTGTGGGATATAACAGAGTCAGATCAGAGAATTGTTAGGTAGAGAAAGAATGCTATAATGTACCTGTATTTTAATAAGATTAAAAGAGTTTTGAATTGAAAAACCCCACAAAGTCAAAATGAACTCTGTGTATGTAGATACAGAACAATTTCTAATTACGATTTATTATATTAAAATGATTTTAATAATAAAATTTTGAAATTAGCCTTTCTAAATAGATTTCATAAATATTTATTTCATATTGCAAATTGTAGTGTGTATGCAAATAAGGGAAGTGTATCTCAAAAATAAATTAGCAATTAAACTTCCTCATTTCAGAATTTACTTCTTTTACAAATCCTATCATAACTTTTGAATATTTTATGAGATTTACAAAAAAAAAAAAAAAATTATTAAAACCTTGAATGCATCAAAAATAAAGATCTTAAATTGTTATTCTTATTATATTAAGGTGAAATTTACATTTCTTACAAGGAAAAAAAAATGATTATTTTCTGTTTGTTTGTTTTTTTATAGTTTTTTTTATTCTTGTGCTTTTTTTTTTTTTTTTTGCTTTAACAATCAAAAGTTTTGATAGAAAAAAATAAGGAGCGCAAAAAAGAAAAAGTTTTTGCCGAGATTAAAGAAAAAAAAAAGGTCATGCATATTTATCTTAGAGTCTGATAAATTGAAAAGGCTGAGTGGCTACAATCATGTTTTGTTGTCAACTAAAAAACATTTTTTAATACCTGTTTTGATTCTCTAAAAACCAAAAATGTAAAAAATATCAATTAGCTGTGAGACGGACATTTATAAGATATTTTGTATCAAAATATTTTGACTGATGTATCCAATATCTAAAAATGACATTTAACTCTTATCAACCTTTGGAAGGAGAATGAACATTTTCTAATTACAGATTAGTATGGTGGATTGTCACATTGGCAAAATTTTGCTTCGTTCAAATTCCTTTCTGCAAGCACGAAAGCCTTTTTAAAAAGAATTTAAAATCCCTGCCACTAAGTATCAACAATAAGTTCATGATGTGTGTAAACTGCACTTTTCAGATATTATAGTGCTATTTGTGCCAAATTTAAGGTCATGTCAGACTTCTTTAATCTGCTACATACTGATTAACTTTTTGTTAACCATTATGGTAAAATCAGAAAATAGGATCTTAATAAAGTATCCAGATCTTATGAATAGCAAACATAAATTTTCCCCATAAGTGAGAGGCCCTTACAAAAAATCCTAAGATCCTCTGATGGTCGATATTTTAAATTATGCAATTAAATTTTAAAGCTTCAATGAAAAATGCAATAGACTAAGCTTACATCTATCAGTTTCAAATTAGACACATGAAGACTTTTGAAAGCCACGCTCAAAGACCTATATTGGAGACATTGTCTTTAGAGATCCAACTTTTGTTCTTCTTCATTAATGACCAAATGACTCAGCCTTTAATAATATTATTTTGATATTTTGTATTTCCTAGTAGGTCTCACTGTATTTGCTGGTGATACAGTTATTAAATAATATCTTTTTAATGTTTTTTTTTTTTTTAAATATTTAATAGCACATAAGTACAAAAAAATCCCTTCGATTAAACAATTTATATACTTTAATCACTGTTCTCGTTTCTTTGACAGACACTGATCCCCATGTAAGGCTCTAAAATACTTCATTATGTAAATACATAATAAAACAATTATGAACATACTTCAAAGTACATTCTACCTTGATGGTGAAAGAGGTGAAACTTTTTATAATTAATTGAACATTACATAGTAACACTTAATGCGGAAAAAAACTAGGACAGTGATACTCAAACAAGAGTCCAAAGTTGTTTGATGGGTATGCTTAAATTAATATTTTTTTATTCATTTGCAAATTCTAGTTTTTGTGAGTAAGTCTTAAAAATAAGGGAATACGGGAGAGCAGTGTCTTTTTCCCTCTAGAGGAGATAAAAAGTCAGACTTAAAAAAGGAAAGATGTTTACTTTAATGTCACAAAATTGTTTATTCAAAGAAAAAGCAGAAATCCTTGTTTAAAAATGATAAGAAAAACAGTTATTATATGAGTTAATCCCATTGAAAAATAACAAAAAGGGATTTGTACGTATTAAAGGTTGGAGTAAAAAATACCATGAACATAGTTCATTCATAGAACATTCATTCATTTATATCAAACTTACCTAAAAAGAGAAATAAATGAATTAAATAAATATATTCTATATTCTTATTTAAAAAGAAAACTCTGAAAATGGACCCTATAATTTAATTCAAAAGATTTTGTATCTCTCTAGATATGTGCAAAACATGTTTTTATATACTATATTATTATTATTATTATTTATTTTTTCATCAAAATCTACACTCCCTACCCATGTTTTTAGATTTATTATTAGGTTTCAAATTTAAATAAAAAGATAGTGAGCTGTGCCTTGCTACTTGTTTTAGGAGATATTTTTATTACACGTCCTTTGTTAGTCACTCGAGGCTCGTAAAAAAAGTAAAAACAATATATATTTTGCCTATGGCATTCATAGCGGCATCCAAAATTGATAAAGATACATACATATATACATATATATGTGACAGAATGTAAACTTTTGGTTTTTTGCCAGAAATATTTAATGTCATAGACTGCGTCAATGTTTATTAGACTTTGTGAGCTCTTTCTATTAATCAATAACAGAGTAAATGTAAAATATGCTATTCATAGATTTCCTTAGAGATTAAAGTTCTATTTTTATTATAAATACTTTGATAAAAACTACATAGAAGTAGATGTCTATATATATATGTACAGCTACGTCACATTTAGTCAAGATACTTTTGCTTCAATTTTCGCTATATTCATGTAGTATGGTTTTTCATTTTGATGGCCTCTCTAATCAACCATTTACATGCAAAAAGAATATAATGCTATTTGTAACAATAAGAGTCTCAAAGAGTCTTGAATAAGGGGTTTATAAATATCACAAAGGGATAAATATCAATAATAGTAGATATA
Source organism: Lepeophtheirus nordmannii (assembly GCA_963680855.1). Lineage (NCBI taxonomy): Eukaryota > Metazoa > Arthropoda > Copepoda > Siphonostomatoida > Caligidae > Lepeophtheirus > Lepeophtheirus nordmannii. Next base: position 22,583,193 of record OY804520.1, on the reverse strand, counting down.
TTTAAATATATGTGTATTTTAAATACAGGGAAAAATCACATTCTATTTTTTTTCATGCAGCCTGTCATTTGTTTATATACTGTCTTCAATTTCACCATTAATTACGTGTGTCTGATTGGTCATATCATTGATCATAGAGCCATATAAATCTTAATGTTTTTAAATTACTCGAATAAATTTTTGTGAACAGTGGGCTTTATGAATATTTCTTCCTTTATTTAAGCCAATCAAAAGCCATGGGCATTATTTTACTATAAACATGTATTAATATTTTTTTTAATTAGACTTTGAAGCATTACCATTTTTGTGTGTAAATATCTGCATTTAATAAATTGATGCTTGATAGTGCAACAAAATAAAACAATATAAAATTGGTGGTTTTTTATGTGTGTGATTTTCATTTCAGAACAGAAATAAAATTGACTCATCTCCTCATGTCGTAGATATTTGAAAAATGTATTTACTATATTTAAGAAAGACAAATAGCAATTCACTATTATATAGGTAGTTATAAAGTATATAAACTTAAAAAAAGTTTATTTTATGAGTGGTTCACTTTTCTTCAACCAAATCACTTCTTCAATTCCAGATTTTTATTTGTTTTTTTAATATTATTTTTTAAAGTGAAATAACGACGTTTATATAGCATACAAACATGGATTTTATAACCCATTATTTTGAGGTATATGTAATAAAAGGAAGCTAAAAAAGTTGCTTTTGAAGAAAAAATAGCCTACACATTGTGAATTCCATATTAAAAAAAAATTTGGCACGCATTTCCCCAAGTCGTAAAATACCTATATGTAAAAAAATACCTATGCATATATATATTTAAATCTTTATTCCTTCGTTTTCCTGTACCATTTCATAGAAAAAGTATTTATTTTTATTCCTGTAAGTTTATTGTACTACCAAGGTATGTGTTATCAAAATACTTATATAAAAAGTTACATTTATACATTAAAAGATGTCGTTTCATCTATAAATGTATAATCATCAATAGTCTTAGCTGCCTTCAATAAAGTTTATTCAAGATATATGTAAATCAATAATTTTTCGTCTTTCATCTTTATTTTCTATTTTTAAAGAGAAAACAAATATTATACTACTTATAGGTATGTTTCTATGTATATAAATTGTAGGCAGTTAACTTCTCCTTATCAGTTTTAAACTTTCCCCCCAAAAAAACTTTTCACTTTTACTATTATTATTTACAAAACCTTTTTCAAACTCCTTCCCCGAAAAAGGGAAATTTAGTAAAATAGTGTTCTACGAACAATTCAGTATATAACCTTTATGAATTCGCAAAGGAGGGATCACTATGAACCTTTATATCAAATATATAATAAATATATATTATTTGATGAAAAGTTTTTTATATATTTATTTAATAATAAAGAGACACGGATCATTTCACTCTAAATCACTTACCTCCGTTTGGAACAAATTAAGAAAAAACCAACATACGAAGCTAAAACTATAATTTTTAAAATGTTTTTCAAAAAATAAAGAGTGAGATCCCTCTCTCTCTACGTACCTTTCCAAGTTTCAATGGATATTTAACGAGTAAGCCTTTTTTGAGCTATTCTGATATACAACATTATATTTACAGTGAAATAAGAATATGTGTCTATGTTTTAATCTAATAATCGAAAATGGAGGCTTCTGTATTAAATTACTTCACATTGTGGCAAGGCCGGTAGCAGAGGGGGGGGGGCGTGTCACCCCCTTAACAAACATACATATTTAGTAGACATGGAAAGATGTCAAATCATCCCCTACCACCCTTTGGTCATGAACATCTGATGTCTGTCCTGAATTATTGTCACTACTTGCATTTGAATCAAATTGCATTTCATTCAGTAACATGTTCAAGAATTAGAAATTTCATTACATATAATAAATTATAATAAATTGGCAAATATAAAACTGGATTTATATTTTTATCCTGGGATGTACTTAAAACTCCAAAGATTAAATCGAATATATGTAAAAAAAGTAAATGGAACTAAACTAAACTAAAAATTAAAATTTTATATGAAAATATGAGTGTTGCAAAGTATTATTTATAGAACAATGTACATATATACAGAATCGATAACTAATAAAATCGATTTTTTTTTGCTAATAAAGTAAAAAAAATTATAAAAAAGGTTTTCTTCTTATAGTGATTTTTTCCTTAATTATATTTTATGCTATTTTAAAGTACTTCTCGTTCATAATGGAACTTTGAATGAATAAATGAATGAATGGCGGGTAACAGTTTTTGATGTCATAGAAAAAATATTTGAGGCTATTCTTACCAATAATAAACCATAACTAATGATGCATGAATATAATATGTATATGTATATTTGTCTTCCTCTCGCGGAATTCACCTTATTTTCTTTGAAGTAAAAAGTTGAATTTATGGAGGTTGCATAGTTAGTTATAGAATAATTTATGGTACTCTCAGGGACCCCAGTGGACAAAAACTTGTTTATTTGCTAATTCGGACGAAAATTGATCATGGGGTTGTCATTTTGCTTTTTTATTATATGTATATAGCATTTGCTTTAAGATCTACAATAGTTTTTCCCATTATTACTCTACATACAAATAATAAGAAAACAAAAATATCTTCATGGACAATGTTGCCAATTGAAATTTGTACTAATACATTTTACACCTACCTTTTTTCAATATATTTTTCCTGCTCCAAATACTATACATATAATTATTGATATTTCGTTAGAATATAAGTACAAACATATTAAAAGAATTGAGTAATCTGGGCAGTGCTTAAAGAATATAAATTATATATGCATAATGCCTATTCGAGAATATAAAGTTTTCCAATATTTATGACCATAGATATTGCGTTTCGTAGATAGTTGCTTGTGTATTTACATACATACATATATCATTATTGATATTTCACTCTGATGGGAACATCAAAACTGCAACATTAATCCTAAAATCCCATTTGATGTAAAAGGTACAGTTCAAATCAAATTGATTTAAATGCAAATTAAATCTTTACTTTGCTCTAAGTACATAAAAACAACTTGAATAAACAACTTGGTTTGAAAAAAAAAAGCTACGTTTTTTATGTAGTCATATATACATAAAATATATATAATAATATGAAATATTATGAAACGTACTTTTCAAGCCTTTATTTATATTAGTTTTTAATAAATCTACTTTTTAGCAGTGCTAGTCAATAATATCAAAGAGTATTTTTTTGCACTTTGAATGATTGCCAAAAAATAAAAAATAACGATAGCCTTTGCTTCAAAGGTCGAATTGATTGACTCGACAAAGATTTGATTAAAAATATATTTTTTGTTTCTTTGGCACAAACTATGTATACATACAATAAGTAATATAAACATGGAGTTTTTTTATCAGTTCCAAAGTTTTGTCAAATACCCAAAATAAAGTAAGACATATCTATATACTAAAAACATTGATAAATTGCGTTTGTTTATTGTTCATCAATGTACGATATTGCTTAATCAAATTGACTTATCCAGTTCAATGATAATAAACTATCCAAATTCATAAGTTTTTATATTAGTTAATTTATTGATTTGATTCTTTATGTAATTTTCGGACTTCTTAACTGGAAAAAGGGAGGAAAATGTCAAAAATCAGTTGTTAGTTATCCACTTTCTCCCAACTGTTGGAATTATTCAATATAACTAAAAGTGAAAAAGGAATGATCCAAAGCTTAAACAAGAAGTGATTTCAGTTCAATCAATCTATTTTCAGAAAAATAATAAGAGGCCCAATGAGTAAAAAAAATCAACAGCTGACAAAGAGTGTAATTTTTTATTTTAGTTTGTAAAACGCCGTGACATCTTTTTTATTAGTGAGATAGACAATAAAGGATAGGAAAACTTCTAGGGTAGCCCATAGAGATATTAAAACATACTAATATTAACTAGTTTTTTGTTTTTTTTTTTGTAAATATTTTTAAAAATAGGTACCCTCTGCTATTATAGATAGGAATATAAATAATATGCAAATGGGGCTTGTAATAAAAAAGAAAGAGAAAATCAACCTGGTATCTCTGACAATTTGATGAATGCTGAGAGTGAAGCAACTTGACCTGTCATGACGTTTTACTGAGCTACAGGCTGCTATTCTCCATTATATATACAACAATAAATAATAACATAGATGAGAGGAAGAAAATTAACTGAAATTAATGTCAGGAAATTATATATTTTTAACTAATAATAATCATACGAGGACTTGAGCCCTTTTTGTTGACATTTTATTTGCTTTATTAATGTTAATGCATGCATGTATTCCTCCATGCGAGATCTTTACTATCAGGTAGATGATGTTTAGCAATGTAAATCATATGCAATTCGGGCGTGTTATAAAAAAAGAAAGAGAAAATCAACTTGGCAACCCTGACAATTCAATGAATGTCAAGGGGGAAAGCAGCTTGAGCTGTCATGACGTTTTACTACAAGCTACACGCTGCTATTCTCCATTATATATACAACAATAAATAATAACATAGCTGAGAGGCAGAAAAATAACTCAAATTAATGTCAGGAAATTATGTGTATATTTTTAACTAATAATAATTATTATACGAGGACTTGAGCCCTTTTTGTTTACATTTTATTTGCTTTATTAAACTTAATGCATGTATTCTTCCTTCATGCGAGATCTTTACGATCAGGTAGATGTTCTCCCCTTAGTAGTAATAAAGGAAAAGTGATAACAGCTTTGGAAAACAAAAAGACCTGTTTGAAGAGCCAACTCCACTTTTTTATTACAAGCCCGATTTGCATATTATTTATATTCCTAATTATAGAGCTCCTGGTCTAAATCGTGGAACAAATACTAAAAAAATGAGACAAATTAGTCAAAAATGACTATCATTCTGGGCAATTTTAAAATATATATATTTCAAACGTCATCATGTTATCTCTCAAGGTTACCATATTTTGTATGACGTTCTCTCAAGATTCATTATCTCACTCTTTTTTTGCCAATTGTATGGATATACATAGTTATAAAATGACAAATATGATAATTAGAAAAAAAATAATTAAAAATTATCAAAGATATGTATATATAATTTGATACACTTTTGAAAAAGTCCCAAACACATTCTTAATACGTCATTGACTAATTAACAATAACGTAAATAAAAGGATAAAGGAAGACTTTAACTTAATGTTAAGTAGTCAACAAATTTAATACATTGATCAAAAACGGATTGGATACTTTATTTTTGCTACTTGACAAAGTTTCCAAATGAGCAAATAGCCCCTTAAACTGCAATTTCGACCATTCAATTGTCATTTATACATCATACAGAGGTAGATATATATGTACATACAATTGGATATATCTAGTATAACGATTTAAAGTATATGTATATATATTAAAATATATACGTAGTAGTCTGTAAATCCTTGTAAATTTCACTGCAGAGAGATAGAGATGGATACATTTGAAATAATTCATTTTCCTTTTATCTCTTTAATATACATAAAGGAATGTATGTATTGTGAAGCAGTATAATATGTATAGACATTAAAAAATACATATTTGATAAAATATGAGGTAAATATAATACATATAGCCCAAAAATGAAAGTCGTTAATTTAATAGCCTTAAGATTTGATTATGAAGGTACCTAAATATGTGTCTAAATTTAATATCGTATAATTAAATATACGTTATTAAATATCTCTCATCTTTAACTTTCCAAGCTACTCATTCCTTGGAATGTATGAATGAAAATTGGACCTTTATTGGCTGACTCGCTCACATTTCTGTACAAAGTCTTTAGAGACGATAATAATAATAATAATCTATGTATGTACTTACATATGTCACTCATCAATGAAGCCCTTGAGAGGCTGGATTGGTTAAGTCCACATAATTATATGTGATTTTATTATATACAATAAAAATGCTCTTCATCAATTCTATAGTTTATTAAAACCTTTTTATCTTATGAAATGAATATTAGGCTATATAAAAACCAAGTTGTAATATCTATGTTATTTTAATAAACTCGCCATTGACGGTGCCTTCGGCGCTTATGGCGAGGCCTCCGGCTTTTTGAAGCCCGCCGTTCAAAACAAACAAAACAGTATTGATGCGAAAGGCTAATATTCAGTTTGTCAAAGTTGACGACGTCAGATCCAATCCTTTTTTTTGAAAAAAAAAATCGCGAAAATTTTTTTCCGTAGAAATCTTCCATATGACGTGTAGATTACGCATACAAAATTTCATGACCATAGGGTAAGGGGTTTTGGAGATACGAGGGGTTACGGACACACAGACAAACTTGAGGATTTATTATATAGATACGAATTAAAGGTCTTAGAGTAAAGACCTGGAATCAAGAAATCAAAATGTATTCATGTTATGTAAAATTTAAGTCCATATTTAAAATCCTTTTAAATCTTTAAATAAAACTTATACCATATATTATTGCAATTTTAATATTTCAAAAATATCACAAAATAATAAAAAGTCATCATTGCTATGATGTCACTTCTATTAAAATAATTAAGGTGTAAACAAATGAATATATTGACACTAAGGACAAGATCATGTAGGGTTCCCTTATACCTTCAATAGTGATAACACCTACATATAATGAATTACATGATAAATATTTATTTATTTATTCATTACCTAAATGATAAAAGCCACATTTTTATAGCCAACACTTGAATAAGAGTGATTACCTATGATTAAAAATCACACAATAATATTGGAGTCAATAAATTCATTCAGGTATATCTATTTTGAGACCAATTTTTGAAGGTCTTGCTCTCGTCTTGACTCCTTTAATGTCTTGATCTCGGTGTCAATGACTAAAAATTTTTTTACTTTTCTAAAGAAGCAAAAACGAGAATTTTTTTTTTCTTTTGCTCTTAACCATGCCTCGATCCCTTTAAGTCTTGTTTTTTATCTGTGTCTCAAGTGATGTGGTCTTGAAATATGGATCAGAACTTTATTTTTAAAGTTAAAAAAAAAAAATATCCACTACATTCTGCCTGGACAAAAGAATTTTTTTCAATCCATTGACAAGGGAATGAATCCATATAAGAAAGAAACACAATGTATTGATTCATTATATACATAGAATGAAAATGCTAAAATAACAAAAACAAAAAACTGATTTCAGGCCGTGAGCCAAGGTATTGAAAAAATGCCTTATTTATCTTTTGTTATGTATCATGGAAGCCATTCAGTTATGTTTTGCTGTTTTTTTTTCCATTAAGTATGTATATTTTTGTATTTGATTGGCCGTTTCTCTAATCGGATTTATTGTATATTTGATGAGCATGTTATGACTTGATTAGTTTAAAAAATAGGAGCTTCTTCTTCTTCCTTTCAAGCAGTGTAAAAAAGTAGTGAGTAAAGGTGATAAAAGGGTCAAGAAAATGTCCTTTCAAATGTCACCTTTAAGTCACTTTTTAATATAACAAATAATGATAAATAATAATATTTGAAAGAATTTGACCGATCTTTATTTTTTAAGGGGTCAGAAATGACTATGCAAATAACATTTTAAATGAGTAACTATGTAACGCAGAGTCTGCAAATCATTTTAAAAATTAATAAATACAAACAAATACTTGCACTATACTAGATTTTATGATAGCTGTTGATGAATTTATAGATATACAGGCACGCCCTCCTGTCAACTTGAAACTATTTAACTATTAATTTATGATTTATGAGTCACATTTGGACTCTAAAGTAGCTTTAATATGGGGGAAAAAGTTTGTCAAATTGTTGAATTATTATTTATAATAATAATATATATCCATAGAACGAATATTATTTTATGGCCTAATTAATTGCAGAATTGATCTCCATAGACAATTCCAGTTCCTCAAATATTTTTACATATGAATGCTTTATATTTAGATAGAGGGGCGTTTCTTCTCAACAGGCGGCCTTGCCTTTCGTGCAATCGTATTTTCTTTGCTGAATAATGTACTATGCATTAAAATATACGATAAAACAGACAAATCTGAATAAAATATTGAATGCTCTTGATCTTTTATTTAGAGCAGAATAAAAGAGGCATCGAAATTACACACTCAATTATTTCAATCTAGTAAAATATTTAATCGACATAGATATGACCCAATACCTAGTTATATATTTATGTAGCTTGTTTTAGAGAGTTGAAGCCGGGTAATATCATGGATATTTTGGACGTATGGCAACAGCTTCCAAAAATAGAAGAAAAAAAAGAGTAAAGATCAGACATTTAATACAAAATAGGAATAATTGAAGTGCACGAAAATTTATAGAATGTTTTTCCTCTTGGATTTCGCGATCCCAATAAATGGGCCCCCATTTTTAAAACTAATGTCTTATTGAATCAGTAGCACATTAAAACTTGATCAAAATTACAACGTAGTAGTGCTTTTAAGTAATCATCTTCATCATCAAAGTTGGCCATCTTGAAGGTAACAAGAACTAACAAATTTTAAAAAAATAGATAAGGGGAAGGTAGGGAGAGTTGATACAGCCCTTCTCTAGCTCATAATTAATAAATATTTTTATGAGTGAATTTACCCATGTATAGATAAAAATGTACTCCTTTATTGTCTATTGTGTATTGAGAAGGATTAAATTTAAAAAAAGTACAAATTCTCTTGTACAAACTACGAAATCTGATGAAAAATCAAAATGAGGTACGAATTTTAATTGGGGATTGGGGAGAAACTTTTAATTCCATCTCAAAACTCATTGAAAGAACTCAAATTGTATAGAAATACTTTAAACCATAAAATAATTCATATATTTGTAAACAAAAGCAAATAAACAAAAAGCCAAAGAAGGGAGAGTTGATACAAGTGTTCTCTCTCTCTCTTATGCAATAAAAACAATTCTTAGAACAGTTACAATATTTCTGTGTTTACAATAGTATACAGTTGGTGTGCAAGCACACAATAAACTTACGGCACAAAAGAAGCAGAAACAAAAGCAAAACCCAAAAACGAAAAAGGCCATTTGTATATAGAAAAGCAAAATAATAAATATTATTATATATTTTATAAAGGGTTATTGATTTTGAAATGGCACAAATGGAAATGTATCAAATCTCCCTTTGACACACTCTTGTACACTTTTACATTTATATACACTGTAACAAAGTAATATCAATTGTGTGTCCAAGATATTGATTTACAGTATTTAATAATCTACGAGTGAAATTGATGCATTCGTTTACACTCGTGCAAAAAAAGGGCAAAAAAGTGTATCAACTCTCCCTCCCTTACCCTATACATATATAACTATGCTGCCTCTAATAATGCGTTACTTTTGACTTAATTACTTATATTATGTAATAAGTGACGTCAGTATAAAACAAGTCTATTTTAAAAGAAGGAAAAAAATACCTTAAACCACACTCGTCACAATAATATCCTTGTGCTTTTTTTTCCCATTGAAAGCAACTTTCAATGAAGCAAGCAATTGACATGTTTAGAATAAACTTGTCCAATATGACTTACAAATAAGCACATATACTATAAGCACTATGTCTATATACTTTTTACTTATTTAATTCAGTAATATTCATTACAATTACGATTCTCTCTTACCTATATATATCTTTGTGCATACATATACCTATGTATTTATGGTATATGAATAAACCGTAGGACTTTTACATAACTTAATTTCCTTCTGATTGATTGACAGAATAATTATTTCATTTTCATTCACTATGAACCATATCATCATACGTACATATATGTTCTAGGCCCCACTTTTCACTCCTACCTACTTATAATCCATTCAAATTCCTTCATTTTTTTTAAAGTCGTCTCAATTAATGTTATTATTCATAATAAAGTAATGATTTTGGGGGTTTTTTTTATAGAAAAAGAGTTTCTTAAGGGATGTATTGCTCCTATAAGCGATTTGTGACTACTGTAGAAAAGGTATTAATATAATATATACCTATACATAGTCATTATTATTACCACATAGAAAAGTGTGCTGAGTGACAAAGTGCAAGTCTGTTACTTTTTTAAATTATAAATGTGTACAAGTTTTTTTATCAAATTGTCTTGGACACAACGATATCCAACTAACATAATAGCTTACTTTGTAGTTTCTTGTCACATCCCTACTAATCTTACCCCTTATACCAAAGTGGTCTTGTGAGCGTTGATAATTATAACTAAATATAATTAGTTCGTGTTACGTTGTGAGTTTAATTTTAAAGAATTAAACGAGAAATATAATATAAAATACTGCCTCCCTACCTACCTATTGGTTGAGAGGTACAATAAAGTTCGTTACTTAATAAAACAATGTCATAAAATTCAAGATTTTTTGTTTTCTTTTCATCAAAGTCTAGATTATCTGTAAGCAAATGAGCCTTATGATAAATTTGAGGAGCATGTACACCCAAATTTTATTAGAATAAAAAACATTTCTTCTAAACAAGGATTCTAGTAGAGATTTTATAGACATTTGTTAAACTTTTCCTAATTTCATAAGCATACACATATATACATATACTATAATATATATATAAATTGGTCCATTTTCCTTGAAAACTAAATCAAACAACATGGTTTAATATGCAGTTATATGACGTCAATGAAAATGCTCTATTAACACAAATTAAATTATCCTGAACATATTTCTCTCAACAATGACTTGTTTTGACCACGAACGAACGCTACTTCGTAAACACATTCCAGAGAATTACTGAATTCATATATATATATATATATATATATTTATATATCACTTTTTACTTTTGTAGTCTTGTCTTAAGAAACATAATGTATGCATCTACTAACTTTGGGATCAACGCTCTTATTTTTTTTTCTTTAAATGACCTTAAAATATAATAAAGTGTCAAGATTGAAATTTTTTAATATATGCTTTTTATTCTGATTTAAAGATTGCACTTAGATAATGATCCTTTTTTCTTTTTGTTAATAACATAAATAAAATATTCTTTGAACGTAAAATTTATTTTTAGTTCATTAAAAATTAATATTTTACCAAAATATTCAAATATTGATATTATTGATTTAAGGATTTTTTTTTTTTCAAAATACATGCCTTAATTATGGAAGCTTCCATTGTTTCATATAAATGTCTTGGATGTTGTCAAAAAAGAAAAGAGAAAAAAAAAGCTTTTGATCTGCTCAAAATCGTTATAAATTACAGAACGTAAAATAAAAAACGGGAAATAAAGAGGAGTAAATCCAATCTTTTGAGTAAGTTTAAACCTTTTGGATATGGTTTTTAATAATATGTATGTACTCATATTAGAAGTATGTAAGATCAAAGGATATTATTGTCAATGTCGAAAAAAAGAAAGAAAAGAAAGGGTATGTATACTTCATAATGAGTTAGTAGATTGACATGCCTAGTTAGTTCGGTACATGGTCACATATCCACAGATGCTTAAAATGTTGTCATTTCTACCAAAAAAAAAAGTATTTAATATGAATGTATCGGAAATGTCTTTATTATTTATTGGTATTTTATGTACTTCTATAGACCTAAAAAACTTGTAGGGGTAAATTAAACCATCCTTTTAATCCTTTTACAATCCCAAAGAGGCTCCGGAATCCTCTTACCCTTCTCCCTTTTACATAATGAATTTTTTTTAATCCACTCTCTGGTATTAGTGCTTACAACTACATATTTTCATGAAAGCACGTCATTTATATGTATAAACAAACCATAAAATAATCACCTTATGCAATGTTTAACACCAGAAAAGGGATTATCACACTTGCTTCTATGCAAGTATAGACCCGAAATTCTACATGGAACTAGAAAGCAGAGTTATATGGAACATACATACATAGCTCTATGGAAATAATTCAACTTGAATTGCCCTGTTAATTTATTTCCTTCTTGGTTGGCAAATGTGACTTATTTATATGTAACACAACGAGGGTTGCCTGGAACATAGGCATGTATGTCCTTTTCGTCTTTGACTGATTATGATTATTAAAATTCAAAGTCGAGTACAAACTTTAATTATAATATTTATTTTATGAAAAGATTTTAATCAGATTAGCATTTATAGAGTTAAAATACGCTTTAAAATCAGATCTCAGTACCTGTGTATGTATACCTCATACAGTAATTATAAAAATGACAAAAGTTAACGATTTAATTTTTACTCCAGCACGGACTGGAAAATGTTTCAAGAGAACATTAAAAAGCTATCCAATGATTTTTTTTTAAATCTAAGCTAATGTATAATAGACAAATATGTACATCATATTATACTAAGATTTTGGGATGGAGGCTATCCAAAAGACTGGTGTGGCGGAGATTACCTAAAAAAAAGATATCCAAAAGTTATCGGGGTGAGTTAAAGATTGACTGTTACATAACTAACAGGAAAATATGCCTGGTTATGCCATATTTCAATGGAGAGTGCATTATAAGACCTTGAAAAACGACTTAGGGTTGTCAAAAGAATAAACAAGATTGATTCTCAAATTGTTTACTCAAGCACATGAAAATAACAGAGTGAGATGTGAGAGGGAAAAAAAAATACTAACTTGTTTGAAACATACTGGGTACCTTGTAAGAGTCGTTACAAATATTATATCCTTGAAATATGTTCTATCCTCTGCTAAAGTGGAAACAAAATCGTTAACTTTTTTAATACTGACAACTCAAATTAGTGGGAATCTTCGATGTAGAAATATTTGTCTGATTATGTTCTTCTCTAACAACACCATATACAGTTTGAAATAATGATTTTATTTTATTTTGAAATTTAATTATCTTTCAACAAATAAAGAAATGTGAAAGAATTTGCATTTGGATTCAAACAATCCTCGTAGTTAGATAAACTGAAGATTTTACTGAGTTATAGTAAACAATAAAGACAATTATGGAGATACAGTTTTATGTCCAGTACGAATCGAAGCAATTTCCTTCAAAAAACAAACAAAATTGGTGATCACAAAACATCCTCACTTTAAAAAGGAGAATTGTTTAAAGTTTAAAAATCATAAATGTTAAAATTATATGGTCAATTTCGTTCTAAAAATTTCTTTGTACACTTTGTGTGTTGCGAAAATTAATCTTCAAAGTGATATAAAAGTCATTAGTTAGAAACGTTTCTCTGTTCATTTTACCTCTCTTTATAGGGGTTGCTGCTTAGGATTCCGAAAATTTTGAAGAGCCCTGCATTAAAGAAAGAGTTTACCATGCTTGAATGTGGGGGAAGGGTATGAACTGAAATGACTAAGAACTCTGCTGCATCTTCAATCTTCACAAAATCCCCTTTACAAAATAAAGGAAATTAAAAGGACGATGCATGAAAATTTTGGATATACATTAGCCAATGAATGTGGTCATTTCCTTTCTACATATATATATATATACATACAACAAATATACATTTCTAGTAACACAAAATCCCATTATGTAGAAAAAGAAAATTGTTAAAGTTCTTAGTAAATTTAGTTCATATTATGTATTTTTAAATACTAGACATCGCAGTGTGTGAAAATCAGTCTCTTGTTAATACTAAACATATCTTTTTAGATATAATCTGATTAAAACTGTAAAGCCTTACTTATTGCATGGTTGGTGGTTTTTGTTTTGTTTGTTTTTTTGATTTTTTTCCTTCACGTCTTAATAACCCAAAGATTTTATTTTGTTTTCCTTAACATAAATAAGCTTTTCGGAACATTGTAAAGTCTTTGACATTGCTTTAACGAAAATAAATAAAGATTAATACATAGATTAAATATTTAACCCCCTCCTTACAAACATAAATACATATGTACAAACATATTTTGTGTGTCCTTTATGTGACTTGTTTTGACGAGATATTTATCAATTTAATCAGTAAAATATATTACAAATACGTGTGTATCTTTAGCCAAGAGTATAGGGATAAGATAGAGTGAATAATGAGGTTCAAGCATATGTAATATATAACTTTTTACATCGTTATTGTATCCTAGGAATGAACGTTATTTACATTATATTGTCAATGAGGCATGGAAAACAAGGTTTAGAGGATTTTGGACATCGAAGTTAAAATAATATGTAGCAAAAGTGATCCATCAATTCGAAAGCAAACATTGAAACACCTAATTTAAATGAGGTTAAATGAGTTTTTTATGTGTATGTGAGAGGGGGGGGGGGAGGAACAACAACTAAATAAAATAAAACTCAAACACAGATAGTAAATTAATTGTCTTCTATAATTCATCTACAGAATCAGTTGGCTATTTTGTACAAATTCAACATATTAGAAAAAGTACATCTCAAGAACCATTGACCAAATCTTCCAAATAGACAATATTTATTTACATACATGGGTCTATTGAGCCCAAAAGGTACTAATTGCGTGGAAAAGCATCTTTTATTTCAAGGACTAAGACAACCACTTGTCTGCCTTAGAACTTTATTGTATGTGTGTGTTGAAATTAAAAAGAAAGTATGTTTGAAAATTGATTTTTGTTAGAATGAGGAAATAGGAACGCAGATCCTTCAATGTTAAATAAAAAGGAGAAGACACAAGTCAAAAAAGTTTAAGAAAACCTGATTTATTAAGGAAACTATAAGAAGTAGTCTATTTGATAAATGAATTAATTAACAATGAACTATTGTTGTTGTTTTTTAAGGCTTTTCTTGATAAAAGAAGGAATGACGTATTTGAAAGAAATACTAAAATATAGACAATCAGAACAATTATATCCCTAGAAAGGTTTCAAAAAAATATATACGTGGAAAAGAGGATTTATTTTTATCTATTTCTTTATATGATTTAAAAAAATAAAGCATTTATCTTTCTAAAAATTCTCTTTATTATATTTGCCTATATCTGAAAAACTATAACATATATATGTTTGACTGACGGGATTCCAAACTATTTTTAAACAGACTCTCTCGTGCGTGAACAATTGGCCGAAATCAATTACACCGAAGGTACATTTTGCTAACATGACATTTCACCAAAAAAACAACCAAAAAAAAACTAAATAAATTTTATTCTGATTTGTGGTGCAATACTTTGGATGTATGAGCCCTATTCATGTTGCTCTAATTTTAAAAGATTAAATCTATCACATAAGGCATTAGCTTTTGTCAGCACTCTATTTATGTTGCGTAACTCGTTTGGACAAAAGATTTCCAAGGTTCTCCAGCATTAGTCTTATAAAAAGAAACAATTTAAACATTTGCACATCATTGGTAGGGGTCTTACTCTAATATCATTTGTTCCCCTTTCATAACAGTCAGATTTAAAGTTTAAAAATATATAACTAAAAGGGTAAACTCACATTGATATTGGTATATAAATAATTATTGTAGGGAAATTGTTACTATTAACAAAACTACGAAAAAACCAATAACTATGTATATAAAAAATAAATTACCGGACTCCAATTCACGTACTGCTCTTTCATAATGACTCAGTCAAGAAAACAGTTTCTTTTTACGTGATTTGATTCTTAAAAAGAAATAATGTTATTGTTGTTCAAAAATATGAAGAAAAAAAAACGACACAAAAAAAAAAAAATGTGCCCCCAAAACTTATAAACTGCATTATTATAAAGTACTTTTGAATGCATGGTTTTTAATCTACAATTTCTTTTCATAATGCGTGTCATTAAGTAATCAATGTCGTATTTGAGAAGCCGGAAAAAAAATAATAAAACATTTCACGATATGGCATTAAGGATTTTCGTATACCTAAATGGTATGTATTTTTTATAAAAACCTATACTCGCTTTTAAAATATACATATATATGTATACATACATATAAATAAATATACAAAGAAACAGGTAAACCTCATTGAATGTGCAGCAATGATAATTACATAAGTCAATGTTGTTGTTTTTTCGTGCAGAAGAGGAGGCAATTTTTTTTTCTTTTTGAAGTTTCGGCTTGTCAAAATACAGACAACTCAGAATGCTTGGTCCTGTACATATAATCTCGGGTAAATACTAGAATTTCGAACTATATTAGATGGTATCTAAAAAATGTGTTAAAATAATTATAGTCCAGAGTTTGTTTTGATTATTTTATAGGAAGAAGAGAGGCTGTGAAATACAATCAAAATAACGTGGAATGATTAGTTAACTTTTATAATAACTAGATAGCAATTGATTTTGAAGCATTTTTTCTTCCTCTTTTTAGGGGTAAGGTTACAATTGGTACAATAGAAATCATACTGGGTCTGACTATATTATTTGAATATTAAAAAATTCATAGCAGAGAAAATTAGATTAATGAAAGCCAAAAATTGTCGTCCATAGGAAAACAAACAAGGACAGTTTGTCTCTTTCATTTCTGTAAGTGATATGTAGAATAATATGTTGTATTTTAGTTTTAGTACACGTGGATCAGTTGTGTGATTGGCACATTATATTATATCGTTTCATGAATATTGAAAAATGTGTCATGATTCATGATACAAAGGATATTATCAACATATACGTATCACTCATGTGTGAGCAATCATATATTTGCATGAACGTAATATAACATTGAGGTTCTGACAATTCTAATTTCTTTGGTCTTGTCCAGTTCTTACAACTGTCAGTACTTTAATTGTTTTCAAAAATGTCGACAGGTGGAGCGAGGAAGTATGGAAATATTTTACTAAAGGAAAAAAGAAATATCCGTGACATCATAGATTTTATAAACAATTATCAGTGATGGATAAAAAGGGTCCAGCTGACATGCAAAAAAAAGGACGGTTATTGGCAACATTTGTCTTTTCAAACTTCTTTTTCTTTCTTTCTAAAACATCAAAATAATAATATGCATTCCGCCCCTTCAAATGTGATCGGCTGAAATTCTGCCTTACTTCAAGGGTACCATGTTTATTTATGACATCATCTCGGGCGTGCGTGTCAGCTGGACCCTTTTTATCCATCACTGACAATTATTATGAATGGACTGCGTTTCTTGATCCGCGCTTAAGACAAAACAGCACATGTCAACCTCCTTGTAATACCTTAATTAATTAGTACTAATAGAATAATTACATTGTCCTATCTTCTTGGCCATTTATGACTGATGGATCATAAAGACTCCGATTTTAAGAGTTAGGACTCAGGTGAGGAAATGGATCCTTAATATTAATTTGTAGTCAATTGCTCTTTTCAAAGGGATTGAAATGATTTATTGCCAAATACCAATGTCATGGTATGTGCAAATACGTCTTTCCAACGTGCCTGCCGTTTTGACATTGGTATTTGGCAATAAATCATTTCAATGGTGAGTGACTATAAAATTTGAAAATTTAATTAACTTTTTTACGAATTCTGTTTATCATTGTATATCTATTTACTTGTATTAACTATTCAACTAAATATTAACAAAGGAACTAGATATTATATTCAAATGTAAGGTAACAAAAATACATAGGCAGTAAAGTTAAATTTTCATATTTCTATTAAGAGCTATTAAAATTAACAAAGGAGGGAAAAATATTAGAAAATACCCTCAATAACGTCACAAAGGTTATAATTCAAGAACTGACAAGTAGACTGAACTGTGGTCATTGGTTCTAAATAAAGAACGTCACAACACTATGTATCATGATTTAACTATAATTTTTGAGACATCACCTCAGTTGTAGTTTTTACGCTCACCAAGATTTTGATCTTTTTCACATCGCTCTATCAATTGATCATGTCTTATATTCCTAGGTCAACTCGATTCAAAATATGTATAAGCGTTTAAATGCATGGTTTTTAAATCGGTTTTACCGGCGAAAGTGGTTAAACTTAATAAATTATATGATGATCACATCAGAGTCCAGCCATCAGTGATTTGCATTCCCATCTCTAATAAAAAGTTTTGAAGTGTAAAAATTGAAGCAGTGCAGATGAATGTACGTTCAGGGGTTTTAGATTCAAAAGGAAAATGACTTCTTCTCCACTCCTTGTCTCATTGTAAGCCAGAAAATAAAAATAATCACAAAAGTGTCCCATAACGAAGAGCAATATCTATGTACATTTGGGTCAATAATTTTTATTTTGACGTAGCAAAGTTAGGAGTGGATCCCACAATATAGTTTTACATGAAAACAAAACCGTCATTGTAGAGACATGCCTTATTTCTGAGTATGTTTGTTAAGAATAAAAAAAGTTTAATCATCATCTATTGAGGGATTTAACAACCGCTAAAATAAATGAAATAAATTTACCGATTAAAGAAAAAATGTATATTGTCGCATGTGCACTCTAAAGCTATATAACAAGGTGGCGAAACGACGACTATGTCATCATGAGTTTTTGACCAAGTTTAGTTGATTATAAGTGGTCTTTTGTGTTTTCTTAGGGGAAGCTAAGGATTTTATTAATTATATCAGAGGTGGATTAGTACTAGAACTGAATTCTTCATCGGTCTTTTTTCTTCTTTTTCACTCCCTCTTTTCAGTGGGGACTAAAACAAAATAGACTTCAAAATCTATTCAGACTATGTGTTTTTGTTGATTTTATCTTTGTCCCCACTGAAAAAAAGGAAGCGAAAAAGAAGAAAAATGACCGATAAGGAATTCAGTCTTAGGACTGATCCAACACTATGAGTTAGTCTAACTAACTACGCAGCCTACATAAATTCATTTTATTAATTCAGTTAAAACAATCTAATTTAATAAATTTATGTATCCCAAAAGTGACATCATGCGGGGAAAAATTTCTTCTGTAGTTTAGAAAATATACCCATGCTAACAAATGTACTTCTTCCTTTGTTTTATAGCTTCTAGTTAATTTATAGTGTTTCACACTTACAATTAAATAAAAATAATATGATAGTTGATTCAAGGAGACAAATAAAGTCTCATAAATCAAAAAAAAAAACAAAAAAAAAACAACTCTAATCTGGTTTTTTTGAGACAGATTGTAAATAGCAATTTCCTCGAATGACACTTTGTCGAGAGCTATTTTGTAGAGAAATACCAATTATATGTATTTGTTTACTATTCTGAAACAAAACTAAGCACTAATGACTCTATAAATCAAGTTGCTTCAATATTGAAAGATCAAATGCTTAGTCTTATTTGTTAACAAATGAATGAAATGAATGGGTCCTCTCATTGTTGATTCATTTCATGATAAGGATAATTTTGATTTTTTCTTCTTTTTATTTCCTTGCTTTGTGCCCTTCATGGATTCAGTGTCAAGCACTCATCCCTTTTAACTCAGAAATATCTTTCATTTTAATAAGCCATTTATGAAGTATGTATGTAGATATAATATGTCTCATTCAGGACTTTGTTTGACGTCATATCTGACGTTCATGGAATACATTCTGTAAGAGGTGCTCAATTGAGGGTATATAAAATGAATTTAGGGGACTGAGCCTGACTCAAAGTAATGATCCATTATTCATATGCAAATTTATACTTCTTTATTTATTGATATACATCATATAACTTTTTATCCTTCTATGAAGATACTTTGTTATGTAATGAAATATACAATAGGAATTATTTACAAAATCAACCAATCCACCCATATGTTTATTTGATGAAACATTTGACATCAAGTACATTCAATGTGTAAAAGGAAATTTCATCTATTCTTTTAAATGCAATAGCATGCATAGAATGCCTATAAATTATTGCAATGATATTTCTATACTTATACATATATGTGTATCGTTTTAACTCTTGTGATTTGAATACACAAATACATGTATTATTTTGAAGAAACTGATAAATTTATTATACAAATTTAATTAATTATTTGCATTTTATGAAACAATATTTTTTTTAAGAAACGTCAAAACAAACTTAAGGTAATGAATTTCAATTAATTAAAAAATTAGAATAAAAGGTGGGGAAGGGGGAAAACAAAGAAACTTTGAGTCAAGTTAATGAATGAATTTTTTTTCCCCTTCATTGAATGAAAAACAATTTTCCTTTCCCTTCCCATAAGAAAGCCATTTGCCCAAAAATAATGAATCAAGTGTCAGACTAGGTTAAAGAGTACATTTAACTAATATGTATGGAAGTCCCATTGTGAGTGGATATCTATCTAAGAGGTATCCGTCCCTTAGTCCTCTGAAGAAAAAAAAAGATTGACACAAAGGCGTTCTTTTATAAGAGTTAAATATAATATGGACAAATTTTGACGTTTATATGTATATTTGTACATATACGTTGTATATAAAGTTTTTAATTTAATTCATTTTTAGATAAAATGTATAAGTATTATATTTTAAGAGAGTGTACAAACTCTTTTAAAATTTGATCTTTACTCAGTACTCTGTATGATCTGTAGTATATTCAAAGATCAAATTAATAAATCTATTAATTATATGTCTACATATTACAAACTTTTTTATTTAAAAAACGTTCTATATATAGTTCTATGTAACTTAATAATTCATTATTACTTTGAATGGTAATATACATATTAATGAATTTATACTAAATACATATATACAAAACTCAACAAAATAAGTTAAGACTTCAAAGGATAATCTAATTAAAAAAAGCCACTACTTATCAAGAACATTTAAAAAATGACTTGCTCTAATATTCAGTTGATCATTGGCAATAACACCACTAACACATTTTTGAGTTAAATTACCCCTATTTGTTAGTTTTTTATATAAATCGATAGGAGTATTTGAATTTTTAAACTAAAAATTCATTTTATCAAAGAAATAATCAAAGTTCATAATGTCAATTGTTTGCGGAACCTCTAATTTTTTCTATGGGACTAAAACTTTGAAGAGCTTATTTTTATACATATGAGCAACTTTTGGTAAGCAATCAAGCAAAAAATCAAAAATTGAGCCTCAACTCCGGAGTGTAGTAGTTGAATTGGTAAATACTTTAAAGTTCAACTCTCAAAGAATGACTTTTTGTTTAATTATGTTGGTGCACAAAGCCAGAAAATCGACATTGTAATATACAATCTGTACATATTAATTATAAGATGTGGTCAAAAGGAATCAGGGATATCCGCATAGTCAACTGTCAACTAACTGTTGGACTAAAAATGTATTAAATTGACGAAATGTTTTAGTACTTTTTATATAGTGCTTCATTGTCATATTTTAATACTTTTAAAAGCTCTATACAATCAAAAATGGCTATACATATATAACTTTTAAAGAATATGTCCTTTTGTCATTTTCATATATGCTGTACTTCTCTTAATTAATTTGTTTTAAGAAAATGAATATGTTTGCCAATAAAGGCCGAGAGCAAAAATAGATAAAAATAGTATAATCGCCATTTTGTCAATTGTTGCTTTTTTTTTTTTTTTTTTTTTTTTGCAAAAGACGACACTTGATTGGTTCATCGTCATCAAATAACTAATTAAATGCCCTGGATTTTTGCTCATTCCTTTTGACAACATTTTTTTTTTTTTTTCAAATAAATAGCGAGTATCAAAAGGACGTGTATAGATTTGATAGATTTATGAATGTCAAATTCAATGGTTGGATGAGACAAATAGGTTCAAAATTGAATACTTTCAAGAGAAAGGGAGCTAGAGGGGGATGACGCTCATTTGATCATTAATCTAAAGAAAAAAGAGACATACATACATAAATAAAAAGTTCTTCAACGTATAAATTGACTTTTAAAAGTTAGTAGACATAGAAGAGAGCTTATATATATATGTTATATAAAGAAAAAAAAAAGAGACAAAATCTTTAGTTTTTTACTAATTGAAAAGCAAAAAAAGGAATTTATTCAACCTAATAATATACATAAATATTTATAAACTCCTTTTAACAAGAAAAAAAAATATTTGAATATCAAAATTAATTATTTAAATTATATGATAATATGATATTTAATGTAGAATCAATTATGGGACAACATTTACGATTACAAATATTTAATAAGATGCAAAGAACGAATTTGTATCCATATATGTATTATGTGAAATGCATGCTCATATCCAAGCATTGGCTTGTATACATATAAGTTGAACAACTACTAACATTACCAGACGTTAAAAAGAAACCAGAATTTAAAAATAAATATACTTTTATTTTCTTAATTGAAAAAGTTAATTAGACATGAAATGAATATTCCTTTGAATTGTACTTTTCTTCATTTTAAATTAATTAATCAAAAAGAAATAAGAAAAGAAAAGAAAAATATGATGTTACCACGGAATATGTACACCTTCATCCATCAACGTCCAAGATGCACTATGTTATCATGCAAGTCTATGTATTGAAATACATTTTTACATAATGTAATATAGAGAGTAGTTAAATTCTACTCAAGGCCTGCACTCTACAGGTTGTTCCTGATACACATTGAAGAATCAAACCTCAATTTCAAAAAAACGTGATGGAGATTGACTCTATGTATCGTATTTTCAAAATTTAACTACATTTGTAAATAATAAAATCATAAACTCAACTTGGGTGAGGAAGCTCTTAGTCGTGAGAATAGAAAGTATGCCAAATTTAGGTTCACTAAAATCAGGGGGTCATGATTAGGAATGTAAATAATATGCAAAATGCCGAGTGCGAGACTTTGTGGAGTTGGCTCTTCAAACAGGTCTTTTTGTTTTCCAAAGCTGTTATCATTTTTCCTTTATTACTACTGAGGGGAGAACATCTACCTGATCGTAAAGATGTCGCATGAAGGAAGAATACATGCATTAAGGTTAATAAAGCAAATAAAATGTAAACAAAAAGGGCTCAAGTCCTCGTATAATTATTATTATTAGTTAAAAATATATAATTTCTGACATTAATTTCAGTTAATTTCCTTCCTCTCATCTATGTTATTATTTATTGTTATATATATAATGGAGAATAGCAGCTTGTAGCTCAGTAAAACGTCATGACAGCTACAGCTGCTTCACTCTCAACATTCATCAAATTGTCAATTGAGTTACCAGGTTGATGATTTTCTCTTTCTTTTTTTATTGCAAGCCCGATATGCATATTATTTACATTCCTAGTCATGATATATGAGTACTTTATTCACATTCTATTTTATTATTTAAGAACCATAATAGGGCATGAATAAAAAGTTAATCAGTATGTAGAAGAGTAAAAAAGTGCAGTTTGCTGCTCATTAGTTCATGTTTTTTTACACACACACCCCCACCCCTAATTTACATACTATCTTTGAACAGTGAAATTTTGGATCAAGGATTATGGCATTATTTTTTGTACATATTAAAGACTTTATGTGCAATTTGAAGCTGATAGATCGAGTTTTAATCTATTGCATTTTAAAACTCCATTTTTAAAATTTAGCCTCTTTCAAAAAAAATTCAAAAAATTTGATACTCTACTGAAAAGATCGTGTGTCAAATTTGATTTTGCTAAAACCTACTTTCAGAAAATATAGGCATTTTTTTTTTTGGACAAGAACCATAATGGTAAGTGGGTTGACAACTCTGCATGTAAAATAAAATGGGTTTAAAATTTACTTCCAATAATGTCTAAAAAGTGCAACTGACTGCACGTAAATCCATGACTTTCCACTCTTCCTTATGAACATATAGGTAATAAGTAAAAAATGAATTGAATTTATATTCTTATATTAAAGATATTTACAAAATATGTTAATAAAACTATAAAAATGTTGATTTTCACATTTGAATATTTATGATTATATATCTGAATGAATGTATGTATAGTTCCAATGATTGACCTCGTTTTTTAATGAAGAACAAAATTTAATCAGATGAAGGAATGAAAAATCCTTCAAAAGTTTCATATTTTTTTATAAAAGTAGGGAGGGTAGAAACTATTAAAGTTTTATTCACACACGAATCAGTCTTTTTAACTTTATATAAAGATCATTACTTTCAAGTAAATACATTTCAAAATCAAAGGTTGAATTGTTATCAAAAATTCAACTGGGATGTAACTCTTATATATAATTTCTGTACAAGTTTGAATGTCTCATACAAATACAAGAACGAGTCACTTGTCAGAATGTGAGGGATTTATACAAGAAAAGAGAGTTTTTGTACTTTCTTTAAAGGTTTTACACGTTAAAAAAATTTCTTCCTTTCTTATTATTATTTTTTTTTTTGAATTGAATACCCAATAGTACAATAGACATGAATTGACCACTTCCAAGTTAAAAAATGTAACTTTAATTATCAGGTCTGGACTTTGATCGAGTTTGGGTGTACATAACACGGAGTTTTGCTCTCCAAAAATTTAGATTTAATTATTATCAGTCCTTGTGTCTGCGAAGACACTATGTAATAGTGTTAATTTAATTCAATGTACAAAATATTCAGATATTGTATATCAAATGATCTAATTCAGACTAAATGCAGTGTAGGAAAGGACCTATTTGGGGAAAAAAGTAACTTGTTAGAAAAGTGAGTAATTGGTTTCTCGTTTTGAACAGAAAATATATACTTCTAAGTTGTTTTTAATTAAGTGGCAATATTGAAATAATCAAAGAAAATGTTGAAAAACCTAATTTAATGCGAAAAAAATGGCATATTTGCTGAATCGTAATAAATGCATCAATTTCTATTAGAATTGTAAAATCCAGCGGATTACCTACGGGGGTGCAGCACCTCCCTCGGGAGGAATGAGAGTTCTATAGGAGGATTTTTATGTTAAGCCACTTTAAAAACCAAGCTTCATTTATAAGTAATAACATATATTTTTACTTGTTGACTTATGTAATTCTGTATATAAAAAAAACAAGAAGAAGAAGAAGAAGAGGTTGCTTGATTTCCTCTGAACTTTGACCTTTTACAATAGGTTGCATCATTTTTTGCCATTTTTCACAATTGATCCACATTGATTTTTTCCAAAGTAGAAACTTTAAAAAGCAAGGGAGGGATTTGAGAAGATATGCGGATTATTTTTAGCTTAAATCTATTCATAAGGGACAAATACAAATGAAGAAAGAAAATCCAAAGGAAATTTGTTTCAGCAATAATCAGCTCTATCAAATGGAATGTACAAAAATACATAATAATCATAAAAAAGGGGCAAATATTCAACAAATAGTCCCTACCTAATGCGCCATGTGGCTTTAAATATAACCATTGGAGCACAGAGTAAGCGAAGCTGTTCATGAAAAAATGTCTCTAATACAAATTAAGGAGCATTAGTTGAGGAAGAGTATGAATGATCTACTCAATTTTAAGGGAACAAGGAATTTATGACTTCTTTTGAGTTTGTTCAAAACACAAAACAATCAATCCATCACGCATAATAATTATTTATTCACTTTCATCGTTGAGAGCTATCTAACAATAAAGTGCTTTGGGGTATTAATGCATATTATGAATTGATCAAATAACTAATTAACTAATACCATTTTGTCAGCTGTTGTTTCTACTTCCATCAATCAGTGTGGCCTCGTTCAATAGGTATAGTATACTTACCCATACAATTCCTTTAATATTTCTGTAGAAGTTAATATGTTATACAATTGTATTTTATAATAAAAAATAATTTCATAGAATTAGTCATAGTACAATTGAGCTAAGTGCGTCTCTCTCCAAAATAATTAATAAATACGTAGAAAGAGATTATAATTACGATTACAGGTAAAACATTAGTAGTACAATTATGTATATATTTGGTCGTTCTAGAATGAATTGTTTTGATTATTGAGAGTTAAATAAAAATATTTCACACGAATTTTAATTATAATTTTTATTACATAACGTGTATTACACTCCTTGGCAAGATTAGATTTGCAAAAAGGAGTTCAAAATATGGAAATAAATGTCACACAATTTCTTATAAAACCCTTGCAAAAAAAAGCAATGATTTTATAATGAAAATAAAGTAAAATAGTCTGTTATTGAAAAAAGTACTGCCTCGTTTGTCGCAATATCAACAAACAAAGCCAAATGAAGTACAAAGTAAATTATTGAAGTCATTTTACATACTTTGTTAAGGAACTATTGACTCTCAGCTGTCAATATTTTTTTGTTTTTTTTTTGAATGTTCGTATTTTTATATGGGTTATTAAAAGTCATTTAACTCAAGTTTGTTTAATATCACAAAACTTGGAGAGATCATTAACTCTTGCTTCTTCTTTTCTTTTTTTAAGCCATGGAGCCCCCAAATTGAATTACTTTTTTTTTATTTTTTAGTTCCTCTATGCATCATTTATAATCTAATTTAGGTGATAAATATATACTTCATAGTTAATGCCTTTATTATAGTATTTTTATAACTTTTTATGTCAGTTTTTCAAAAAAAAAATATGAAATCTTTCATGAACTCACTTTTTCACATTTGAATGCTGTTAGCTTATATTTAAAAAATATCATTCAATGTTATTTATAGGTATGTAAGTTATTTATAAATAACCATTATAGAACAATAACTACTATAGTTATTTTTGTATTTGCTTAATCAAATGACAGTATGTATAAGAAAAACGATTATCAGTTTTTTGTTAGTTTTTTCACATATTAAATGAATTCTTTAATATTTGATTGCTCTCTATTTGATATATTTAAATGTGGAAATGTATGACTATATTCATAAATGATAGATTCAAAAAACTTAATTGTCTTTCAAAAAAAATAATAATAAAAAACAAAGGTATCCAAGTTAGTGGAAGTTATCTAGGGCCCCAAATGTACTTTTCTACTATATATTTACTCATATATAAATTAAACAGGATATAGTATGAGTTTGTATTACAAATAGGAGCCTCTAAGGCACCTTTAAGCACCTGACTATTTGCTTTACAATGCTCAAAGTGCCTTTTTTAAATCATGTACCTACAAAATAAAGACATATATATATATATCCTCCTTGAATAGTCTACCTAAAGATGACCTTATTTAAAATTGATTGGATAGGGATAATCATTTGACAAATTTAAAAGGAATGGTTCTCTCTTTATTAAAGAGTGAAGATATCAACGTATTTTTTTTTTGTAAGTAGATGTAAATAGTTTACATTTAATTAGATATAATAAAAAAACACTTTAAAGTCATATACTTAAAACAATGATATATGTATGTATAAACCTACCTCCATGGATCCCTAAGGAAATAATAATTACGAGTACGCACTTTTTCTTGAAACACTCCATAACGCAACAATTCAAAAGTTAGATATTTATTTATTTTTCTTTTGTTGTACGAAAAGATTTTTTAAAAATACGCTACAACCTATTACAATAAACACAAAATAATACACAATAATATGATATAATATTAATATTTTATTTGTCAATTCACGATTCCCTTGACTCTAAGACCTTAGAAATAGAACTAAAAATGTAATCAGAAAAAAAAAGGAAAAAAAAAAAAGCTTTCTACTCCTTATCGGAGCGTCATTTTTGAGACGTTCTTATGTATGTAGCAGCGTTGGGTTGAATGAAGTAAAGGGGAAGGAATACTTACATATTAAACAATGAGTAAAGATTGGGTCACCTCCGTTGGGTGATTTCCAGATTAGATTAATGGGTTCCTACGTGTGGAATTTATACTTCTTCTTTTTTCTACATATATATATATATATATATTATATTGTAAAATCCCTTCAAATATCTCTCTACAGTAGGCACTGGATAGAACAACAGACTCTTCAAAATCGTAACAACAGACGGAAGGAAGGGATCGTAGAACACATGTGTTTAACTGGAATTGATTGATTTTTTTCCATAATATGTGTATAAACATGAACAAATGCAATTATGATCAATATCTAATAAAATACACACACAGTTGGTGGCGGCACTCGGAGTCTTTTGCCATTGAATCCAGCTTCTTAAAAATCAATTTAACATCTTTGACTCATGTAAATAAGTATTATTATTATTATTATCATTATTAATATTATGACTCGTTTTTGGGTCGTAATTGATATTCAGAAATGTTTATTAATAATAGGGAAAATACACTTTTTAAGTGGGAAAATAATAAATCCATATTATGTACCATTTATTTTTTTTCTTATTATTGTTATTATCATTTAATAAATAATCTCAAATTCGTAAAAATATTTTGAGCAACATTAAATATCCTCAAATCATGCAACCAAGCACATATTATGAACCCCCGTCCAAAAAAAAATGAAAAAAAATGTTTATGAAGTACTTAAATACTTGTTTTGACACGGACATGCTCGTTTTTAAACCATGATATCATACTTGAATCCTCGTTTTGATCTCAAAGATTTAATTCTGATGAAATAGAGCACATTTTGTAGCTCTGAATAGCATCTACAGGATATGAAGAGAGTCAACATTCTTTTCTCTAGCAGATAATTCAATTTGAATTATTTGAAATGAATTGCGGCCAATGATATTTATCTATGTATTGTAGTGTCATTCCCTTAGCAATAGTGCAATTGGATGGGAGATTGCAGCCATGTAATGACTCTTTCTTCACACATTTACACATTTTATCAAAATATATATATCTTTGAATAAATAAAAATAAAATAAAGAAAACTAAATATAGTTTACCCAGCAAACACTACAAATTCCTTATTCATACGAATCAAGAACGATATAACCAAAATTTTGGTAGTTACCAACAAACGAGAATGAAAAATGCCCCGAAAAGAGGCTATACTGCAGATTGTTTGGTATGTTTACATGACTGATTGAATAACAAAGTGTTGAGTTGTATAAAGTTTATTCTGGGAATTCTTTCTAGGTCTATCCTAAACTGACACTTAATAAATGATTAATTAATTATAATTAATGACATATAATGTTGATGGTTTATAGAATCTTATTTATACATCATTCTCATAAGACTGAAGAGTACATAATCGCACAAGTATTTGAGGCCTCTTTGCATGATGAACATACCAATAACAACTGGTTGCATAATCTTAGTTCATTTACGAACATTTAAAAATAAAATATAAAAAATACATCAATACATGAAGCAACCTTTGTCCCATACAACTACATATATCTATTCTGTTTCAAGTTGGTGATACTACAATATATATATATATATATATATATCTACTAGTCCAGACCAAAAATGTCTTAAGATTGAACTATACAAGACCCAGTAGAATTGGAGCCTGTACATTGCTTTTGTTTTTGTCAATCAATCTCAGATCCTTTTGACATTCAGTGGCCATGAGTTCCCTCTTAGAGGGTTCCCCATATTTATTGCAATACATTTTCAAAATAAATGTAAATAGGTAGGTTAATCTAAACATGATACATTTACTAAACACTTGATTTGATCTTTAACAAGTTCATTTTGTGTCTGATTTATTACTATAAATTTTATATATTGATGTCTGTAGATAGAAAAGCTATCTACAGACTTCATTGTAGTGAATTCGGTCATTACAACGAAACTATTTATCCAAAATGGCCAAGTGTGAGATAAATATGGGTATGCCAAGTGAACAAAAGTGAATATTCGGCAAAATTCATATTTTTTGATGATTTGGGAATCAATCACATCTACATATAGGAAGATCATCACTCGTTTTTATCACTTCAGGAGTCATTGGGTTGAGATTATTTTAAAGAATCAATTACTCCTCTGAACCAGTCAATTTTTTGATGATGCACCTTGGACCTTTTTGAGTATTTTTGGCCCATTTTCCAACTTCAACTTCAAATCAAGCCTAAACAGATACAATTTTGTGCATTAAAAAATAATGATCCGCTAGTCTTTTTAATGCAAACTCCATTTCCAGTCTTTTTTTTGACCTAAAGGGTCTCTTCTTGACATAGGCAGCAGAAGTGGGCCAAAAAGTTTGTACTTAAATTTTCGTTGAATATTACATGAAATGGTTTAGTATGGGAATGCATTAAAGAGCTAAAACTCAGAGCTTTCAAATAAGATGTCAAGCGCACGATAAAAATCTTTAACTCAGAAAAAATCGTCCTTATAAATGTGTAAATTTTCATTTAATTTCGATCAAAAATTCACTAAAAATCAAAGACTCAGAGAAGAGCTACTAATAAACAACTGCAATAGACCGAATTTGTAGCAAGCAGAAGGATTTTGAAATCAGCTGAAAGTAACACAATTCTAATACAATGAGCTCTTATTTAATTATAAGGCAACTTTGAAGAAAGAGTGGAATTGCATGGCCATCATGGATATCCAATAGAAGGAATAGTGTTCCTTAATGAGTCATCATGAAGAGTGTCTCAGCACCCGGTATCCCTCCAACTTCATCATCATGGAAATGAAGAGGAAGGAACGCTGGATCAGTCTCATTAATTTGAAGAAGATGGGATCAGAGTTTCATATAAAACCTGTTATAATCCCAGAGATTCATCATCATGAGAAAGTATTGTCATTTGGATCATTTATGATTTGACTGTCATCATCCATGGACCAACTCTATAAATCAGACTCTTTGTAAAATATTTCTTTTTTAAATTTCCTGGAAATAAATAGTTTGAAAAATTGAACTATCGTACTTCTTTTCTTTTTTTTTTTAATAATCAAAAAAACCCAGTTCAACTTAAATTCGGCTTCTACCTTTTTATTGTTTGTAGATAGTTTTCAAATTTTAAAAAAAGAATGAAAAATAAAATAAAATAATAATAGATTTTCTCACTTTTCTACCTCAAAACGATTTCCTTCATGTACCCATATATATGTACATATGTAATTATTTGTAGAGCTTCGTAAAGGACTTTTCAATGCTTAAAGTATTGTATTGATTCTTCCTTTTTTTTATGTACCTATGAACATTTCCAGCATCAGAACAAATCCATAACAAATCAATTTAAAAATTTGTAAGTGGAAGTAGAGAAAAACCATAGAAATACATACATACATACATATAAAGGTTAAACCTATTTTTGGAGGCATGTAAATCAAATGTTTGTTCGTCACATCGTTTGTTCCTTTGTCAAAGCTCTAAATTGGTAGACTTCAGAGAGCAAAAAAATTTCTATGAAGGACTATAAAATTCCAAAATGGTTATATAATAATAACAAATAATTCAATGGATAGATAATTGAAGAAGTATAATTAAGAAGTAGTTTCTTCATATCTCAGGAGTAGTTTCTATACACAAATGGAATAACTTTAATTTTCCCTTCACATTAATGTTCTCAATAAATCAACAACTTATTTTATGTGTGTTTTGAATGTTGATAAGTGGAAATTGAATTATTTCTTGTGAAAAAATGTAGTGGTACCAACCATTAAAAAAAAAAAAGAATAGTCCAAACGTTGAACAGTTCATTTAGGAACTGTTTTTCTCTCTTCTTTTTGAAGGAGAGGCTTAGAAATGTATTGGTGATTTATGTGTGCCTTTTCCAGGATTGGTGTTGTAACACCAATTCAATTGCGTGTAGCTTTAAATACTTCAACAACTAAGTAAATAATATTCAACAGTTGAAGAAAGTGACGTAATTGGCTTACTACCACACAACTATTTGGGCTCTTTTTCTTTTTGGAGGAAAGGTTGATAAATTTAATGAAGATTGCAGTCTGTTTTATGCAGTGAGTCTTGATCTTTCCAGGATAATATTATTTTTTTTGTAAGAATATTACAGATTGATTATTAAATCCATTCAATAAGTACATGTGAATTTTTTTTTTGTATCATTGGTTTTAATAGGTTTTATTCGAGGCTTCATCCAACGGGTATTCTGCAAGTTACATATGTTATAAGTATTTGTATTCCGTGAATAAAATATTTCTTTCATCTAAAAGCTATTCCTTTAGTCCATTATCCATCCCACTTTTTAGTGGGCTTCCATAAGGATATAGCCATCTAACAGATATATATTTAATAGAGTGAGAGAGTTGTAAATATTAGTAGAATTTCATTAGGGGAGACGGAGTTGATTATAATTTAATCGTTATCAATTTACCTACCTATGTCCAATCATAAAAGGGAATCATTGATTCTATTACAACTTTTCCACACTGAAAGTTACCAACTTAGTTGTATGTATAACTATATAGATACGGGTACATGTAATTCCTTCAACTATATGTAGATGCTCTCCTAACAAGTATAAAAATGATGTGTATACATACGTATGTATAACGTCAATTGAAAACAAAAGTTTTTAAAAAAGTATTTGAGAGGGGTCTTGAGCAGAGAGGTTAACAACCTTTAACTTCTTAATTGTACCTAGGTAGGTAGATATTTATTTTACCTATCAATGTATATATAACTGTAATTCTGATACCATCTTCTCAGGAAATCCACAAAAATATGAGTCTTCCTTGATACAGAAAAGGCACACTTTTGAGCAAACAGGAGCTGTTGCGAATTTGTCATACAAACTGATGTATGCAATTATTTAACTAGCTAAGTCAATGAAGATGAAAAATTGAAATCTAATGTTCTGTAGATACTGGGAATAAAGGGATAAAGGTTTTCAAGGATGAATTACGGTATTAAATAGGAACTTGACAATTTACTTGATAAAACACTATGACAGGAATATATCTCAGCTATTTAGTTGTTAAAATTTTAGTGAAAATATTTAAATTGGTAAAATTGATAGTCAATTTTACCTTTGTCCGAGGTAAAATTTGAAAAATGTAGTCAAGAAGTATGTTTATTATAAGAAATCAAAAAACAAATTCAAACTATTTTGTTATACACTAAATTGTAATAGAGTGATATCTACATACAGAAAATATTTTATAGATTGTTCGTAAAAATAAACATCTCATCGTAAAAAATCTAACAGATATTTTACCTAAAATTAAATAATTTTAATTTATACCTTTTTGATAAATCCCTTGTAAAATTACCTTAATTTACTAAATTAACTAATAAAATTCGACTCAATACCCTCTGAAAATTTAATGAAAATGAATTCAATGAAAATTTAATTTTTGAAGTAAACATTTTTTAAGGCTTCCAAAGTAATGAAATGTTGCTATATAAATATATATAAATGTAATTGTGGATCATTGTCTCCAATTATTCAGTGTTGTTGATGAAACTGCGTAATTGTTTATTAACAAAGAAATCAAAAATGTCTTTGTTTAATCACCAAAATTTAAAACACTCCGAAGTAAAGTTAATAAGAATGCAAAAATACTTTTTAGTGCTTTTATTCATCAAGAATCTACCGTTGTGTCGAAAACTTTATTATTTGCAAAAATTATTGATATTTTAGATCACTTGTTTGTGTTGTTTGTTTTAAAAAGAAGACAACAAATGTAAGACATACATGTATATAATTCCATTGACTTTTAATTAAGAAGTTTGTATGGAATGACTATACTATTAATATCGACATAAATACAAAAATCAAAAAGATTGTATGAAGTTGGGTTTCAAAATTGGCTAAAATTTAATAATATTGATATGACCTTGATAGAAATCAATGCAAGAGACTTTTAAATATACTCAATGATTTAAAAAAGTATTTTACCAAAACCGACCTTTTCCTCATGATTCCATTTAAAATAGTTTTAGAAGAGCTAAATGATACAAACTAAAAAGTTTTTTCTATGGAATGAAAGGATAGTTATTGGTTATAAGAAGAGTATTATGAGATTTAAAACAATATTTTTAAATTTAGGAATTACTTTAACAGCAGTATGTTACATTATAATTAATCATGTACATATATCTGTCATATTGTTTTAATAAAGCAAATTGTAAAGGCTTTATTTAATACTGTAATTCATCCTTGAACTTTTTTATAACGTAAGCAAAGAAACACGATGGATCAGGATAAAACTCTAATTTTCTCAAAAACTATTCCATAAAAAAAATTTCCATCTAGAAACGTAGAATATAGACTATAGAGAGTATGCAAATGGTTTCAAAAGGTTTGGGACCTCAAATACAACCTATTTATATCCCAGTTATTACCCCTGGGATAATGCAATTTAATTTGATAATCTGATAAATCTTATTCTTATTGTTTTAGCTTTATTTATTAGTTTAAATATTTTACTTGTCAATGAGGTAAATTAATTATTGTTATTTTTTCTGAAGTAATAATGTTTTCATTATACTCACTATAACGTAGTAACATGCATGTAGTTCGAATTATCTTGGTAATTAAGTAACTTTGAGGTAGGTGGTAGAAAAAAAATTTGTTCTTGGTTTGCAGGGGTTATCCGTCCTCACATTCTTATTTATTCCTGAAATTATAGCTAGTGAACTGCAATTCTGATCAGGATGAATATTTATTCATTATATGTATAAGTATAGCTAACTAATTAGACTATTCACCCCTACTCTTGGTATGTTCTTTATTTACCCATTAATAAAAAAATATTTTCAGTTCAACAAGGTTTAATTTGAGTATGTACAGTGGATCAACATTTACAAAACTATCAACGGGAATTAGTAAATCAGTCAACAGGTAAACAAAAAATTATTGGGATTGTAAATATTTTTTATGTCAGCTATTCATTTGTCTACTTAGATCTGTGAAATAAGTGTAATGAATTTCTTACCCTCAAAAACCACGCCTAAGAATATTGTTTTGATGTTAACTTCAATATTTTAAGGTCTTAGAAAATTATAATTATAATTGAATGAATCAAAATCTTATGATAATAATAATGAAACGATCCTTACACTACTGTTTATGAGTTTTATTTGTCTTCTACAGACGATTTTTTTTTTCATCAATGGATAATACTTATATAATAAGCTTATTGTCACTGTTAAGGCTATTCTTTAGAAGACGTTCAAAATAAATGCTAGTATACTTAAAAAAATGAAAGAAATTGAATTGCAATAGAATTGCATTTTCGATTAAGTACACTTCTTCCACAAGAATGTGCTTGCTATACATATGTGATGTTACTGGCTATACAAGTACAGTGTTACTCTGCTCATTTCTTGCAAATAAATTATCAACGTGTCAAGTCAA
The DNA here is from genome assembly GCA_963680855.1 of Lepeophtheirus nordmannii. Lineage (NCBI taxonomy): Eukaryota > Metazoa > Arthropoda > Copepoda > Siphonostomatoida > Caligidae > Lepeophtheirus > Lepeophtheirus nordmannii. Next base: position 22,548,467 of record OY804520.1, on the reverse strand, counting down.
TGTCCTCTGTTTGACCTTTTTGAAGAGACTAAAGCAAGGAAAATTGCAAGCAATCAAAGACATTATATATTCAGAAGATTACTTCTACATATATTAGCATATATAAATGCACAGTTACATTTTCAAAATAAAATAAAGTATCTAAATTTAAATATGTAAGTACATAGGCATGAAAGCTTAGTCATTGATGAAAATGTCGAATATTTAATTTCTTTTTGATAATAAAAGAATGTCATTTTTGAAGAAATATGATTTAAAATCGTTAAAGTAACCTCGTGCATTAGTTATAATAAGCTCAATACTTCTGTTTTTTTTTTAGTTAGTTTTTGAATAATCATAAACCTTTTTATGAATATTTAGAATGTAAGGGACTTATATAATAACACACATGCCTATAAGCAAGTACATAAATTTTATACCATTTCTGATAACAAATATTATTATGTTTTTAGAATTCCCTTGGAATCAAAATAAATTATGTAGGAGATAATCAAAACTATAAATTGCTTCTTGTATCTCCAAGAAATACTGTTCCGTCTTTCTTATTTATACTGTAAATATGTAGTCGATACATGCTATATACCTGATTAAGTCATTTAATTTCATGCCTGAATTAATTAGCCGTATTTTTTCAAAAATTGCTACAATGTTTGAAACGCATACTTTTAAAGCTAACCATAAAATTAATTGGAACAATTTGAATATTTTAAGAAGTTTGACAACAGTTGTTATTCAGGCTGTATGTATAAGTAGTTACACAGAGTAATAGACAGAATTACGAGACAATTTCTTATTGAGTCTTTTAAACTCCGAGTCTTCGAGTCTATCAATTTGGATATGGGCTCATAATGTTCAATAATAATAATTAACTAATTTAAAAGGAGGATCCCTTGTTTGAAATACACCAATAAGGGAGATTCAACTCACCACATTGATTTTGGAACCGTGTCTCTGAGAATGTTTGCCAAAAGACAATCACCCGTAAATATTATTTTTTCGTAGAACATTTTGACGAATTTTATTTACATATTCATATACAGGGTGTCTCAAAAAATGTACTCACTCTTAGAATGACGAGAAAACCTTTATTTATGAACATAGAGTGAAATGAAATAGTATCGAATACATGAGACAAATGTAATTGAAGAATCATTTCCAATGCAGACGCTTCATAATGCGGTTGACGCTATCTTTTGAGATGTGGGCTTCCCGAGCAGTTTGGCAAAGTGATTTCTGTGGTGATCGAAGGAGTGTTTCCTGCACCTGCAGTTCTTTTCCAGGGGACGTAGATGTCCGTGGCCGTCCTGAACGTTTATTGTTGGTATTCTGTACGGTTCCATATGCTTCAAATTTGTCTCTGATGCGCGCAATGGTCCGGCGCGTGGGTGGTGGTTTTTCGAATTCCCTTGTGAACCGGCGTTGCACTTCAGTGGCGTTTTCGGTCTTCAAATAGCATTTCAGGACAAACTTTCTCTCTTCGAAACTAAGTTGATTTCCTGCCATGGCTTCAGTAATCCAGGATATCTGCAACACAAAAAAAAGAGTGAGTACATTTTTTTGAGACACCCTGTATTAATAGGACTTATGAATATACATTTTCTTTGAACCATAAACTCTTCAATGGGCAACTATCGTACTTGAATCATTTATTATTTATTATCCATTCTCTTCAGAAGTAGGAAATATATACTACTTACACAATCGAAAAGTTCAAAAGCATTATAGAACTTACAATATATATCTATTTAGGTATTGAAACTATGGGGCAAAATCCTCAAAGAAAAGAACGTTTTATAAATAAAATTCTGCAAAATGTCTTTAAAGCAATATTTATCCGACCTCGTCACCAAATTATTTCACTGAGAGTTGCAGAGAAAGAAATGAAAAATCAAATGTTTACTTTTCTGTATGAAGAATTACATGCAAATTTTCAACTCAACTTTACAACAGGCTCATATAACATTTGTGTATTTAATGCAATCCATTTGACACATTATTATTTTATATAAATAATAAAGTTGGTACATAGCATTTGATAGAACCAATCAATGGTAATAAAACTGAAAAAAAAACAACACAAATTTCAAAAATATTTTACTCATCACATATTTGATCTTGAACAACTTTAATTTCAATATTTTATTATTTATACAATTTTTTTTTAGGATTTAGCCAATTTTTGAGCAAAAACAAGATGATACATCCAAATGAAAATTGACTTATTTTCTTATGATTCATCAGTCGACTTTTTGAGAATAAATTTCAGACTATGTATATGAACTGCTTTTTATTTTTGAAATTATTATAGTCTTTAGTACTACTCCCTAAGTATGAGTCAAGAGAAAAATTTAGTAGTATTTGTGAATACAACAGAGCAATGGGTTGTAGCTCGAAAAGGGGCTATTGAATTTGATAGCCTTTTAAATTTTTCAGATGTGAAGAGTCTTCAGCATATGAGGTGCCATAGTATATCTCAGTGTGTTACTACATATATGCTGTATGCCGTCATCTCAGGCTTAGTTTTTGATCTGACTTCTTGATCTTTTTATCAACATCTCTCTAATTATATTACGTGACTCTGTGGTCATAGAACTCTTGGCCTAAAATTCAAAATTTTTACAACTAAAAATTTAATTATATGTAATTTTAAGGTTACATGTTTAGTGTGATGATTATTTTGTATGGTGGCATACAAAACCATGCCACCCCACCCCACCTCCCCCTCTCCTCTCCTCTCTATCAACCAAGTACGACTTGTATACATGTATGTACTAAAAGAGAAAACTCAAATCACAAAGAGATATTTGAAAATGCATGGCACAAACACAAAATATATGTTTTTATTTTTATTATCCTACGTATAACTAAATAATATTTGTTTAACACAGTTCAACCATTTCCGCAAAGAATTGTATATATATATATATATTGTTGTTTATTTATTACTATGAATATGTCTACTTACATATGATTGTATGTACTAGGCCACACCAACAAATAATCAAATAAATATGTATCAGGTTTGCAATAATTTTACCAAAATATAATATTGAGACGTTAGTATAAATGTAATTTATAAGATATTTAGTATTAATATTATGTTAAGCTATTTAATAGAGTTAAAGTTCTAATTAATCAATTTATTGATTAGATGCAAAACATTTCATTCCTTAGGACCAAAGTTATTTGATTGGATATGATATTAGTGTTTGCAAGGAGGGATAATTAGGGATATAACTTTATTAGAGAAAAATTACAGATTGAAGAAGATTAGAGTAGAAAAAAATCAAATAATTTCAAAAAGCAATGTTGTAGAGATAATATTATAATTTAATTATGCATTTTAACAAAAATTTATGACAAATGTGGGTGGAATTCTTTAAAACTTCTTCTTTTAAGAAGGAAATGCTTTTTTTATTACAATATTGAGATAAAAAATGAATATAGACTCAACAAAGATCAAGAGTATTTAGAGTTTTTTCTTTTCTTGTCATGAAACTGTAATTTTATCTACAAAAGTTCTATTCCAAGGTATTTCTCATAATTGTATCCTATTTTGTTATTATAACAAAACTGCATATGTACATATATAGAAAGATTAATCAAAAAGTGTCATATATACTTATTTTTCCCCCCTGATGATTGTAAATGAGTATACGAGGATATTAATATCCTTGTTCACTTTTTTTTTAATGAATTTTATGTAATATTTTGATAAGTACATACTTTACATCTTTGCTTAACTAAAGTTTTGAAATACTTTCTATGGGAGATGTACATAAGATTCCTTACAAAAGACTTCATAAGTATGTTTATCCCTGGAGTGAATATGGTTTAGTTTTTAAGAATGTTCTTATGTATAAAAATATGCTTACGTATGTAGTTCTAAAGAATATCATTTCTTTCTATTTAAAAAAAAAGTTTCATTGTGTTTTTAAATTGCAACACTTTTTGTTCATTTTGTTGTTTTTAAAAGTTGACATTTATTTACTATTTTTAGAAATAAAAAAATTCAGACTTCTAATAGCCCATGGTTTTACATATGAAGATTATTAACATAGATGGATAAAAAATATCCTTCAGTTTTTATTTTTCCTTAGCAACTAAGTGGGTATTAATATAAAATTTTGTTAAACAATATTTGTTTATAATATACATAATATTTCAGCAAACTTTTTATGTATGTACTTTAATATAGGTATATCAGTATACTCTCACGTTGTTTATGGAGAAAGCCATGTAGACTGTAGGCGTATTGTCATGCAGACATATTAAAATAATAAAAAAGTTATAATTTCTGAATTATGAGATGAAAAATTATTTAATATCCATTGGTTTAAAATATCAAAGTCGAGTAAGTATTCAAGCTTTTTAAAGAAGTGATGAAATGCAGGATATGATAAGATCTTCTTTGCTAAAAGAAAGATCTAGCATTTGAGGTGCATATATATTCAGCTATGCAAATTTTTTGGCACTCTTCGAGTGGAAGGGCATCATATTTTTGAATGAATAGAGGGAGCAATGAGCATTTGGGAAGTAAGATACAAACATCCCTCAAGAGGAGAAGGAAACACAAGTTCAGGGGCTCTTCTGTGCTTCAGACTCTGTCTTGCGAAGGAATAGAATGTAACCGGTGGTGTAGGATGATGTCACAAATCACAAATTAGTTTCCTCTAACTGGATCATTCCGGTGAATTATCAACTACCAAAAGACCTGTTACATTTATTTGATATTTTCTGCTTCTATCATCTATTTTAGACTCGTTATTTTCAAATATTAAATCTCATTATTTTGCAATGTGATTCCAAATAAAGTAATTTAAAAATAATCATTCATCATATAATTCCCATCCAAAAATATAGAACCCTTCAACTAGAAGTGAGCCAATTATTCCTCACCTTGCAGAATTGACCTTTTATTTGAATTAATTAGGTGAATTCGTTGATTTTGCATAGTTAGTCATACATAAAGTAACTTATAACATCCTCAACGCCACTAATAAACAAAAAAAGTTGTTTTATTACCAACCAAATTTGTACGTAGACGTCATTTCGTCACTTTCTTTGAATAAATTTGACTATACTACTAATCAAATTCTATTTATAATTGTTAAAGTTGGACTTTTTTTGACAAAATTTCCCTAGCTTTTGTTGTATTTCAAATAATGTAGTTGGTACCAAGCCTAGCAATATTATAATTTATAAATAATTAAGTTAGATAGATATAATAACATTGTAAAATCATTTTTGCGTACGCAGTAAATACTATTTAATGGTTTCTTAGATCCAAATTTTAAGTTCCGACACTAAGTCTACAATTTGTTGATACCAATAAAATTTATAAAAGCTATAAGTAGTTATGGACAAAGAAAGTTATTAATTGTGCCTCAACCTGAAGTTCAGTGGTATACAAATAAGTACTTTTTTTATTTAAAAAAATTAAAAAATGAATATTGGCTAGTTAAAAAAACTTGTTCAAAATAAAATATGACTGTCAGAAATATTCAATTGCTGTATTTTATATGATTTTAATATAAAGAAATCCATGTACATACGTATATTAGATTTTTAACAAAACTATGGTAGTTTTTGAGTTTTTACTCCAAAAAAAAACAAAATTATATTCCATAAAGAATATTCCATTGAAGAAAAACGAATGTTGGAGAAGACGACTTGGGAAGTTTTATGAAATGAATTTTTTCTCTTTTAAAAATCTTTTAAATAATTCCATATCACAAAAAAAAAAAACTATGATAATTATGTAGACGAAGGAAATTTCAACTTTTTTTTAAATAGGTTTTAATAGTTTTTTACATATACAGATAGTTTTATGTGAATGCCTATAAAATAACCATCGTGTACACATATGTATACACCCATTTATAACCTCATTTTAAGTAGGAAAAACCGTTCAAAAACAACTTTTTCTAAGGAATTCAAAGTAGTTATAGAATATAAAAAATACTTATTTAGAACATTCCATTCATATGTATATGTATATAGTCAAAAGGATTTTTGACAAACTCTCAAAAATTTTAGTTTCACTTTAAGAAAAAGTCGTAATATATATATGCAATTTCAATGCGACTATTTAAAAAAAAACCACTTTTAAATGGAAAAAGGTTTTATAATCATGTCACACTAGCTTCACAGGAAACAAACTTTTATTCGAATATTTTATACGAATGAATCTAGATAATATGTTGATCTTGTCGAAGAATTTTCTCTTTTGGGAGGGTCTACATATGTAAGCAATAAAGTAAGCTTCCCTTGTCCTTAAGAGACAAAAAAAAAAAGAGTATAGAACAGATAAGGTTAATCCAACAAGGCGAGAGCTTATTTGATCCTTCTCAACAACAACAAAAAGGCTTCAACCTAATAGCAAATAAAGAAACATTCATAATGATAATATCTTATGAGACATCCTAATAATTTTAGGTAGACTCTGTCTACACACAGTAACTAGCTAGTGCTAAATGGTCCTTCATTTATATGCATCCGTTCCTTTACCATATTATATTAACATACAAGTATAGGTCATCCATGTGCCACTAAATAAAGAAACGTTTCCCAAATTGTAACAAAAAAATAACAATGACTTTTCATTAGGTATTTTTACATTATTGGGTTCACACGCATTTTTTTAAACTTTATGTCGCATCAAAAATATTATTTAAGTGAATCCGTACATTACAGCTACCTTACAGACCAGAATGCAACAATCTTGAAACAAACCAATGGTCAAATATATTTTGAAACAAGTTATGTTAACCTCATCAATGTTCCTTTTTAAAATGAAGAAGTTAAGTGGTTGTACTCTGGCTCTCTCTTCTTCTTCTTTTGTCTTAAGACCAATTTTTGAGGGTCCTAATCTCGTCTCACCCCCTAAATCTTATTCTTCTTTTGCTTTCTATCCTTCAAACTATTTCTCTTGTTTTCGAACTAAGATCCAAACAACAAAATTCAAATTTTCTTCATTTAAAAAAAAAATAAATGAAGATATTTGGGTAAGATTGTGAGTTTAATAGATTTAAAAATAAATTAATTTCTAAAATTTTGTAAAGATAATTTCCTTCTCATACTCTCAGAAAATATCAAAAGATAATTTAAAATTTTAGACATTGTACCCATATCAAAAAAAAATATTTTAGATCATTATTTTCATTTAAAAAAGTCTATGCAAAAAATTATCAGGACTCAAGATAAAAAAAGAAAACATCTACCGGCAAAAGCTAGTACCTTAAGTTGAAGAATCGTGATCGTTTGTTCTTTGAAATAGATATTTCTTTGTTGTGAGGTTGTTTGATTCGAAAAATTATTTTTAAATTATTTTTCCGTTATTTAAACGTCACGATGAGACATCAAACTTTAAATGACACACGTAAATTATCTCAAGTTCTGTATGTATTTATGAATCTATGAGCTCTCATCCAAAAACTAAGTACTATTTAATTATGTAATTAATCTATCTCTGTGTGTGTGATTTTCTTACAATGAATAAGTAAATGACTTAATAATAAATCAATAATTGCTCTCGATCGAAAAATTATATCAATGTATTGGAATGACACACTTAAAAGAAAGTGTTCTTTATTGGGTCGAATATTTGTCTATATGTTTACAGAGATACAAACATATTGGGAGACAGCATACACACACATGAAATGAAAGAGACAATGATTATAGGAAATCAATTCTTTATTATTAAATTATATGAGAAAAATAGTTTCGTTCAATATTATAATGGATTCACTTTTACATTGATATTTTTCACTCTATATGTATGTACAAAATGTACTTTAACTTTTTTTCTTCAAGGTAACGACAACCATCATCATGCTTTTGTACTTACTATATAATAAGTACAATGTCTTGAGTATAACAACAATCAGTTTTGAGCAGGATTATATGAGAGATAAACTCTTTACCTTTTTTTAAAAAAAACATTAGATATTATGAAAATTCACTTAACTTTTGTAAAAAAAAAAAATAAAAATAATAATAGTACAGTTCCTGCGTGGGTAACATGCCTCTAGTTTGCCATGATTCCGAACTTGACTGCATCAATTCTCCACATTACTTTCAGAACGGATTATCTTCGAGTTCCAGAGTTTTGATGTACTTGGTTTAATTACACAGGTCAATGGTCAAAAATCGTAAGGGGTATAAGTATAAAAAATGTTATTTAATTTTGCATGCTGATTTCAAATCTGTTTTTTTCTTTTACAAGAGTCCGACAGTTTTCGAGGAACCGAACCATAGATTTTGAGCTTTTTTTGGCCCATTTACCAAATTCAACTTCAATTTAAGCCTAGAAGGATACTCATTTAGTATATTCAAAAATGATAACTTTCTTCCTTTTACTTGTAAGTAGCACGTTTTATTCACTGAGATCTTGTTTTCTTCATATTAAGGAGACTAATCCAGCGTTCCTTCCTCAATGCTGTTCTGTTCATATCTATGATGATGAAGTAAAAGGGTTGTTGGTTGCTAAGACACTCTTCACAAAGTCCCTATGATCAAGGAACAATATTCTTCTCATTTGAGTGCCATGGCCACGTGATCTCACTCTTTCTTCAGTGTTGCCTTGTAATTAAATAGGAGCACAATTTTTTTGAAATTTGTTACTTTCAGCTGATTTCAGAACCCTACTGCGCGCAGCTATTTTAGTCTATTACAGCTGTTTATTAGTAGCTCTAGTAGTCTTTGATTTTTAGTGGATTTTTGATAGAAATTGAATGAAAATTTACACATTTATAAGAACGATTTTTTCTGAGTTAAGGATTTTTATCGGGCGCTTGACATCTCATTTGAAACCTATGAGTCTCAGCTCTTTAACGCATTCCTTATTAATCATGTAATACTCAAGGAGTTATTTAATTACAAAGGATTTGGCCGACTTTTAGGCCAACTCATCCCGCTTATGCCCCCAGAAGTCCCTTTAGGTCAAAAAAAAAGAAGAAAAGACTGGAACTGGAATTTGCATTAAATACACACTAGCGGATCATTATTTTTAATGCAGAAAAAGAGTATCCTTCTAGGCTTAAATTGAAGTTGAAGTTGGGAAGTGGGCTGAAAGTACTCAAAAAGTAAGGTTCCATATCTCGAAAAACGTCGGACTCTTGTCAAAATAAATTAAAAGAATTTGAAATCCGCGTGAAAAACTGAATAACTTTTATTATTGTATTTATACCCCTTAGGTTTTTTGACATTTCGACTTTGTTGACCTGTGTAGTTAGATAATACTACTATGTACACCTCCAACATGGTTCGTTAAGCAATTTTGAGGTCTGTTAAAATGTTTCATATCATTTAATATTCACTATATCTACGTCAATTCGACCAGGGCTTGTTTGTTCAATGCAAATATACGCAACATTCATACGGTGGTTTCTCCTAAAGAAACACATTGGTCTTATCGACCTATACAGACACCCTTTTGATCCCATTTTTATTCATTTTATATGTACATGTGTATGTTTAACAATGAGTTTTATTGTTACAAATCAGTCAATGGATTAAATTGGCTGACCTCTCACTATTTGATAAAATTTATTAGAACTTTTAATAAATGAATTAGTTTTGATATTTATAGTATGTATATCAACTTATAAGAAATGCTATAAGCCAAGAGGTAGTATAGATTCCTCATAACTTTATTTAAAAGAACAACATGTGATTCCTCTTGCATGAAAAACTTACATTAACAAACTTAAATTATTAAATATTACATGTTATGCCAAAATATTTCAATATTTATATAATATATATATTGCAGTATTGGTCTAAGTGAATGTGGAACAAATTTTTTTTTGTATGAAAGCTTTACTCATGAACAATCATTAATATTAAAAACAATAGCAAAAAAATAAACTCACGTTCCTTTGATTTGGACAATTATGCAATCAACTCTCTATGCATATAAATATAAAAGTCTAAACTTTAAAAGGCATTAGTGAATTTAAAGGTATTTGAAGGATGAACAAATAACAAAACAAAACAAAAATTAGATTGTATATCAGTGTCATAAATTAAGAAACGCGTATCATGTACATTAAATGCCTTGGTAAAAACGATTTTTCTGGTTGTACAACAAATATACGTTTTATAATCAAAACTTTGTGGGTTAAAAAACCAGTGAATATAATATTTGAGATAATTTCTGGGTTGAGAACCCTTCAACTCAATCAACATCAAACTCAATTCTATACATCTCAAGATGTTTTAGATCAAGAAAAATCATGTTCTACACTGAATAATTTGGCTGAACAGTTGACAAAAATACTTAAAAACAAATTGTCTTCCATGGATTCATTTAGAATCCATAGTCATACATTGCTCAGAGAATACAGTGAAAGCGCTCAATAAACAGATATTTGAGTAGCCATTATGTGTAGAGTCCACCAAATGAATACGGAAGCATTTGTTCTGTTATTTGAATCTAAATATTGCCCATTATGTAAACATAAAGAGTTATAAGAAAATATCTTATTAATTACGTTCTAATACCTATTTGTTAAATGAGTCTAGTTACAGTACTCATTCAAAATATATATATATATATATACATTTCAAATAAACCCGGATTCAAAGAAAACTTTTCATACAAATAAATGACAATAACAATCAATAGAAAATCATAAATTATTACCTTTTTTTTTTCTTGCCTTCAAAAGACTTTATTAATGAACAACAGTCAACACAAAACATATCTATTGAAAAGGGTAAGACAAAAAAAACAAAACAAAACAAATATTGTAAAGAGCTATAATTTATTACTAGATTATCAACTCTGATTCTCTCCTTTGTTTTTATATTTTGAATATACTGCAAGAGTTATTTTAAGATAAATATAAAGCACGGTCATTCAATAATTATTATATCATATTTGGTAGTGAAGAAAAAATTGCAGATCTGACCGATGACATATCTCTATTTATTCATTATTATGTGTCTATTGAGTCTTTCTAAAATAAACAAATAAATAAATATCGTTTAAAAAAGGGGTGGATTACACTCTATGAAAATTTACCGTAATTTGATAATTCATTCATTATTATATTAGTGATGTATAGGAATGTAAATTATATGCAAATCGGGCTTGTAATAAAAAAAGAAAAAGAAAATCAACTTGGCAACCCTGACAATTTAATGAATGTCGAGGGGGGAAACAGCTTGAGCTGTCATGACGTTTTACTGTGAGCTACAAGCTGCTATTTTCCTTTATATATGTGTACAAATGAAAACATCAAACCACAAACATACCAATACGTTACTCCAGATTCATTATTATATTCACAAATATCATTAACTCCATTCTCCTCAATGAATGATAACCATTTTTTAATTTTTCCTTTGTTCCTCTCCATGATATGTATAATCTTTGCAGACTGTTCTTTTCTTGTAAAACATTATGTGTTGAGGTAAAGTTGATGTTACCTTCTTAAGGGGAAACAAAAAAAATGATAACAGCTTCGGAAAACAAAAGGACCAACTCCACTTTTTTATCACACGCCCGAATTGCATATAATTTACATTCCTACATATATCTATTAGTAGGAATGTAAATAATATGCAAATCGGGCATGTAATAAAAAAGTGGAGTTGGCTCTTCAAACAGGTCTTTTTGTTTACCAAAGCTGTTATCATTTTTCCTTTATTACTGAGGGGAGAACATCTACCTGATAATAAAGATCTTGCATGAAGGAAGAATACATGCATTAATAAAGGTTAATAAAGCAAATAAAATGTAAACAAAAAGGGCTCAAGTCCTCGTATAATTATTATTAGTCAAAAATATATAATTTCCTGACATTAATTGCAGTTAATTTTCTGCCTCTCATCTATGTTATTATTTATTGTTGTATATATGTATAATGGAGAATAGCAGCTATTAGCTCAGTAAAACGTCATGACAGCTCAAGTTGCTTCCTCCCTCAACATTCATCAAATTGTCAGAGTTACCAGGTTGATTTTCTCTTTTTTTGATTCTTACAAGCCCGATTTGCATATTATTTACATTCCTATCTATAAGTCATTATAGGTTGGATCGACTATTCTTTATATAATAATAATAAGGATAAGTGCAGTGAGATGCCATTAGATCTCAATACATCAACTAACAAACACTAACAAGGGAAATGACTGATCCACTAATACAAATCCATTATTTTAAATACAATAAGAATACGTCAGGTATATGTATGTTATAGTACTTTTAGATCCTTTCTTAATCAACTCAATTAGAACGAATTTGTGAATCCCTATTGTTATTCATCAATTATTAAAACGGCTATTCATTTTTAGTAAATTCAGTTTTACCTAGTATAAAAATGAGAAAATAAACCAGCCACCCTAAATACAATCCAATTTTCATTAATGTGTCACGTTTTAAACCTGGGTCGACATGCAAGTTGTATAGTTACTTTAATCATCCATTATTTCACGTTATTGGCCTATTTTTATACTGGATAATTATTATCATTTATGATCAGGGGGCGTAGAGAAGGTTCCAACATACATACTAATTCTCTTATATTTAGTATAGGGGCTTTAGGACAGATTATAATTAATAGGTAGGTCAGAGAAACTGCATTTACTCAGACTCAAAATTTAGGACTGCTCAATAAAACCTCCAAGTTTTTCTTTTCATACGTGTGCTCAGGAACACTTCCGTATAAAATTTACAAGGACCCTTTCTAAATTCGATATAATTAGGGGGGGGGTCATTTTATATGAAGGGGAGGAGGTGGTCTACTACATAATACGTCTAATGGCTAATATGTATACGCTTATGTAAATAACTTGCCTATTTATGCGAGGAAATAGGCCTCACTTTAATTTATGCTCATAAATTTTCATTCTAATCATATTTTATTATTCATTACCGACCCAAAAAGTTTATATATATATATATATATATACATAAATAAACTTCATACTCTTTATGAATAAGTTGCCTCTAAGAAACAAATAGCCAAAAAGGATTACAAACTTTAACATTTGTTTAAAGTTAAAGACTTTACCTATACATACATAAAAGTTCAAATATTAGGAAACCATTTTTATAATTAAAAAAATTAAAGGCTAACAACATGGTGCAACCCCTTAAAACAGAAATTTTCTAATATTCCTACTTGAAAGAAGTTTGATTTGAATCTCAAACATGAACCGTGTAAACAAATTCAGCATCAACACAAAATTGATTGTAAACCAAGTCTCCTCTAACGGTGTAAAAAAAGAGACATTTCCTGTGAGTGTAGAAGACTTATATTTGGAGATGTGAAAGTTGGTGGAGTTTTGGTGAGTGTAAAAATCACCTTCGACAACATATTTGCATGAGATATCACACTACAGCGCTCTTTGTCTGTTGATGACGTTCTAAAGGTACTGTCAACACAAATGTTCTTATCGGCATGCTTTAGAAAATTTGATTACTCAAACATTTAAATATATGTACATTCCAGAAATTATCTGAAGAAGATAAAAGTAAAATTCACATGTAAAATTATCATGAGATCTCATCCAATTTTAAATTTAAAAAAAAACAACATTTTTCATGGTATTAATCTCCCGGCGAGAGAACTTTTATTTGAAAAAAAATACAAAACAATTTTTAGAAGTGGAAAAAAAAGAAGAAGAGAATATTAAGATCTAAGTAGAAGAATGTGATTGAAAATTGAAGTTATAACTCCAAACATTTTCACCACCATATTCGGCAATCAAGGAGATTTAGTTCACTAGATTAGACATTTTATTGGTATAGTTAATATTAGATATATTTTTTTTAAAGGTGACATTATTTAGTGCTACACCTCTTATTCAGATATGAGCTTCTCATAATCAAATATGTGTTATCCCATCAAGAATTAAGGAATAACGATAATACTAAATTCGGAAATTAAAAAATGTTGTTCAAATTGCCAACTGTTAAAAATATAATTTTTTGAACATTTATATGCAACTAGAATTTATTTATTTGTCAAAGAATTGTTGTTAGTGTTTGGAAAATCCTTTAAATGCGTATTTAAAATCAAATTTAAAATCTGAAAAACTTTCAAGTCATGTGTAAAAATTTTTTGATTAAAGCTAATGGTACAAGAGTGTAATACAACAAAAATACCTCTTATCTCTTTAATATCATAGAGAATTTTTGTGATATATTTAAATAACTTAATTTTTGGATGGGGAATGATATTACACTTAAATAATTTGATTTTAAATTTGCTATAAAAAATAAGGACTAAGAGTATGGAATCTCCCTATAAATGAATTTACCTATATAAGTAATACCTTTGTATCTCAGATTGTCAAAGAATGTTCCAATATATGTAGGTATGTAGGTGAAGAACCACGAGCGAGGATGAATTAGGTTATACTAGAAAATTCGATAAGAGATGCTTCATATTCAGTAAAAACTTTTCTACAATCCTCATTTCAAAGGATTCATTTGGGAGACCTTAAAAACTACTATCAGGTATTTTCCAACAAGACTAGATTTGACAAGTAGGCAGGATTTTATCTGAAATGGAAAATTATTCTAATAAAGGATCAAATTATGGAAATAGAAACAATGTATACATATAAGAAAATTATTATTAAAGCGCAAAAATTCAATTCATTTAACATTTTAACAATATAAATATAAAACTATGTATTTGAATGAGTTAAATTATCCCATTTACACATAAATTACATTATGTGTATACATACATTCAAAGATATAATATGTAGGCACCGTTATGTATGTAGATATGTTCACGGATCTTTTGATTAAAAGAATCAATGAAGTGGATAAATAGATACATAGGTAACTGCATAGATTTCTAAGGAGTTATGAAAACCGATATTGGAAATTTGAATGAAAGGTCTTCCGTATTAAATATCGACTTTTTTTTTTTTATTTTTATAAGTGAATAAATAAAATCTATGTAGTATTTGAGATTTATTTATTGTGTAGAGAGATTTGCTTATTTATTGTCATTTTTAAAAATGATTAATGCAGGTGAGCTCATCCTTAAAAATTAAATTGGTCATTTTAAATAATGGATAATGCATCAAGATTATATATTGCCACATATATAATATTATAAAGTATTTCAAAATTATAATATATTGAACAGGAGACAAAGTGAACTTTGACAGTCTGGTAATATGTTTGTTGTAAATTGGCATACTAATGGATAATTCGTTATTATTGCATGAAAAAAAAATAAAAAATCCATGCACTTTTCATTTCCAATAAAGAAAATTGGAACTTTTCCATTGTGTTTGAATTGGCACATTTAAAAGGAATGTAATAAATTATTTTATAAGATTGGTGAGTGTCCTCATCGTCACTAAGAAAATGCGTATAACGGATATTTCGTCGAAAAATACACTATAAAGTGATATAATGTTATTCAAATGTCAAATGTGACTTGTGGAGAATATATTACGTATATACATGATAAATATGCATTTTAAATCCGAAAATGTCGACAACTGGATCATGATCAAGATTGTAGTCCACCATATTCTAAAGAGTAAATAAATAAGACAATCAAAGCAGATAAATTCCTGGTCATGAGCCTATGGACTCTTTTTCTCTCCCACAAAGTTACTTAAGTATGCGTTGGAACAGAATTTAAAGTTTTACCCTGTTGGATTCTATTTTTTTTATAGCTTTTAATGGGGATTTCAGTTTCTTCATATCTTTTGGGCCTTTTTTAGATCCCTTGTCGGTTCATAGATCCCCTTAAGTATCATGTAATTTCTATAAGCTGATTGCTATTGTCATAAAATTTAATACCAGCACAGGGATTTGAACACTAAGGGGGGTGGAGGCATTTCCTCTCTAGTATTTAAGGCTTTTTAAGTTTAAGGTAATTTTAGATAGGAATGTAAATAATATGCAAAATGCCGAGTGCGAGACTTTGTGGAGTTGGCTCTTCAAACAGGTCTTTTTGTTTTCCGAAGCTGTTATCATTTTTCCAATATTACTGAGGGGAGAACATCTACCTGATAGTAAAGACCTCACATGAAGGAATACATGCAGTAAGATGAATAAAGCAAATAAAATGTAAACAAAAACGGGCTCAAGTCCTCGATTAATTATTATTAGTTAAAAATATACATATAATTTTCTGACATTAATTTTAGTTAATTTTCTTCCTCTCATCCATGTTATTATTTATTGTTGTATATATAATGGAGAATAGCAGCTTGTAGCTCAGTTAAACGTCATGACAACTCAAGCTGCTTCCCCCCTCGACATTCATTAAATCGTCAGGGTTGCCAGGTTGATTTTCTCTTTCTTTTTTTATAACACGCCCAAATTGCATATGATTTACATTCCTAATTTTAGAATAGTCATTATACAAGTTTAATAGGAAATAAAATATCACATCTTCTAGGAGGAAAATATGACTTTAGCCAATCTATAGTGGGGGTTAAACGTGGATCCTAACCATGCTAGGTCATTCTACGTTTCAAACTATATGCCTTTCCTTGTTAGAACCGTAAAGGCAAACCCCTTGCACATTTTTGATTCCCAATCATGATTGATACAAATTGAAAAATCTACTGAGTATTGATACTAAAAGGTAGGAGCGAATCCAGCTTTAATTCCATTGTACATACGGTTGGCGAGAAAAAAATCAATCATTTGGTGCCAAAATACTGTAGATTCAACTTTTTAAGTACTTATGTTACTGCATTATAATTAGTATAATTAACTCCACAAAAGAAGACTAATAATTTTACCACCTATATCGAAATAAAACTATTATAGTGCTCTTTAAAAAATAAATAAAGTTAAAAGAGTAGGAACAATATTTATCACAATATATTTTTAAGTAGGATTAAAATATGCATATATGTACAAAGAAACTTTGAGGTGCTTTCCAAAAAGACTTGCTATCTATTTTTCTGACATCGAAAGTATTTGTAATAAAATAAAAATAATCAAATTATGGAAATAGAAACAATGTAAGAAATTTTTTAAAGTGCAAAAATTAAGCAAATTGTCTTTTCGGTGAAATATCTTTCACGGCAAAAATGTATGTATATTGAGACGAAAAGTTATATTTAGTTGTCATTTTGGCAATAGGAGATGGGAGTAGTTTTCAAAATAAATCTTTTATTGATGCAAGTTTGGTTTTATCTACACTACATCTATACATTGTTGTTGTTTTTTTTTGTTTTTTTGCATATATAGAGTTAATTGAATTGGTTTAATATAATTGGCCAAAAAAAACAAAAAACTTCAAGTTTTGGATTTATTTATTGCACGACAAGGTGAGTGATACAAGTATTTAGATCACATCAACCACCCAGAAGAGTTGAAACCAATCAAATCCTTTTTGCAAAATCTATCTTCTAAATTGATAGATTTTCTTCTCTACATTTGCTCATCAGTGACATCAATTGTTTAAAACCTAAAGAAAGTGAAAAAATATTTAAATAATTAAAATGAAAAATGCTACAAGTAATAATAATAATAATAATTGACAATGGTTATTGTTGTAGTTGTTGTCATGAAAGACAAGAGCAGATTGATCAACAGCTGATAAAAAATACATATTGTAAATGTTTTTAATGTATTGATCAGGGGTAAACGTAGTTTTGAATTCATGCTGGTACTTTGTAAATAGACAGTCTCTTGTACTGCATACCACCATTGATTTTTTTGTAAAATACATCAATCAAACTGGCTTATTCACGCCCTGTACATATACTAATAGAGATGCTATTGACTACTAATATCGTATAAAGATCTCTCGAATAAGGGTTCAGATTTAATTTTGATTTTAAAAGATTTAAAACCACATTCTTTTATTTTGGATCCTTACGTTTAAGATTACATTTGATTAATTCAATCTAGACAGTGTATTCAAATAATTTTTCGGTATAAAAGTCTGCATACATAAAAATGTATTACGTATGTGACCCTATAGGAACAATGGTACTAATTCATGTTTTGAAAAAGACTTCAATATATGAGCATATATGTAGAACGACAATAGTATATATATTTAAAAATTATGTTAAACGAACTGCATTTTATAAATTACTAAGGTCGATTAAACTTTATATGAAGAAAATAAAGTCTAATTTCAAGACAAAATGATTCGAAGTATGTTCATATGTGCAGAAATATGATAATGAATATCTACATCATATTTAAATTATTAACATTTCTCATGTCTAAGTCTCACAATTTATTTTCATGCATTGTTCGTAAATCAAAAAAATATATAGAAATATTCCGTGCTTCCGTGAACTTAAAGGTCTTATGGCAATTATCAACTTGTTTATAGTCACAAGAAACTGAATGGTTCTCACTTGCAGGTGTGTAGGCAGGATTTTATTTTGAATCAATTTTGGGCTTACTCGGATTTCTAAAAATATTTTACTTACAGATTCCCCTGTCTCGTATCTTTGAAGGTAAGAATAAGGAAGGGAAGCTTGTTCTTAATCCAGGGCATCAGGTTGGGATTGAGTATTGAGATGTATGTCGTGGTACTTCAGTAAAGTGATTACTCAAGCAACAATTCATTCCAAAATGGCGGTCGGGAAAATATCTGTGTCAATTTCAGAAATGTGAAAGAAAGAAGAATTGCTAGGATTTATATTTAGTTCTCGAACAAAGAGTAAAAAAATAGAAAATAAGATTTCGTAGATTTCCTTCATTTTATTTTTAATAATTGGGACTTTAATTTTTTAGTCAAATACCAAATTGTTCGACTTTTGAGTCGTATGAGAATTGCTGTACTGATAAAGTCATTCTGCATAATACCAACATACGCTGTCAAAAAACTAATAAAACCAAGTAAGAGTAGAAAGTACAGACTATGAATGTACTTGTGGAGATGGCAAAGTACTACATGTGTGTGGTGGATATACAGAAGAAGTATGTCACCCGAAGAAGAGATGAATCTCCATCCAGTTTTGAAGTCAAATCAATATTCATATACATACATAGGTTTTTTTGTTTTAGGTGGCATTGTTATAAAATGGAACGAGCTATGAATACCGTAGGTATGAATACATCAAGTCCGCCATCTTGAAGGAAACATATGTAAACAAATTTTATAAGAATAAGACACTTGTTTCATTTCTTTAAGATTCTTTAAGAGAAAAGTGTGAACTACTTTTGTGCATTTGGATGTCACAATGAGACCGACAAATAAATGGACTCTATCATCTGTCAAAAAATATATGACTGTTTATTATATTTCAAACTCACATAACGTGTTTTAAAAATATGTTATTGCGTTATTCATTTTATATTCATTAGCCAATTAATTAGTTATTACCTCTGAATGCATAAGATAATTTTAACTGGTTATTCTACTCTGCTGGTCTCTAATCCATAGACAACAAAATTAATATTAAAAATCACCCCATTTTATAGGGATTTAATCCTATATTTTCAACATGGCTTTGCATCAACTCAATAGATACAAGTTACACTCAATCTGTGGTGATATGAAAGCAGTGGTTTCCAATCCCTGTTTCTTGGATCAACCAGAGTTAATTAATTATTTCTGTTTTATTTATTATCTAAGTTCGGGACTACTTCATCAACAGACTGTAGGAGAAGAAGAAAATATTAAGTATAAATACAAATTACAAAAGATAGTTTATAGTCGTGGTAGTTGTTAATTATTTTTAGGTTGATAATTCTTAATTGGCTCGTCGAATTTCACGGGCAACAAGCTACAATACCTACTACATTTTCTCCGCGCTCTTTTGCTATTTGCATTCATACATAATACTTTCTTTTTTTCGTACCAACTGTAGATAGAAAAGTGAGTCTCCCTCTATTATAGTCCCAGTTAGGAATGTAAATAATATGCAACTCGGGCTTGTAATAAAAAAAGAAAGAGAAAATTAATCTGGTAACTCTGACAATTTGATGAATGAAGAGAGTGAAGCAGCTGCAGCTGTTATGACGTTTTACTGAGCTACAACCTGCTATTCTCCTTTATATATGTATACAAATGAAGACATCAATAATAAATCACCATAGATGAGAGGCAGAAAATTAACTCAAATTATTGTCAGAAAATTATATATCTTTAACTAATAATAATCATACGAGGACTTGAGCCATTTTTTGTTTACATTTTATTTGCTTTATTAACCTTAATGCATGTATTCCTTCATGCGACATCTTTACCCTTAGGTAGATGTTCTCCCCTCAGTAGTAATAAAGGAAAAATGATAACAGCTTTGGAAAACGAAAAGACGTGTTTGAAGAGCCAACTCCACTTTTTTATTACAAGCCCGATTTGCATATTATTTACATTCCTAGTCCCAGTCTAAGTCCTGCGGTCTTTTATTATGAAATGATCTTATTCTTCTCACGAACAGTTTTTGATGTTGGAACTTGTTATATTGTTGGGCAATGTATTAATAAAGTTTGTACTTTCTAATGTTATAATAGCATTGTAATGTTGGAGCATGTGCTAATAAAGTTCCATATGAGGTCACAATCGATTTATGTTTATTATATTATTTCAACCTCCCAGAACGCAGTAAAATTGTCAAGGGTTGACCCGTCTACAGTTAGAAAAAGATTGGGGACCACCATTATTGTTACTCAAACCTTCTATATTTCGAATAACTCGGTTCATTTCTTTGGTGCATGAAGGAATATTCACCTTATTTAACAAAACTTCTTACTTTTCCCTGATATTAAACTAATATCATAGCTAAGTATTTTTTTAAATCTAGAATTCAAGTATTTAAAAGGGTAAATATTTGCTTAAAATAATGTTTATATCTACTTATATCTATGTGTTTTAGCACGTTAATGGGGGAATAATAGTTAATGAAAAGATGAAAATGATTTCATGTACCTATAATTTTCCCAACAGTACCTCGTGATTACATAAAATTTAAGAGGGAAGGGAGGAAATAGCATCCTGCATCAGTAACTATACATATATTTGTCAGAATCAGAGAATTTATTGATATATATATATAAATTACAAAAGTCAAGTTGAAAGTAAACAATCACTCGTGTGATTATATAAATATATATTTTTTTGAGTTGTTGCCTAAATATGTATTTGATTCTCATATCAATATATATAATATTAGCTCAAGAATTATAGAAGATATATGAAAGTACATACATTAGACCTGTCCAAATAAACACACTTTCTTTTACTGCGTTGGTTTTCCCACTTTTATCCATGCTTTTAGAATTCTAGAGTAAGAATTTAATTTTTTTTTTTTTTTTCAATTTTCTTTACTCCTGATATATCTTACTCTCACATAAGCAAGTTTGCACTGCTTGCTAGTATTAACACACTTCATCTTTAACTACTCGTAAAGTTTGCAACAAATAAGATTTACAGATCTAATAGATGGATTCATTAACTTCTGTTTTAATATTTACTCGTACAGGATTAATATCAGCCTTAATGATTAATATCATTTGCTTAAAAAATCCTGTTTTACCAACACATATGATAAAATTGCTAAATTAGTCAATTAATACATATAATATGTATTGTAGGTAGTAAAAAACTGATGAGTCATTTTTTATTGACTCAAAATTATCAAAGATAAAACATTTGATGTTGCTGCATATATGTAGAGGTTTGAATTTGTACTCAAGTCGCTATAATTTGTGTACTCATCTCTAGCTCGTGTATGTGTTTTTGACGTCATTTTTCTTCTGCAGTCGACAAATGATAATATAAAATATCAAACCCTTTTCATAATTCGTAAAATTATTTGGAGATAAATCCATCAAGAGTTGAATTAAACAAAATTTGAACAACAGATATACATATTTCGCCAAGAGAGGGGGAAACTTCCCCCCCCCCCATTGTCGTCACAGCCCAGTTAAAACTTTCTTAATTAAATGAGTTGAACCTTATTTCAGAGTTCTGCTGATAAGTAAAAATATTAATATCTAAAACAGTAATTTAATCTCTAACTTTATTACAAGACCCCTTTAATCAGGCTTTTAAATTTACACATTGATTCTTCCAACAGTAAAAACATCAGTTACTTATAAGGAAGCCACCTACCTTCTTTAACGTTCAAAAGTACAACAGACGCTAAATATATCTCCATTTTCATTTCTAACCCTCAAGGATACCCCCAACTTTTGCCTAGTACAGATTGCCCTTGTGTCCCACGGGTAATAAAAAAGGATTTTTTTTATCACCTTGATAATAATTATATTTTGAAAATGTTGTTATACATTTGTGCTTGTAATAACATATATGTTTTTGTAGGGGTAGAGATATATGTATATGTATAATGCATTTTGGCGGGAATAGCCCCTTGTGTCCCTCAGCTAGGTAACTCTGTAATGTAAGCCCCTTTTTATTTATGATGTTCACGTCGAGCTTTTTTGTCCACTCGCAACCTCGACTGACAAAAGGGAAAGGAAAAATTTGGAAAAACAACTGGTAGCTACCCCTCTGTATTTTCCTTGTTGCCAACTTGTTGGTATTTGGCAGAATTTATTATTTAGATATACTATATATTTATAAATTCATCCAATGTACAAACCAATTGTTACTACTTGTAATATATTCAAAATTCAAAAAAAGGGCGCGCAATCCTTGATTTAATATATTTTTTATGCATCAAAATCAGAAATAATAATAATACCCTTTTTGAATTCTTTTAAATCAAAAGAGTTAAATGATGAAAATCAGCTGAAGGGAGAATTCAGTGTGTTTTTGTTTATCCCAAAAAGCTCGTCGTGGTTATTTCTGAGATTTATTCATGTTTAGTAACTCTTTAAGTCTTTTTGTACTCACAACACGACTCGGACTCTTATTGAAAGACGCACAACACGACTCGGACTTGTGGTCAAAAACTAAAAATTCGACTTTGACATTGACTCTCAAGACTTGCAACTCAAACTCAAAGAGTCCGTCGTCTTGTGATTAACTCCCCTGGATATATTCCCCCAGTTCTACCTACATATATGTACAAGTAATTGCCATTTCAAGTACTTATTATTTCTGTTACTTACTACTAGGGAAAAAAATCTTATATACGTACAAGTATGAAATTATGTACATACATAGATTTTAAACAGAGACATATGAGTTTCATTATTTTTGTCACGTAATTCATCTATTAAATCATATCAAAGTCTTTTTCTTGCTGAGAAACTTTTCCTTTATCAGACTTATGATATGGGTACAATAATGTACATAGTTTTAAAAATAGGTGCAGGTTTATAAACAAAGGATTTTGTAGCTAATATTTAACTATTTATTTAGGATGATAAATAATGATGGGTGATAAAGGAGTGAGTAAGGGTATTCTTCACATTTTGATTATCATTCAATGATTATAATTATTATTATTAATACAATATTTTGTATCCATTATCAAGGAATTAGACAAATTTCAACTCGTAATCTATAGCCACTTCTACCTTAAAAATCAAATCACATCAGTATTACAGCTAAACAAGAACAATTCTTACTCTTTTGGAAATGAC
Organism: Lepeophtheirus nordmannii; assembly: GCA_963680855.1. NCBI lineage: Eukaryota > Metazoa > Arthropoda > Copepoda > Siphonostomatoida > Caligidae > Lepeophtheirus > Lepeophtheirus nordmannii. The sequence goes on along the minus strand of OY804520.1, from coordinate 22,524,997 downwards.
AAATCAATTGTTCACAATCATAAAAACTTATAAAAATCCATGAAAACCTGAGGTGCTATTCCATTCTAAAATACAATTCTTAAAAAAGGTATTTTTTTTTATCTTTATAATACATTTTCTCTAGATTGGATGACTCTACATGTTACAATATATATATTTGGAATGAGTATTAAACTTTTATGTGAATTAATGATTTTTTCAAAAAGAAAAACGAATTTAGTTATATAATATATAGTTGAAAGATGCTAATAATAACACAGGTCAACAAATTTGAAATGAATCCTAAAGTTTTCGAGAAATTGGACCCTACTTGTATAGCTTTTTGGCCCATTTTCCAACTTCAACCTCAATTTAAGCCTACAAGGATACTCATTTTGTGTATTTAAAAATGTTGCTTCGCTAGTGTGTTTAATGCAAATTCCAATTTCAGTCTTTGTTTTGCCCCAAAAGGACCCCTAGGGGTGTAGGGTGCCAGAGTCAACCAAATCCTTTGTATTTATATAACTCCTTGAATATTACATGAAATGGATTAATAAGAAATGCATTCAAAAGCTGAGATCTTCAGCTTTCAAACAAGGTATCAAGCGAACAATAAGAATCCTTAACTAAGAAGAAGAAATCGTCCATCTAAATGTGTAAATTTTCATTCAATTTCGAGCAAAAATTTGCTGGAAATCTAAGACTCACGGTAGAGTCTTTTAAGTATTAGTGACCAAAAGGATTAAGAAACCAGCTGAAATCCTTCTGCTCACTCCTTAAGTAGCTCTAACGTGAGTCATTGATTTCTAGCGAATTTTTGATCGAAATTGGATTAAAATTTACACATTTAAATAGATGATTTGTTATTAATATACATAGTTAAAACATTAAATTTTCATTTTTGATTAATAGCTTTTAAGAAATGGTAATTAGTTTATACGAATTATTGGTACGGAATATCTGTTCGACACTTTTTGTGAGGTTGCATGTAATATATAAAGATACCAGTTTATATGTACAAAGGAATGTAAAAAATATGCAAACGCCCGTGTAAAATATAAAGAAAGAGAAAATCATCAACCTGGCTGTAACTCTGACAATTTGATGAATGTTGAGAGGGAAGCAGCTTGAGCTGTCATGACGTTTTACTGAGCTACAAGCTGCTATTCTCCTTTATATAAATAACATTATGTATGTACACCATAGATGGGAGGCAGAAAATTAACTCAAATTAATGTCTGATAATTATATATCTTTAGCTTACAGGTCGTAAACTAACAATTATTACGAGAACTTGAGCCCTTTTCTAACATTGTATTTGCTATTGTAGGTGCTCTCCCTTCAGTAGTAATAAAGGAAAAATGATAACAGCTTTGGAAAACAAAAAGTACTATTAAAAGTGCTAACTCCACAAAATCTCGCACGCGGCATTTTGCATATTTTTTACATTCCTATGTGTATGTACATGAGTAGCATTACATTCGCCTCACATTGAAAAAAGAAGAAGAAGAAGAATTCAACCCAGAACCAAGAACTTCACATGGAGAGTGGCCTTAAAAATGAACACTTCAAAGTGAGGCGTAAAACTGATATGTGGAGCACTGATAGTGCAGTAAACAATGCATATAATAATGATATACATCAACTCAATTTCTTCTTTCTAGCCGTATGCCACATTGTGAAAGATGTTATATTAAACATTATTTTTCATCAACATAGATAAATTTCTCGGATATCTATGTTATAATATGATATAATTCAAAATATGACAGATAGACTGACAATTACAGATGATTCAAGAATACAAATAGTATGTACATAATATATATTTATTAGTTATTAGAATGAAAACCCATGATTACCCAAGATTATGATGATTGTGATTGAAGCTTAGTAATCTTTTTTGACTGGAGCTGGAGAGTCTTGCCTTCAATTGATGTTTTCTTTCGGCTCTCTTGTCTGATGGGATCATTGAGGTGAGGGGCCAAGTTCTTGCACATCACATTGAAGAGAATTTGTGAAATGGCCCATATGAACCCTCTTCACATTCTTCAATTAATTACAGTTTCTGAGTAATTCTGCATTTTGTCACAGAATTTAGATAGAAAAGATGCTCTTGGGTTTGATGTGTTGAGTAGGCAGTTCTTTTTTTGCTGCTTACTGGTGATGTAGCTGAACAGAGATTTATCGTGAAGACAGTTGAGGAGCAGCATGTCTGTTAGGTGTTGACAGCCCTCCTCTTCTCATGATGTCAATGAACTGTTCCTCTTCAGATTATGCTATAAGCATTTTACCAGTATCAAGTGGAGAGTCGCCAATAACCAGAAATGATAAGCATTAATTACAATTAAATTTCTTCTTGAGAGAAAAGGCAATATACTCAAAGTATACTACAAAGTACAGGGCATTTCTCCTATCCATGGTGGTCCTTTTCTCAAGATTTGAAGGTTGTCAATCTGTGAGGATGATATCAGCTTTTGCAAAGTCAACATCAGCCTACACTTCGTTGATCTCTTTGATGTTCATGCAGTCAAATTTTACAGGAGATGATCCTATCATCCTTTCTTCATCCAGAGTTTGTCTAAGACTGATGTAGTAGTTTGCACCAATGAGCTGTCCTTGCAGCCAAATATTTCCTCTATGTTGCCAGACGGGAACACGGTAAGCAAGATGTAGATGGAGGTCCTTCTCCATACCGTCTAGCAAGTAATTGACAAAATCTGCTGTATCCAGGCATGTCTGTTTGGTTGCTAGAAAAGTTTCAGTAGTCAGTCCCATTTCACAACTCTCTTCCCAGACTGAGAAAGTCAGCGTACTCCTTTAGGAAGAACAGACCAAGCTTGTTTTCTTTAGTGATTGATTTTCGTATCTCATCTTTTTTCCTCGGTCCAACTTCGGGGTTTTGACATTCAGGATGTTTCACATGGTCCGGACAGACTCAGCAAACTCAGTTGTATGAATGAATTTTGGGTTTTCATTTGAGTAGAACTTAAGAGCTCCAACGGTTTATTCATGGAAAACTGAGTCAGCCAGTTTCACATTTGTCTTATCAATTGCTGTTGGATGGAGAGCATTGAGAGAGAGAGAGAGCTTGTATGCTTGCATCACTATGAATGTAGACTCTTTGTGGTAGATAAAAAAAATGGACAATATCCTTTTAAAAAAAATTATCACAACACTCAAATAATTGAATTTATTCTAACTGGACGTTTTAGGAACAATAAAAAAAGTACGAGGTAGGAAATGGAATTAAAAAAAGGTTACAACATTTCTATTCACGAGTTTAAATGTGCTCACTAGTTCACTAACGAAGAGTTAAATACTGCTATAATAAGATATTAAATCTAAAAGATTTAAAAAAAAGTTAAATTTTGTATACTTGCGTAATTCAAAAAGAAAAGGTAAAATTAAGAGTGTGGGAAATTGAATTTATTAATTGCATCAACATTAACAGATCCAAAAGACATTTTAATGCATCAAAATATCAAAATATTTACACGTATAACTCAAGCTTCTATGATACTAATGCATATAATACGATAATGATGTCTTGGACCGAAAATAAAAAAAGTTGTTTATTGTTTAAAAAAGCAAGAACTGGGGTCAATCTTCTTGTGTAGCACAAATCAATATAATTTAAATCAAGTCAATACAAATTTAATGATTTTAGTGCCATTTTGTGGTTATTAATGGGGTTTTCTCATGCTCTGTTAGCTATTTACTGGGTATGACACTATGAGTTTTTGTTAATCTAGTTGTTTGTTTTTTAGATAAAGTTCAACATTTCTACGCCATCTTGAGACCTTGAATGTTTTTATATTTATTCATGGCCTACAAATCGAGTTTCAAATAAATTCATGTGGCTATCAAACAATTTTATACACAAGGAGTAATTCATGATAAAACTATTAAAAAAGACACTGCATTTTTAGGTGTATTTTTGATTATGTTTCTTTTTTAACTCAAAATCTGGCTAAAAATATAAAAATAGTGATAAAAAAAATCAAATCGAAACTACTCGAAAATAAGAATTTCAACGAGAAACCTTATTACGGATTCTTGATAAATGCATTAGGCATGTATTAATAGAGGTAGGTAAGTAGCCTAGCATTGCTTGCATGTTTTACATCCATTAGAGAAATAAATCAAGTTTAAACACTAAGCGAAAAGGTTTGAAAAATGAGAGTCTTTTTGAAATATGAAACAAAGTTATGTTTATTTGCTTTGTGTGTATTGCCTAATATGTAAAAAAAATATATATATAAATATTTGTATGCATTTATATTCACTTGTCAATGAGTAAATACTAGTGGAATAGAGACCCGAAGCCCTTGGAGTCATAATAAAAATTGAACAAATATGTATTATAACTAATGTTATTGAACAAATAAACCAAGGTCAACCAATTACTCTGAATGAAATATCAAAATATATTTACATGGCTTTTTTTACCATACAAAATAAAACACATTTTTACAAATAATAAAATAATTTAAATAGTTTATACATATATACATGTATTTTTATAGTATGCATTTACAGTTAGTGATGTATCGACCACTAGTTTTCGAATTTGTATCCCTGGATCATTCACATTTTAAGGATTTTCACATGTTCACAAATTTCAAATGATTATATTCGGATTTAAATAACCATATTTTTAAATAATTGATGTATCACTAACTTATTGGTTTACAATATGAATAAAAGTTCAACGAATCAATGTTCTTGAAAAGTAAAAAAATATAAATATAATATACATATACATAGAGGAAGAAATCAACTGCTGAATGCAGATGAATTGTTTATATTGCAGTTTAATATTAAAAATAATAATAATATTAATTTGAGACACTCAAATATATTAAAATATATATATACAAGAGCTGGGATATAAGTTCGGTTGAGCTCGAGCTTTATATTTATATGAAGAGTTGCCTATTATATAAAAAAATAATAATCCATTTCTGATATTCGTGTACCAAACGAATCTGTGAACCGTCAGTTTCTAACTCCAGTTCGTACTGTAGAGTGAATTTTGTATACCCTCTCAGTCTTAAGGATGCAACTTTTATAGAGTACGAGGTCTTATGTTAAAATTGAATTAATACTCTTTTATTCATCAGCTGCCTGTATGTATGATTTTAAGGGGGAGGGGAGTATATTTAGGAATGTAAATGATATGCAAAATGCCGAGTGCGAGACTTTGTGGAGTTAGCTCTTCAAACAGGTCTTTTTGTTTTCCAAAGCTGTCATCATTTTTCCTTTATTACTACCAAGGGGAGAACATCTACCTGATACTAAAGATCTCTCATGAAGGAAGAATACATGCATTAAGTTTAATAAAGTAAATAAAATGTAAACAAAAAGGGCTCAAGTCCTCGTATGATTATTATTAGTTAAAAATATATAATTTCCTGACATTAATTTCAGTTAATTTTCTGCCTCTCATTTATGGTGTACATAAGGTTATTATTTATTATTGATGTTTTCATTTGTTTCTATAATGAAGAATAGCAGCTTGTAGCTCCGTAAAACATTAAAACAGCTAAAGTTGCTTCCCTCTCAACATTCATCAAATTGTCAGAGTTACCAGGTTGATTTTCTCTTTCTTTGATTCTTACAAGCCCGATTTGCATATTATTTACATTCCTAAGTATATTATTAGTTGAGTCGTAAATCTTATACAATAACGATATGTAAAGAAAAAAAGAAAACATCAACCTGGTAATCTTCACGATTTGATTAATGTTTGAGATGGGAGCAGCTTATATATTGATAAATACCACTAGATGCAGAGAGTTTATTATAATTAAAGATATGTCATTATTTTAGTATGCTTTTTTAACACAATCTGGAGCAAATATAGACAATAGTTCTTCATCTATTCTTTTAGAGGTAGATGCTTCCTTCCGATGATCAAATAATGAATGAACAAAAAGTCAAAAAAAAAAACAGAAATATATCAACTGTTTCTCCATTTCTAATCATTAAATTGACTTGTTCTTTTTCTCTACAAAATTTGCATCCCTGTATACACAGATAGGTATGTTACAAAATATCAAAAAAAAAAACCTAATATCAAGGAATGAAAAAAAACTCATACCATATATCTTGACTTCAAAATTACGTTAATATTATTTTCACATGGATTAGTTGAACAATCACTGAGTAATTGCACTTTTTATGGGCCAAATCTACAAACTTCCACATGATAGGACGTCATGATTATTTAGGTAACCCCACACGTACAGTGATATAATAAAACAAACAACATAGTTATTATAAAACTAAAAGCTAATATTAATAAAATGACATACAAAATTTTAAGATTATATCTACATCAATTAGACTAAATATATTTAATGTTTTCATTAAAGTATCTTAAATTGAAAGTAAATGTCCCTTAGAACAATTTTTATGATATAAAAAAATAAATACTAAATTTTTCAACACAAAAATGAAAGTAGAATCCATATTCTAATTTAGACTGTTTATTATTACCTCAAAAGATATAGCTTGGACCTTGTATATTAGTGAAGTGTATGAAAATATTCCAAATAATTGAAATTCGCAGTGGATTTAGTGCACGGATAATAATTACCTAAACCCATTAAATCTTCAAAAATAGCAAAAATTTCTTTTTGGCTATGTCTGACAATTTTTTTTGCCTCTTTCGACGTTTGTAACATAACTATAAGTTACCTACATATATCAGCAGTTTTTAAACTGGGGGGGGGGGGGGGGGTCGTACATTTTTTAGGGGGGGGGAGTACTAAACCAACCAGAAAAAAATATAAACATCGATAACCAACTAAAGAAGAAGGAAAAGAAAAAGGGATTATTCATATACATTATTTATCTGATGCACTCCCACACATTGAAAACTTTTGACCCATATAAACAAAAATTGACATCAAAATTCGTATTTATTTGCTAATAAAAAAATAAGCAAATAATTACTGATTCTCCCCTCTCTCCATATGTTATAGAGATGTCCGTCCCTGGTTTTAGAACACCATCAAAGGCGACCATTTTATCATGTTTCCTTAAATAAAATTATCAGTTATCAGTAGACAGTAGATACGGTTGGGTTCTCTTATAGATAGGAATGTAAATAATATGCAAATCGGGCTTGTAATAAAAAAGAAAGAGAAAATCAACCTGGTTGTAACTCTGACAATTTGATGAATGTTGAGAGGGTAGCAGCTGCAGCTGTCATGACGTTTCACTGAGCTACAAGCTGCTATTCTCCATTATATATACAACAATAAATAATAACATAGATGAGAGGAAGAAAATTAACTGAAATTAATGTTAGGAAATTATATATTTTTAACTAATAATAATTATACGAGGACTTGAGCCCTTTTTGTTTACATTTGTTTTGCTTTAATAAACTTAATGCAAGTATTCTTCCTTCATGTGAGATCTTTACTATCAGGTAGATGTTCTCCCCTCAGTAATATTGGAAAAATGATAACAGCTTTGGAAAACAAAAAGACCTGTTTGAAGAGCCAACTCCACTTTTTTATTACAAGCCAGATTTGCATATTATTTATATTCCTACTTATAGACTTTACGGTCTCTTGTCCATCTCTCGCTTATTTTTTTTACTTTTTTTTTAATCCTCTCTTCTTAATTTAATGAATCATTTCACTCACTTCAAATAAAGCCTATTACGTATGCAAATACTGTAGACATAATTCAAACCACAATATATACAATTTTTAAAACCAACGTTCAAAATCGTTTATGTCGAAGAAAAATTACCTCCCCTTACAAAAATGACGCTGTCTCAAATCATTTTCCCTCGATTCTCAAGAGTGTAGCTCTATAAAAGTTATTTATTCACAAAGTTTTTATTGAAAAAATTGCTTTTTAACAAAAGGTACTAATTTTAGTATATATATATATAAAAAAAACAGACAATAACCTAAATTAAATGTATATTTCTTAAAATGTCAGCAAGTTTTTTTTAATATCAACCTACAAATATGCATCTTACAGTTACTCAATATTTAGAAACTGTTTATACATTATGAGCTTTTGCTGACCTAGTGTAGACCCTAAAAAATGGAAAATTTTAAGAAAAAGGCTAATTTCCTCAAAATATAAGAATATAGATAGGAATCGAATGATTAGTAAGCTGTCCCAAAGTTTTGAGAATGATTTCGACAACTTAAATCACATTTTTTGTCAAGAGTGTGTACGTAGTACGTACGTAGCCTGACTCATATCCACAAAACATATCACTTATATATGTTTGTAGTGATAAGTACCGGGGGGGGGGCGGTTGACGTCTATGTAAGAGGAAACATAAATCAATTACAAATGATTCACTTATGTACATTTATTTCGACAGAAGAGGCGTTTAGTGTGACAAATATTATATGTGTACATTATTTATTTGTATGCATGGATGTATGTATATAAAACAGCCGAGGAAGGATGAATGCAATTATGCTGTTAAAAGTAACATTTGCATAGAATATACATAAATGTAGCACTGAGAGATTTATGGTGTTTCCAAATGCATAGTACATTTATCGGGATATATATATATTATAAGTAACTAAATGGTACATGGTTTTGATCACGTTACAGCCTACCGGCAAGAAAAACAACTATTATTTGTTTTAACAAACTTTTAAACCGATTTTTAATCGTTCATTGCATTTATTAGGTAGTTAATATATTTATCGAATAACATTAACAAATCTTTATTATAAAAATTGAGTTAAAACTTCATCTCTTGCCTTTAAAAATGGAATAAAAAACTAGACAATATTGAATACAACTTGATCCCTAAGAAAAATAGTGATATTTGAATTAGATCAAATTAATATTAGATACTGAAAGTTCCTATGAACTGGCTCGACTTTTACAATTAAGCTTGTTCCGGAAGAATAAGGGACTAGAAAAGTTGAATAATCAGAGAAAATTATCATATCCTTGCAAAAGTAATAGGTTACTAATTGAATGACTGCACTTTTCTTTTTCTAGCTATTTTTGTTCATTCATATAAATAAGGTCCTTCTAAGATGAAATATTTTTACTTTTCGTCAAAACTCCCAAAAATAAATAACAGGACATTATAGCCTAAAGTTTATAAGTTAAATTTCATAGCGTTTTTTTAGAAACATGATGCTTCAGAAAATACACAAATGACTCTCAAATATATTAAAGACAAAACTTGAGCTATATTAAGGATTAAAATATTAGGTTGGTAGAATTAGGTTATTAACTCCCTGATCCCATTTGACACTCTTTGTTTTTTTTTCTTTTTTTTTCTACGATGTCATTATTCTTCTGTTGTGAGTTTTGCTGTTTTCCACTAAACGACCCGGGTCTGTGAATAATATCCCTGATATTTAACCTATTGAGCATCCAGATGTAACATTTCGTAGTGTGGACAAGGAAGAAAGACAAAGAGTTGATATTTGTTAAAAAAGTGATTGTTCTTGTTCTGTGGGACCCCGAGATAAATTTGAAGAACAAACCTCTTGTTTTAAATGAATCTCTAAAGAAGTTTCTTATCGACGAGCCCAATGCTTAAAAGTGTCTTCTATTTCTCAGTTGAGTCTTTCTCCACTTTCAATATTGTAGATGAAAGGTTGAAATTCGTTATTAGCAGACGTGGAATTTATTAAACAACTTTCTTGGCTATGAAGAGATCCATAGTTAAGAGACTCTACGCTCATTATATGGTAAATGGATTTACACATTAACGACATAGATTGATTGGAAAACCATCCATCCTTTCTGCATCATCTATAAGCTCCTTACCAAAGTGTGTAACATTGTTATTACCATGGACTAATTTGAGAGGATATTTTCATTGAAGGCTCAATGAATAGAACTAGCTTCTACACTTTTTATTATTACTTTACATATTAAAATTATAATAATTTGATTTTATAACATATTAATATACAATCTATTCTATTGATAATAATTGAGTAATATTATCTAGGAGAAGAAATCAATTTTTTTGAGGAATCAGAAAGTGCAAAAGCTAGTTCTACTGAAATCATAATACATTGAAATATCTAACTTCTCGATGGATTAATTTTTATAAACCTCATTTAAGTTTTATTGCTCTCAATTGCAAATATGAAAGACAACGATATTAATATTAAATATCATAGAATTTTTCATTCAATTTATATATTTTTCTTATTTGGAATAACAATTAGTCTTAAATATTTATCCTTGTGTCATTTGGTTATTATTAGTATTTATCACTGTATCTATATGTTGACCATAATAAAATGAAAAATGTATATATTTCTTGTTTATTTTTTTAACTAACGTAAGGTTTTTACTTTTAATGCAGGGATATATCTACAAAGGGAACTGAAAAAGTTGCATTGTTTACGTAGTTGTCCCAATTAATTTAGTTTTACCCAATAATCATATAACCATTGAAAAAAAAAAAAATTCCTTATATCAATTAATAATTATTTATTAACATAATTAATTAGTACATGGGAACATAGTATACATCCATGACGTGTTATTATTCCCACAATTACCAATTAAAATTTGGGATAATGATCTAGCTAACACCCAGCTAAATACAAAACGTGTCCAAATTAACAAAAACTATTATCTTTTAAAACACATTTTTAGAACAGTTTATTATAAGATAAAAGGGTTTTTAACAATTAATGAAGAATTCCAATCTTAAAATTTACTCTTTTGTTAAATTCAGAGCAGTTAAGGGTTCCTTTGTCTAATTAAAACGGGTCAAACCATTTTAGTTACAACTATTACAAATGTCAAACATTCAATATAAGGATAATATTACTAGCTGATGAATGAGTATCAGAAGTTAAGATTATAAAATATAAAGACATAATATGGTAGATGACGGCATTTTATATAACCGACTTGGTGTGTGCAAGGAGTACAGGGCATTGTGTTTTTATTCAAAATAATAGGAGACTAGAAGAAATATGATGAACAAATATATTATATTTAGGAATTTACAACATTGATGCAAATTTTAGAATCAATAGTCATACTCTCAGTGGAGGACACAGGTGTTAATTAGATATATTCATTTGAAAATAAAATAACAAGGACACGAATTAAAGAAATCAAACGATGGATTCTTTATTCGATGAATTTAGAGATTTTCAATGGTACTCAAATCAAAGAGGAGTTTTGTTATTACTCTTTATATTTAAGGAAGCGCCTCCCATTAAATGTAGGAATGATATAAATACTATTGCTTAAATATAATATATCTGGGTATTTTTATAATATTGAACCTCAATTCACTTATTTTACAGAGGGTTAATGAGAAACATTTAGTAATAGGAATTGTAGAGCCGTTAACCAAGAACAGTTTTATGTTATTAACTTTTTTTTAGACGAAATTCATTCCTTACTCATTTCTTATTGACATTACGCATGTATAGTGATGTAATTACATATTTGGAATACAATTTATTAGAATCTGAAATATAACAATGAGAGAGAGAGAGAGAGAGAGAGGTTTAGATAGACGGTAAATGTTTATGTCCTTTTAATTTTTGGTCCCATTGTGACATGTCAAATGCTATTTCACCATTTTCCTTTATAAAAAAGAAATAAGTGTAATTTTTATTATTATAGATTTTAGTTGTTCATGCCTCCTTCGAGATGGACGAGACTTGCACAATGATAACGTCACGTGAAAAAGAAATACTTTTTTCTTTCTAAAAAATGGGATTAAAAGTCTTCAAATTAATATATTATCTTTGAGAGCTCAACGTGGCCTGTGTTTGCAGCTCATTTCGCATTATTTAATATTTTCGACCCTGATATAATAAACGTAATTTAAGGTATGTGACAACTCTTTTTTAACTTTATTTAAGAACTCAAAAATTTAACACTAGCATAGAATGCCGTCTGTGACAAGACTGTTCATCATTAAAGTGAATTCATAATTCAAAAATGATCAGTTGAAAAATAAGGATGTAATTTGATTTGCTTTAATATAACCTAGATGCAGGTGGCATATTGACTATATTTGGGATTTGTTGAGACTGTTTTGTCTGGGATTTTAAAAGTTAATTGTAAAAAAAGTAATGATAGGCTGATGAATGGATATTCGATGTTTTAACTCCCAAATAATAGATAACAGCTAGATGGGCGCCAAAGAACCATATCAGTCAAGCTCTATAGTACAAATGTACAGTGCACATGCAGGAAGATAAGAGCAACATTCTCGAAGAAACAATGAGAGCATTTACGTAGCTAACATAAATATATGCATGTGTGGTATCTGTGAATGAAGAAGATATGAGCCTTAAATTCCTTTGTACGAATATCATGATAATGAGTCATAAATCTAATTAAAAGGATTCCTATGAAAATAAGTTTAATTACTGCATTAAATTACATATTCCGTAAGTGAATATATCTTTATGACTCATTTCTCTTTGAATAAGGTATGAATATTTTTATAGGGCACACATATATAAGACACGTTGTGTATGATTTGAAGGGCAAAAAGCTTACCTTTTTGCTATGTTTAAGTCATTATATATGTATAATTATTTGATGAGAAATGATGATGAGATTAATTATATTCCTATTCTCAATGAGAAATGGGACAGTTAACCCGACTTTCAATTTATTTTAATTATGATTTGTAAGTAATGTCGATTTTGTACAATTGGAGTACCAGATTACTCAAGGAATAAAAATTTGCTTTAGATCAAGAAACATTATTTATCTTCCATTTCAGATCCCACAAGCAGAATTTTGGAACGAAATTGAATTAAAGTATATACTTCGGCGTTTCTAACCATAGAGGTATTAAATTTACTTTATACAATAGGTGCTATAAAAGGCCCATTTCCTCAATAGAGCACAAATTTGTGAGAATCTTTCCTATTTATTTCCATGTCTTTTTACCAATCAACAATATATTTCAAAGTATCATAAAATGTATAAATTCGAACTACATAACATATGCAATTTTATATAAATTGTAGGTATATTGGTACATATAAACTAATAATACCTGTGCAATAATTACATGATCTTTAATTGAAGCTCTATCCTTGATTTATTTGATACTTAGACATACATATTATTATAATTATTCAATTTGGTTACATATTGTTTGTAGACTTAATCTTTCTTTTTATTCTGGAGTGTACCTGCCAACCAATCGTACCATTCCTCCACCATGGGCTTATTTTTCAAAAGTACTTCCATGACATTAAACACACCATCCATTGCTCTTCCCCCTTTGCTACAAATCCCATGTCCTTCAATAAGAGTGAGACAATACTCTCCATTAGAACAATTCGAGTTTTCTTGACAGACAACAATATCCCTGGCACTTGAGATATCTATGAGAAGTGTGAGGAGAAGAAAGAAAAGGATCCGAGTTCTAGAGTGCATACTGTCTCCTAATATAATGAATTTATTAAAATCAAAATCTTACTTATGTAATTATTTCGATCATTGCTTTGCAAAGGATTTCATGTCAAAAAACAGATGTTGACTCCAATTTTTTGATTGATCTGCATGAAGTGATATGTGTCATGGATGTGTCATGTATGAAGCAAAGATGAAACTGAATAGAAAGACTATTTTTTATATATATAAAAAAAATTGATCTGCCTATTCTAGGGGTATGTAGCTATTCAAATGGAAGGATTTCTTATCTAATATGAGTACAAATTCATTAATTTTGATAACACTAGAGCTAATTTGACTAATACTCGTTCATAGCTTAGTGAGAAATATTCTGTGTTCTCTCACCATAGGAGTCGACTCCAAAATTTTATGTGTCTCTTTTAAGTGGGCTTTAGAATATTTATGTACTACTCTAAAAGTATATACTATTTATTTATTTGTTAAGAAAAGAAATTATTTGATAGTGAATTAACAAATATAGATTTCAGATTGAGGATTGGAGATAACTACATATTAAAGAGCCTTCCTTATATTTCTCGAGTAATAAACTGATTGACCTGCGTTATGGAAAGATTCAATATTCCTATTCAGCCCTCCAAGTGTACAACATTTAAACACCCTGAGATCGTAGGAATATATGCAATGAATGATAAGCGAGAATGGCAAAAGAATGTCGATCCCTTTTTAAAAGTATATGACGCTAAATACTGGGAAAAACAATGCCTCAAAAAGACTCCACTGGATTTAAGACGAGGCCGTGTTATTCTTGGAGGTGATAACTATTATAGTGAAGGAATCACACCATTGTTGAGTATGCTAACTAAAAATGCTTTAAAAAAGTTGTATAATCTCACTAATATATGTTTGATTTAACTATACTTAAATAGGATGGATCTATTATGAGTCAGAATGGGCACGTTCAGACTTTGTTCTCTCTCGTGGGAGTTTATCAAAGTTAATGCGAACTCCTTATGAAGATAGAGAGCCCTGGAGATTCTCTGTGACGAAATATGAAGGAACAATTTACATCAAGCCAGAAGAAACAGAGTATGAACGAATCCGAGAGGATAGATGCCTAAAAACTATGAAACATTTGTTTGAATGGGGTCATAAATTTGAGCACCTACTCACCCAAACATCAACCTTTCATTTGAATAATGATGTTAATACAAATCAACAAAAACATGGTGTTTATCTCCGAAACATAGGCGGATACAATCTTCTATATGGAGCTGAAATAGATGCAATCATGGTCGATAGAACAACTTCTCTTCGTCCTATAGATTGTATCGAATTTAAGGTCAACAGAGAAATTGTACATACGAAGCATCATGAGCTTTTTCCGAGTAAAAAGTTGTTAAAATGGTGGGCTCAGTCCTATTTGGTAGGGATTCCTACGATTGTATGTGGATTTAGAGATGATCATGGTGTAGTGAGAAGAATAGAAAACTTTTCTGTTCATGAATTACCCAAGGGAATGGAATGGAGACCCAAAGTATGTAAAACTTTTTTGACAAGTTTACTTAAACTCTTAAGGAATGAAATGATTGTGAGGTCAAATGTGGTATATAGCATTTCATGGAAACCTCCTGGAACTGTAGTTAATGTGTATGAAACGAAACAGCTTTTGTCACATATTTTACCGTCTTGGTATATATTAAAAAGAAATTTTGATGGTTGACAGTTTGAAAATGTATGTTTATTAAATAGTATATATATTTCTAGTTAATCTTGGTGTTATGGGATTTTATCTCTTACGTATATATCCTTTCTTAGTAAAGCTTTTTCGAATAAATAAAAATATTGTTCCTCTCTGCTGTTTTCTGATTTAATATTAAATCAAAGATTAGGCGCTCTTTTTTGTTGAATTTTTGGAAATTAATTATACTATTAATTATTAATTTTTATATTGGTAAAATGTATAAATCCATAGCGTATCTAAATGATAACTCCCTCCAAAATTAACAGTTGATAACAAGAAAAATACAAAAGGCAAAAGGCTTGTTACTACATGTTTTTTTCAATAAGTTTCTATCCCTTTTGAGAGTCGAGGTTTGCGAGTGGGAAAGAAAAATTTATTTGGGATATTATTAATAAATAACGACTCAAACCCTTAAGTGTTGCAATTATAAAGTATCAATAAAAGGTGACAATAAAATGATAATTTTATTAAGCACAAGAGAGACTAGGAAGTAGAGTACCCACAAGATCACTATAGTAAAGTATCACGGGTGTAGTCATCCGAAAAGTTGGTAACTAACAAAATAAGAACTTGTAAACAAATGAGGAGGGAAACTCTCATCCGTTTCACATTTATTGCCCTTAAATGTTTCCGCCGTACGAAATAAAAAAAAATCTTATGTTGTAAGGTAAGACAAGAAACGTTCAAAACTAGTACTTCTATAAATATCAACATTTTTCTTACAAAATATTTTTCAAGAACAAATTTCTTGGTACTTTGAAGATATTTACCGTTTGAAAGGTTTCATGATTTTTGATGAAATAAAGTCTGTTCCCTAATAGAAGGAGCAACGAGCACACTCGAGAAATAGGATAGAAAGAGGAATAGGGGACATAAATCCAGGAATGAATCCATTCTTTCGACTAAGAAGGTAACATCAACTTTACTACCTCAACATAATGTTTTACAAGAAAAGAACAGTCTGCAAAGATTATCCATATCATGGAGAGGAAGAAAGGAAAAATTAAAAAATGGATATCATTCATTGAGGAGAATGGAGTTAATGATATTTGTGAATATAATAATGAATCTGGAGTAACGTATTGTTATGTTTGTGGTTTGATGTTTTCATTTGTAACATATATAAAGGAAAATAGCAGCTTGTAGCTCACAGTAAAACGTCATGACAGCTGCAGCTGCTTCACTCTCAACATTCATTAAATTGTCAGGGTTGCCAGGTTGATTTTCTCTTTCTTTTTTTATTGCGAGCCCGATTTGCATATAATTTACATTCCTATGTATAAACATAATAAACTTTCTATAAAAAAGGAGCAGACAACAGAGTCAGAAGGAAAATCCAAAAACGAGAAAGGAACTTTTTATATGAAAAAGTCAAATAATAAAAACTATTAAATATGTATTATTATAATATATATAATAAAAACATATATTATATATGCACTTCACTTTAATTTTGAAATCGTGCATATTGGAGTGTATCAACTCTCCCTAGCAGGAAGGAAAATTGCTTCATGTGACTATTTTTTTGCACACATTGAATATATGTATATGCAACAAAGTATAAATTTTCCCCAATACATATATTGAATTACAGTTCAACTTTCCCTTTCTTTCCATAAATGATTACGTAAAAAGGTTCCATTTTTACTCTCACCCCAAAACATTTTCTGAGTCACTAAATATTCTTCAAGGTGTTCTTCATAACAAAAACACTGTCAATGCACCTTCAGTGTAGCACTAAAAGTTTGGAGATTTTTGCAAGCAAAGATGTACAAACATCTGACGAACTGCCTTAGATAAACTACTGAAATCGTATGTTTGTATTCGACAAAATTTGAGTGGACAACTCCAATCAATTTCGTAGCTAGGAAAAAAACCTGGAAAATGTTGGATGATAGGAAACTATCGCGTACTTAATTCTAAAACCATGCTTGATAAGTATCATTTTCCTCAAATGCATTATTAGCAAACTCGACTCAATGGTTGCTCGACTGAGCAATGCTTATTATAACATTTTTATAATAGAAGAAACGGCAATCAATATCCCTTTTTGGCTATTCGAATATAATTTGATGCTATTCGGGCTTCGTAATAATGAAACATTGTTTCTACGGTTTATAAACCAAAATTTGGGAGGCTTGACTTCTTTTTTTTATCTACTTGGATGACATTTGGTAATCCAAGTACCCAAAAACCACTCATAGAGATCATTTAGATACGGTATTCAATGAATTTTGCTAAAATTCTTTTAACTATAACTAAACTTTTTCAGTATACCTCTCTGAATGAATTGGTTTTCATCGCTTGAGGGCAAATTTATAGCATTATCAGAGGAACAGAGTACTTGAATGTGCCCCAGGGCATCAAATCAACACTTTGTGCTCGAGAAAAAAATCAGTTATCCTCTCCTTCACTGATCCTTCTAAGTATCCAAATGTGTCCTATTTCAAACATAACAGATAAAGAGATAAATATAAGTACATATATTACAAAAAAAGAGTTGAAAGTAAACCCCTGGAATTGTTGATATATATAGTTACACGTAAATGATTTTGAAATGGTTGGATGTGCAGATTTTATACATTCATAAGGTATGAAATCTTAATTTATAAACTATGTAGGAAAGAATAGCTGGTAGAGCAATAAAAAATTCTAAAATTATCCAAGAAAAGTCAAAGTGCAAACTAAGGAGTTTTGAAAAAACTTAACCACACAGTAAATACAATATAATCTAAAAAGAGATGAATTGTATTGACTAAAATTGGAAAAAAATATTCACTGAGTAGTAAATACATCCTATAACTGTTGAAAATAAGAAGCTATGTCTTTATGTTGAACGAATAGGTACACAGATACAAAAAGTATGCCATATTAATGCCTCTATGACAAGTATTTATTGGTTTCAATATATAATTAAGTGTACAGCTGTTGTTGTTGTTGTTTGGTAATACAAATTCTGAGCCTTTTTTTTTTGTGAGTAATATTAATAGGATTTCGTCAATCTGTTTAGAATACATGTAATATGTACATATGTATATATGTGTACATCTGTAGAGAATTATAAGATATCAAATTAATGATCACTTCTAGACCTTGGATTGGTCCTGAATCAAGCTCTTTTATTTACATATTTAGTGTCATATATTTATTTATTTATTTAAGTCAATTAGTTATCTTAAAAGTATGGCCTTTACCAGACAAAGGGATCCTAAGGCAGTTAAGAAATATGATGACTGACCTCATATCAGATGATTGTGCCTTATCATCATTCTTTAGTTTAATAGACTCGAATTCAATCTTAACCAATGAAAGTGGAGCTATAGGAAGATTTCTTCGAATTCTGTGGGGGAAAAAAAAAACAAGTTTCAGAGAGCTGACAGAAGCTTCTGTCAGCTCTCTGAAATTCTCAGAAGCACGACGAGCTTTTTGGGGTAAACAAAAACACACTGTATTCTTCTCCCTTCAGCTGATTTTCTTCATTTGACTCTTTTGATTTAAAACAGCTGACTCTACGTGTTATGAGCTCAAAAAGGGTATTATTATTATTTATGATTTTGATGTATAAAAAATATATTAAATCAAGGATTGTGCGCCCTTTTTTCGAATTTTGAATATATTACAAGTAGTAACGATTAGTTTGTACATTGGATGAATTTATAAATATATAGTATATCTAAATAATAAATTCCGCATAATATTAACAAGTTGGCAACAAGGAAAGTACAGAAGGGTAGTTGTTTTTCCAAATTTTTCCTTTCCCTTTTGTCAGTCGAGGTTGCGAGTAGACAAAAAAGCTCGACGTGAAGGGAAAAGATTTTATTTTACGAGGAGGATGAGCTATCAATAATGAAGGATGAAGAGGGTTAGTTATTCAAATAAGAATGTGATTTTGGTGACCGCAGGAAAGTTCACGGTGATTATTTTATCAAATATGGAAAGTTCAACAATCTTAATTTATCTTGAAGGAGAACTAATATTTGGAAATGGGTTTAGTAAAAATATTTGATATTGGGCTAAACTAGCCATACATGAATGAAATTTTGATATTACATAAATGGAGTATCTATAAATTTGTATTTATTTGTCATTTGAAATGAAATTCATGAGTTATATGTAGATCTACTCCAGCAATTAGCAATAAGCTTAGATTTGTGATCACAAATCCTTTAGTCACCAATCATTGAGTCCACTGATATTCCTTCCTACCTACAAATAAATTCAATATTTCCAATGAATAATTAATGAAGGACACATGCATATAATCATGATTAGTATTGATTATTGTATTCCTACATATGTCTTTTTTTGTTGTTGTTGTTCTAATGACATTAACTGTGATTATAAGATTTCTTTGGAATGAATGTTGTATAAGAGTTTTTTTAGAATATTAAGCTTTTACTAAATACTTGTTGTCCGTGTAATGCGTTTTAAATAACTCTTTTTTTTTTAGTAAATTTTTGGATAATTGATGTCTCATTTATAAATATAAATAATATAGTTCCCTGTTATTTGAAATTTGGCTTCGATGGGTAAAGTCATTTTAAATGCTGTAGATATGTTTATTTCCATAGTATTAAAAGAATTAACCTCTTCTAGAGAAATCCCACATTGTATTTTATCCAGATTTTTTAACACAATGAAGCATTTTTCAATACAAATTTGAATATGTATGTATTTGATGGAAAGCTTAGAAATCCTTTTTTATATGTTCATTATAGTTTAATACTCAAAATACTAGGATTTAGTACGTAGATTACATAAATAAAATTATAGCTCATTGTAGGATAAAAAATTAAGAATGTTTCAACAAATGGAGTAAATTGACGTAATTGAGTAGCGAGAATATGATTTTATACCCTTTTTTTTTTTTATTTCATGTTGTTAGAAATCTTAAATGATGTATTTTAGATATATGTACGTCCTAACATATTTAAGCGTATGCATAATTGAAAGATTTTCTTATATCAGTTCTAGGGACTTCCTTCCTAATATTATGTATTATGTACATCCACTTTTAAGACATTAGTCCTGTCCTTTTTGAAAAAAAAAAAAAAAGAAGAGGTTTGGAGGTCCAATGAATATGTATACGTATTGTATCTCGCTACTTATCCTCCTTAAAAAATAATGAAAGGAAAAGGCCTCAAATCAGTTGGTATTAATAAGTCAACTGTAATCCCCAGCTGTTATAGTATTCTTTATTTAACCCTCCTATTATCCTTGGGGTCAATTTGACCCCAATCTATGTTTATCATTCAAAAAACAATAGTTGGCTCTTTTTTTTGCTCCATATTTCATGACTTTTCCTAATTTGATGGGGACAACTGATTGAGCATAAAACTATCATGATAATATTTTTTCAATGTGCTGAACGCATATTCCACGCATCAGTGTTCCTCTGGGGTCAATTTGACCCCAAGCTGTTTTAGCAGTGTAAAACTTGTCTGTCTGTGTGTGTGACCTAACATCCCCACACCTGCAGGTGCAGAGTTGATACTTTTGAGTTGATACATAATGGGGGGAAACAATTTTCTGTAAATCATTTTCTGGAGGCAAATATACCTGGGGTCAAATAGGCCCCAAGGGTAAAATGTGTTAGTAATATTTCTAAGATAAATCAATTCTAATTTTAAAGTTTTGACTGATGGTGGCGCTAAAGGGCAGGTAAACTCACTGATAGGTTTCATTATCAAGGGGTTATTTATGTATTCAACAAATAAACAAAGCGCCTGACACAAAAACTTGGTCAACAATTTTCTGTATATCATTTTCTGGAGGCAAATATACCTGGGGTCAAATTGACCCCAAGGGTAAAATGTGTTAGTAATATTTGAGGATAATACGAGGGTTAATAGATAATCTGGATTTAGAAAACAGAGGAGACACATGGGAAAAGACCCTCCTACTGTATTAGAGTATACAAGAAATTTGAAAATATATGTGTATATTAAGAAATTTTAACTTCAGTTATCATTAAGAATATGTTTCGTTATATCGATGGACCACCCTTTAAGTTTCTTCTGGGTTACTTACCCCCTTTCAAAAACGGTGTGCAGCCCCTGGAACAGAAATAATTGGCAAAGTGTAGTAAAAAAAATTAGCTTCCGACCAAAATTATGAAATAGTGTGAGTAACCTTGTACTCTATGATAAAACAAGGTAACTTTGGGGGGGGGGGGGTCTTAGAGAAAGACAAGGATTATATAGACTATATTATTAACAGATAATATATATATAATCGATTACCTAATTTCAGCTTGGGAAAGGACAATAGAGGAAATTGTTATAGGCCGTTCAATCCAGGTTTTGTTCTAATAAGGTTTTTCATTCCATGACCCTTTTAGTTATAAATAAATCTTCCATATATATGTTAGTGTGTATCTCTGTAGAGAATCCTAATTTACAGTTTACAGTTTGAATTCAAATGGTTCGAGGTATTGATGCTGTACATAAACACAGGATATGAGACGGTCAAAGGAAGTCAATGATTGTCTACGTCTTGCTCAACCCTCGTCAATTTTTCCATGTTTTCCTTCTCTGCAATATAATTATATATGAACAGGGTTGAAATATCCTTAACCAGAACTATTTTTCAAATGTGAGCAATGGCTCAGGATTTCCGTGACATTTTGTGTCTACGAATCTTTGGTAATTTAAAAAAAAATATATACATATATATAAATAATAACTAACTACATATAGTAAATAGAATAGCAACAATAACTCTGGTAAATCTGGCATCAATAAACTTCGACATGCTGTAGACACAAATTATACATAAATGGCAAGCTGTTACAAAAAAAACAAACAAAAAAACACACACACATAATAAAATAAAAATGTGCAATGAAATTAAAAGTTGCCTCCGTGATGTAACAAATATTTTGATCTATTTTTTGTGAGTTTGTGTGTTATTTTTTGAGTGCTATGAACTAAAGGAAACCATATTTATTTGACAATACCAAAATGCATACATTCAAATGAGGTTAAATACCTACAATGGTTAAATAATCTTTTACTTGGAGTTGTAGAATAATACTATGTATACATTTATTTTACATAGGATATCACTGAACAAATCATTTTGCATAATACGTGTAGTGTACTTCTACACTCTGGGTAAATTTTAAGTCAATATTTGCATTCGTCAAAATATTATGAAGCATAATAATATTTTAATTAAATTTACATTTTAGGGGATTCAAAATAAAATTAAAGACATTGCAGCATTTTTGGAATAATTTCATACTTTGAAGTTGACATCGAATGCATTTTATTAATCTTATTCATACTGAGAATCCTGAGACCTTATTGCTCAGTAATATCTTTCAATCACATGAAATTTAATTAGTACATATATAAATTATTGCATTATTCCAAAAAATATTTATAGTCAATATCTCACGATCATCTCGCAAATTAATGATATAATAATCTAAGAACATTTTGGACTTCTCATTTAATGACGACACTGAATCATTTTAGCCAAAACTGTGCGTACTATTTTATTTAGATAAACTAAAATAAACTTATTTTAATCATGAGTTGATACTAAGCCATGCAAAGTTATGAAAAAAAATATGTTTTTAAACAAATTAATAAAAAAATGTGCCTTAAATTTACTCTCAGTGTAGATGGGTTAAATTTAAACAAATAACAATGAAACTAAAATAATTGTAGTTATTTAAGAAAAACTCATTTTTCCCCTCATAGGCCAACTTATAGGCCCAAAACTATAATAAGATGTCCTTTACCAGCTTGCACCAAAAAAAAAAAAAAAAAATTGAAAATGAAGATCTCAAAGGAAGTTCAGTAATTTTTTGGGCCCTATTGCTTTAAATTTTGTACCTCTCAAGCTCTTTAAAAACATTCAATTTCCCTTGAAAGAGCCCATTTTTCAAATTCAAATGGCTTGAAAAATAACAAAACTGGCCTTTGAAGGCTACAACTCTCCCATTCTTATTTTTTCATTAATAAGTAGTAGAATTATTCTTTGGTGCAGACAAAATAAGGGATTGATCCGAAAATGGGACAGCCTACTGTACATATATTATAGTACTGTAGTTAGTATATATTTTTTGTAACTTAAAAGGCTTGAATTTAATGACGTATAGAATGAAAATCTCTTTTGAAAAAAGGTAAAGCGGGAAATGCTTCCATCTAAGTACAGCATGCATACCAACAACTACTTGTTATAAAATAAACTCTTCAAAATTAAATATTATTGAATATTGTCAAATCTTGGATTTTTGATATACATGTTATATATATATATATGTATACACATTGATATGTGGGTATATTGAAAAATTAAATAAGAAAAGATGCTCTTTAAGAACCCTTCAAAGAGTATAAAGGGGAAAAAATAATTCCAATTTCTATTTGTTAAAAACTTTTTTTATATTATATTTAATATTATAAACTATATGTATATTATAGTTTATGTATGTATGATGTATGTAGATACATTGTCATAGTCTTAGTTATTTAATGTATACATACAAATAACACTCTCAATATTACGGGGTACATAATATTTATATGATTCTATTGATCATAAATTATTATTTTGAAGTTTTGCCGTATTCAAAAAGATGTGGGGTTTTCTTATTGCTCGTGAATAATTTGTCAAATATGTAGTAAATAAGGCAACAAATATTTATGTATATAGAACGTTGGTAATGATTGCATAATATAAATAGCTTTGAAGTCAAAAGAACAAACTGTATTAAATGACTTGAAACGTTCAAAAACTCAAACAGCACTTTTATAACCACAGATTATAAAATTTGATTGTTTGTTCTTATTGTAGAAGAGAGAAATACCCCAAATCAGTTCTACTCAATATATGGAGTATTATTCAACCCTAGTATATAGCTGTTATTACCTTAACAAGAACTCCTTCCATTTCAACTCATCATCTTTTTTCAGAACACTACTAAACAGCATTTAGCTCAATATTTATGCTACTGAGATAAATGACCTCTGTGCATTCATTAAACTTTTTGTGTCCTTCCAAATATTATAGCCCTTTGTACAATACATATATAGAAATAAACTATGTATATTGGGATAACTTTAATTATGAACATAAAATGAGACTGTCATTCATCTTATCATATCTCATAGCACATCTCACAGCAGCATCACTATTCATTATTTTGTGTACCTACGAAGTGAAATCACTATTAAATCCATTATATGTAATTATTCACTTCACAAATTTGTTTCTATATTAAAATTTTTTCACTTTGACACTGATTTTGTCGGTTGAGTAGGTAGGCCATGGCGAAGTCATAATTAGAGCTGTCCATTACACCAAACTTTTTGGCAGTCCTTAAGGGGGAGATAACCTTGGATGTGAGAGCTGCTTGCTTTGACTTTGAAAAACATGGAAAGTTCTGCCTTGCTATGTGGACTTCATCCATTGTATCCTTTATAGCCTTCATAGCCGGGGAAGTGGATGCATAGGAATGTAAATAATATGCAAATCGGGCTTGTAATAAAAAAAGAAAAAGAAAATCAACCTGGTAAGTCTGACAATTTGATGAATGTTGAGAGGGAAGCAGCTCGAGCTGTCATGACGTTTAACTGAGCTACAAGCTGCTATTCTCCATTATATGTACAACAATAAATAATAACATAGATGAGAGGAAGAAAATTAACTCAAATGAATGTCAGGAAATTATATGTACATTTTTAACTAATAATAATTATACGAGGACTTGAGCCTTTTTTTGTTTACATTTACTTTGCTTTATTAACCTTAATGCATGTATTCTTTCTTCATGCGACATCTTTACTATCAGGGAGATGTTCTCCCCTCAGTAGTAATAAAGGAAAAATGATAACAGCTTTGGCAAACAAAAAGATCTGTTTGAAGAGCCAACTCCACTTTTTTATTACAAGCCCGATTTGCATATTATTTACATTCCTATGAATGCATTTATTAAAGTTTTTAACCTTTTTCGGGCAGTTGTACCAATATTTCTTTAAAGTACTGTGTCAGATTATTAGTATCAAACACTTTTTTTTGTTTTTGTTTTTTTCATAATTGAAGAGAAAAAGGGCTACGGAAACTTTGTTTTTACATCACAAAACCATAAATTTTAATTAGAAAATTAGGAATAAAAGTATTAGCAAATCTATGAGTTATAATATTTCAAATTGTAATAAATTAAGTCTAAAGCGTGTTTGGACATGGATATATATGTTTGGTAAAGAAACATAGAAGATCAACAGTATTTTCACTGTTAAAGTCTCATACTTTATTTAAGGTATTTGACTCGGTATTCACCCAATGAAATGCAGTGCATCTTGTATTCTAATGATCAAATCTTATAAATTTATAAGGAGTTTGTGTTAGTATTAGCTACTTCATTATATTAAATTAAAAAATATCTCATTAATATGGGATATATTTTAATTATTATTATTATGATACTCAATCTCGTTCTGAACAATAAATCAAATTATTTATTCGTCAAAATGATGCGTTATCTTATTTATTAATACTTTCTTGATAAAAAAATATTAAATCCTTAGTAAGTACGGATCAGATGTCACTGTACTCCTTCTTGTTCGCTCCCCCTACCCCAAACAAATATAATTTAATATATTTTTGTATTTCAGTATTCTACTTGAGTTTCAATCAATTTGATTTTACTTTAAAAGAGCAATAACATCAATATTATATTTGAAATTAGTAATAGAAGGAGCATCCTTTTATTGATACATAGGCAAAAAACTTAATTAAATAAATATACTCGAGGCATAGGAGTTCATTCATAATTAAATAGTTAATTAATCTCCTAATTAATGTCCCTCAACCCTGAGCTCTCGTCCAAAAATAAAAGTTGTCCTGGGAGAGGAATGCATTTATCGTGGATTCTGACGTCATATCAGGTCATATCAGGACTTGAGCCCTTTTTGTTTACATTTTATTTGCTTTATTGACCTTAATGCAAGTATTCTTCCTTCTTGCGAGATCTTTACTATCAGGTAGATATTGGAAAAATGATAGCAGCTTCGGAAAACAAAAAGACCTGTTTGAAGAGCCAACTCCACTTTTTTATCACACGCCCGAATTGCATATGATTTACATTCCTAGCGATAAGCCACCAGTTAGGGTAAATAATTAATGTAAAAACAATCTGCTAGTTATTTTTTAGCCATTTTTTGTGGCTCCTTTGAGAAGAAAAGTCATAGGTACTCGTGTTTTTGCGGATGATGTCAATTCAGATAAAGCTAAGGCATGGAAAATTACATAGAACTGTTTCATCAATTTGATTTATTTAAATGTGTTATGGATGTCAAAGTATGGTAGTAGACATAACCCCCAACTGACAAGACTGCTAGAGGCCAAAGTATAGCTTGTCAATTGACGTCACATTTATAGCTTTCCGTTTCTTTACGCACCCCATAGAACAGGGGTGTAGACAGGATTTTGGAACTGAGACCATTCAATGGCTAGCAATGTAAATCATATGCAATTCGGGCGTGTTATAAAAAAAGAAAGAGAAAATCAACCTGGCAACCCTGACAATTTAATGAATGTCGAGGGGGAAAGCAGCTTGAGCTGTCATGACGTTTGACTGAGCCTCAAGCTGCTATTCTCCATTATATATACAACAATAAATAATAACATTGATGAGAGGCAGAAAATTAACTGAAATTAATGTCAGGAAATTATATATTTTAAACTAATAATAATTATACGAGGACTTGAGCCCTTTTTGTATACATTTTATTTGCTTTATTAAACTTAATGAATGTATTCCTTCATGCGAGATCTTTACTATCAGGTAGATGTTCTCCCCTCAGAAATAAAGGAAAAATGATAACAGCTTCGGAAAACAAAAAGACCTGTTTGAAGAGCCAACTCCAATTTTTCATTACAAGCCCGATTTGCATATGATTTACATTCCTATTAATCATCTTATTAATTATTCATCTATCAATAAGTAGATTCATTCATGAAAATATTCATTTATAAGCGCTAGAGAGGGAGAGAATCAACTCTCTAATCGTATCAATTCTCCCTACTCCCCCCCCCCCCCCCCATAGATAATACGCAAACTGAATGTGTGTTTTTATGAGTAATTAAGCTCCCCGAGAGCTACATACAATACGTTACTCCAGATTCATTATTAATTTCACAAATATCATTAACTCCATTCTCCTCAATGAATGATATCCATTTTTTAATTTTTCCTTTGTTCCTCTCCATGATATGTATAATCTTTGCAGACTGTTCTTTTCTTGTAAAACATTACATATGTTGAGGTAAAGTTGATGTTACCTTCTTAAGGGGAAACAAAAAAAATGATAACAGCTTTGGAAAACAAAAAGACCTGTTTGAAGAGCCAACTCCACTTTTTTATCACACGCCCGAATTGCATATTATTTACATTCCTATCAATGGCATTCAATTATTCATGAATTCTGTAAGTAATGCCCCATGCATATATATATATATATATATATATAGTGCTTTCACTCCATCCGAAACATTCGCAGTACTGTGGAGGATTGCCGAGCATAAGAAAGTGTTTTTAAAAATAAATAGAGGGCCTGGTTCAATCATGGTTCAAAAATGGGAATTAGTAATGAGATTGATTATTATTTGCATTTGCGACATCAGTTAATATTTATTAAGTAACATGGAATATTGTCATTTAATTAAAGGGATATTATCCACCCCACCCCACTCCCCCTTACTACTACTAGTATTATTTATCCATGTAAGAGCATACTATTTAATTTTGTTTAATACATATGTATGTATGTAAATATATGCTTAATACTACATATATGTATATATTTGTCTACCTCTAACAAAAGAACCAATAGAGCCACCAGAGTATACACATGCTTACAAGTATATATAAATATAGGTATATATTTAAAGAAAAACACAATAAAATGTGCTTTGGATTAAATGTAATCCTTTCTTTTTCTTTTTTCCTAATCATGCAAACATATGTTTTCTTTAAATCCTAAGAATTCCCTGATCAATTTTTTATCACAATATACTTACATTAAAATACTCATCAAACAAATGTATACATCAATGCACCCTCTATTTAACTCTCCACACAATATGTACTGTATGGATGTAGTTTATCATTATTATTAATCTTGAACCTACTCCGCATCGTTTGACGAGTTTTTTTAAAAAATATTTGAAATCTCAGATGCGTGAATGAATATCTATATACAATAAATATATTACATTGTGTTTTCTTCAATTATTTGAATGCAATTTACAATGGCATCCTGATGAATATTATCCTTGCTCTTTTAGACTTATTGATTTAATATTAACAAAATATTATTGTTCCATTAAAAATAATCAATTTGTATTCAATATCTCAAAGAAAAGTTGAGAAAATGATATGTTTTTTTCTCACAATAATTGTACACATATTTTATAATTATGATGACAATATATGTTATATGTGTAATATAATATAAACCTACATATAATAAATTCGTCAGAAGTCACATTCTCATGTTTGACATTTTAAAATGAGAGTGAAATAGTACTTAATAATATATGTATTTGTATAGTATTTTTAGGCAAAATGCAGAGAATGCCGATTTCGGATATTTCTCAAAAAGCTGATTAATCCATTTAGACCTAGTAAAAAAAAATAGGTGTCCATTAATTTCAACAAGTTTTTCATAGAACTGCATAGATTTTATCCAAAAAATCTAAAGATGCCACAATAACCTATTCAATGGGTGGAAAGGCCAAATCATATTTCATTTTGTTAATTGTCGTATCTATGTCCTGTAAAATCAACAATTTCATTGACACTGAGTGAGGCTATGAGCTAGAAATATGAGAAGAATTCCTCAATTCTGCTTGACAAGCAGCAGCATCTAAGTACAACAAAAACCAGCAAAAGTCACTAGGAAATAAATAAGTTCACGTTTAGACAAAAAGTTTATATTTAGACCCTAAGTTGTCTGTGCCAAAGCCATAAAATAATATGATGCTATTCACCTGCTAGCTTGACTACGAAACAACTTTTTTCCTCGCAAGATGTCGCTTTTGAGAAACATAAATATATTTATATATTGTGTATTAACAAGTTGAATCCATGGAGGTTGCGTAGTGGGTCATAGAGCAATTCATGGCATTATCTGTGCCCCTTGGCAGACAAAAAATTCAACTCGTAGACAAATAAATTTGGATAAAATTTCATTACGTGGTCTGTATTTTAGTAATGGATGCTGAACGGTACCTCCACACACTTTAAAAAAATGATTTATTTATTCTTCCAACCAAACATTCTACCCTGTATACATCATTTAATGCAACTACTAATATATGTACATGCCAAGGCATATGTAATCTACATATGTCGGTATCTACCTATGACTAGCAATGTAAATCATATGCAATTCGGGCGTGTGATAAAAAAGTGAAGTTGGTTCTTCAAATAGGTCTTTTTGTTTTCCTAAGCTGTTATCACTTATTTTTTCCCTTAAGAAGGTAACATCAACTTTACCTCAACATAATGTTTTACAAGAAAAGAACAGTCTGCAAAGATTATGATATCATGGAGAGGAACAAAGGAAAAATTAAAAAATGGATATAATTCATTGAGGAGAATGGAGTTAATGATATTTGTGAATACAATAATGAATCTGGAGTAACGTATTGGTATGTTTGTGGTTTGATGTTTTCATTTGTAACATATATAAAGGAAAATAGCAGCTTATAGCTTGTAGTAAAACGTCATGACAGCTCAAGCTGCTTCCCCCCTCAACATTCATTAAATTGTCAGGGTTGCCAGGTTGATTTTCTCTTTCTTTTTTTATTACAAGCCCGATTTGCATATAATTTACATTCCTATGTATTATGTACCTGGGTATTACATACATATAAATTATAGATTGTATCCCTCTATTTAATCTACTCCCATTTTTATCTAGAGCTATTATTATTTATTCAAAATTATATTTCATCAAAGAAAATTTATTTATATATTTCAATATGTGAATGAGTTTGAAGGTAAATATATCTATAGTAAATTACATTATGTGAAAATGCATTTCTGTGTAATATTTTGTCGAATCTTTAGTGATACTAAAAGCCTCATGTGTTTAGTAAGAAAACGAATTAGCAATCAATCTTCTGGTTCGTTTTTAATAATGTTTTCTTTCAGAAATGATGTTTAAGATGTTATATAATAGTTATTAGGGATTATGGCTTTGTTACATGCCTGGAAAATACCTAATAGTAGCTCCTCAAACCAAGTTATGCAGATCCTTGGACTTACTCAAAAGATCAAAAGAGACGCTCTAGTATTAATTGTAATAGGGACTCAATTGTTTTATTTGATTTTTAACCCACAACACGGCTTATCCTACTAACTGTTTGCTGTCCATTTATTTACATTTCTTACCCCTAATTAGAACTAGCTCTTGATAAACTGTGGATAAATATAAACGAAGAATAGTCCATTATTTGACACTATCTACTAAATGATTTTGGACCTTTTTTCATTTCTCTTTTTGAAGATGAAATAATTGAAAGATACAAACAACGTTTCATCATACTAAATATTAGAAGAATGATTGAGACTTGAATATCAAGTTGTATCCCTTACAGCCATAAAATTCCTCACTTGTTGGAACCATTTATTCAAATTCTAATAGAGTAATACGCCGAAAAACCCTGTTAGTTTGTTCCACAGGTAACAAACCGGACTTTTAGTGATGGTTGAGAGTAAAAAATAATATTGATTTTCGCTATTTATTTCTAAAAGAGTTTTGAAATTAAGAACCATGCTACATTTGTACCAATATATATTGTAAACTGATCGAATCCATACTAAACAGTATATAACTATAAATACATTTATGAAACGAATATATACATATCCCTTTAGTTATTATGAGGAAAATACTAGAAATTAAAGCATTAATGTGTGGCTCTTAAGATTCACGAACGAGAGTCTTTCACTCAAAGTTTCTTTCTTCGAAATATTAAGGAACTTGTCATGTTATATTAATAAATATGTCAATAGAAACATGTTTTCTTCCATCACTTCAACGGGTTTTTTCTATGAATAGAACTTCCCGAATAAAAATATTTACTTTTTGGAAATAAAACCTTTTTTTACTTTTTTTAAAGAAATCTTAAGTAATAAACATGAAATAACTAGGTAATAAACAAATCGAACTAAGATGATATTTTTTGAATATATCACTTATTTTAAATTGTAACAACATACTAGAGTTTAATTTCACTATTCCAGTATCTTTTTTTTTGTTTTGTAAGATGAACTTAGAATCTTTTGAACGGTGCATCTTGATACATAAATATATTTTAATGAATACACTTATTACTTAAGAATATCTCTAATTTGGTGATGTTTGAACTGTTTGTATTATCTTTAGACAAATACAAATAAAATATGGAATTTTCCATTCAATTATCATTTTTTATTTTTTTTTTTGGCGTTATACAATTTAAAAAAATAAAACAAAAATACTGGGTATATTAGTAAAAACCATTGACATCAAAACGATATTTGATGTTTTTTTTTTTTTCAAGTTTTTTATATCCCCCTTTATCCCAACTTAAGATAACCATCAATTGTATTGCATTTTATGCTCCACTTGAAAAATATTTCTTGACTTTTCATCCATTTTTCTTATTTTCTCAATTACTTTTGTGTAATTGGATAGATTTTTAATGGATTTTCCTCAAAACAAAATAATAAAAGACTTTTGAATAATATGAAAAAATATTTATATATACTTCACAGTTAAACTTCATTTATAAATAATTGATCATTAAAATTTTTGTATATCCAAATTAACTCTATTAATATCATTATTATACAATACACATATATGTATAAATTTTAATATTAAAATATATCATTATGGACTATTAAAACAAACATAGTACAATCGTTTCAAAAGGTTTCTGCCTACATTTTATTCATATTGTCCCATTATTTTCCGTCAATTAAGGTGTTTCTAAAAGCGTCGTCAATGATTTTAAAGACATATTTGTAATACTTGTATTACAAATAAAGGCGTAAAGGCCTTAAGAACCTGACTTACTATTGCCCTTATGAGTAAAAATAAATTCATAATTTATTCAAATAATTACTCAGGACTGAAAGATTCTTTTAAACATACCAATACCTAACAAGGTGATCGATGATCTAACAAATAAATAATTTTGACATACTAGTAAACCATCTTGTAGAAATAAATAACCAAACTCGTGCCCTGTTTTGATTAAGGAAATTGGTAATTCCTTGCCCTGTATTTACTTAGACGCCCTCAATAAAAATGAACCCTTACTCAATATAAATTCAAACGTATGTAGATATCAAGGGAATATTTAGAGTCCCTTTTTCTTAGAGGAACTAATCCTTAGTCACAGACAACTTTAAAAACAATAAGTTTTTTTTGTTTAGTGAATAAATATGAATGAAATTATTTTGAAGATTCATAGAGTTAAGTTTGAAGTTTTCATCAACAGGCCAAAAAAAAAAAAACTTGTCAGCTTGATCTCACAAACTTATTATGTATGTTGCAGTGATAGATATATTCATCATAGAGCAAAGTGATATCTTAACAAGTATTGGATTTGATTTCGGGCAAATACTCATGGTATCTATGCCTTCTTCAACAGATTTTGATTTTTTCCCCCTTTTTCAATATTTTACATATCCATGAATTTATATACCTATTCATTTCTAAAGCCATAGCATGAAGTTTCCTAAATCTTTTTATTTTGACAATTTATCATTTCTTTTGTATCAATAATATAACTATCCCTACAACAGTTTATTATTCAAACTATGACGTCATTGAACTGTATGTATCACTTCATTATACTTTAGAAAAATATAACGCAAAACCATGATAGACTTCCTTAATCAAATTTGTTGTTGTTGTTGTTTTCAATAAAGGATATATAAATTTTGCAATGGGCTATTATACTGTGAAACAATGTACATAATATTTTTGCTGACTCATTATAAAAAAAATAAATAATAACAATACACATTTTCGACAAATATTCTCAATATTTATTGATATTTTAAAATTTATGCAGTCATGTTTGTACTCTCTTCTTTCTTTGTATAAATAAAGTTTTTAATTGTTTTACTATAGGTATTTCAACTAAATTGATTTATGTATGTACATTTATTGTATACAGTCGTAGAATATATTTTAAAATTTTAAAAAGACCCTTAAGTAATGAATGAGCATAAATAATGGTAGATTAAAAAAAGAGAGAGAGTTGCAACATAATTTGATTGATTGAATTAAGAAGGACATATTAATGTCTTCAAATCCATCATTTACTCAGATAAGTCCATATTTAAATGAACAAAGTCTAAAAATTAATAAAATAATAAATACTATTGGTTGAAATATCTCCTTATGGTATTTAAGCATTAGGTATGTGTCTTTATTTAAAAAACAGGAAGAGTTAAAATTAAATTTTTCGTTTAAAAACTGAATGAATATTCCTGCATGGGGAGGTGATTTTTCTTTGAGCTACAAATCTCTTTTTTTGACATAAATAAGGTTGGCATAATTTTGAACACTGATGTGAGTATTGTGCTATGAATGATGCCTTAAATGTAATGGGCTTTATTTAAAATGAAGTGATTTATTACATTAAGAAGAGGAGACAAAAAAAAAACGAAGGGAAGAAGCCTCAAGAGACAGACTTAAATACTGAAATATATTTTAGCTACAGATTAACAGTTTTATATCCTGTCAAGTTGTTATTTTTCCCTGGTAAGCTAGAAGAAGCAAAAGATGCTGGTGAGAGAGAACCCAGGCAGTAGCTACTACTGTCTACTGATAACTAGGAATGAAAATCATATGCAAATCGGGCATGTAATAAAAAAGTGGAGTTGGCTCTTCAAACAGGTCTTTTTGTTTTCCGAAGCTGTTATTTATCATTTTTTTTCCCCATAAGAAGGTAACATACACTTTACCTCAACATAATGTTTTACAAGAAAAGAACAGTCTGCAAAGATTATATCATGGTGAGAAACAAAGGAAAAATTAAAAAATGGATATCATTCATTGAGGAGAATGAAGTTAATGATATTTGTGAAATTAATAATGAATCTGGAGTAACGTATGTTAATGTTTGGGGTTTGATGTTTTCATTTGTATGTATACATATATAAAGGAAAATAGCAGCTTGTAGCTTGTAGTAAAACGTCATGACAGCTCAAGCTGCTTCCCCCCTCAACATTCATTAAATTGTCAATTGAGTTACGAGGTTGAGTTTCTCTTTCTTTTTTTATTACAAGCCCGATTTGCATATAATTTACATTCCTACTGATAACTTTATTTCAAGAAACAGGCTAAAATGACTATATATTTTTTGCCATTAAATGACATCTTTAACCATAATTACAAATTATTCTTGAGTTTTACAGTAGTCCTACTAAAAATAAAACCCAGCTTTTAGGTCATCAAAGTCATCAGTCATAATATGCAACGCTAACTTTTACACTTATCATTTTTGTATTTACATGACTTTTGAAAAGTTGTTCAAGTTTGTTTGTTTTTCCAAACAAAGCATAATTTAAGACCAGAAATTTTGTCATCTACCTCAAATTCACGTGTGAAGAACGGCTATTCATTTTTTATAAGCGTATTTATAATTATGTAGTCTAAATTATTTTTGTATAAACTTTCTAATTTCTTAAGTAATATAAAAATAGACATGCACGTGTCAATTTCACGCAAATAATAATCATGCAATTGAATTTTACATGCTATGAAATTATATTTAGTTTACATTATCCTTTATGAATAAACTTTTTTTCTTTTTATGAAAGTCACTTAAGTTCAAATCATTATTTTTTTTTAGATTGATCATTCCATGTACACACACACACAATACAAATATTGCTTGATATAAACAACGAAGCTATGATTTTGGAGCAGAGATTTACAAAAAAACAATGAGGCAATCATTGTAAAAATGAATTCAAATTAGAATTTTAAGTATGTTAAATCAAAATAGAAGGGAAAAGAGATGTACATAAATCGATTTGTGTTCCTATTTGTATGTTTTTTACATGGGTCAGATGTATGTTGTCATTATACCATAAATAGTCCATGACCTAATTTAAGGGTTAGTACCATTAGCAATTAAATAGAAGGAATGGAGCAAAGAACAACAACAAAATAAATAGTTTTATTCCCTGTATCAATAGCCTCTTCTTTCATCAGCGTAAATGTATGAAATTATTTACGGTCATAGTAAAATCCGCTAATGGGTGTAGAGATTATGTCTATGAATCTATGTATTATGTAATTTATTCCATTACATTGTATTATAAGGGATACATATAATACATATTCATCAAAGAGTTAATGGCTTTGAAGAGAGGATGGAAGGAGCATCATCGATATGAAACAAAAAAGAGCTCTCAAAACTTTAGAAAGGATGAGATTCGGGGGGAGAGAAGAGGAAATCAAATTATTTTATGCTGATTCATTTTATAAAAGCGTAGGTCATTTTGTGGTTTTATGGTTTATTATATATCCTTTTCAGACACACTTGGATGGATAGAAGGACGGATCGATGCCAACCTTAGATGTGTTATATAGATAGATACAAAGAATTGTAATATATATGGTTGTGTAATAAATGTTATTGAACATTTAACAATCTGATATCCCATGTTTAGCTTAGTGGAATGTACATGTTGTATCTTTTGAGAAAGGGGAAAAACAGGACCGTAACACCACTTTTTATAAGGATTTTGCATTGGCAGAGTGTTGTGTAGTAATTTATTGTTATAACATCATGCGTTTACCTTGTAATAAAAGAATATGACTTTACTATAAGAATAATAATTAATAATGTAACTTTATTACCTATTTTTACATTGAGTCCTTTTTACATTTAAACACCATTAGAGGAGGAGGAACATCATTTTAAATTTTAAATGCTATTAACGTATAATATATTTCATAGAACTCAAAAGAAGCCTTCCATATTTTCCTGTTAGAGCAAGATGTGTCCACCAAAACGATCTAATAAAGAGCAAAAGTTTTTTACTTTTCTGTTTGTTTTTAAATAGTATTTATTCGTTTCAATTTGAATACATAAATACATTTAAACAAAACGGGTATTGGTTCCATCGTTGTAGCCGACTGATTTAATTTGGACTCTTTGAAACAATCAATGCTAGAAACAGTAAAGGGTGTATATAACATTAATAATACTAAAAAGGTCATATAATGAAGGTCAAACTCATTGAATTTAAATTGAACAGTTGTATTCATAGTTATCCTTTTATTTAGATTCATTTTAAGTCTCAGACGTGGGAATAGAATGTTTGCATCTGTGTTATTTGTACAAACTGTTACCCACCATACCCGAACTGACAATTAAAACACCTTAAACTTCTCATATGTTTTGTTTTTTTTACTTTAGATGATAACCTAATTTGGTTTTCTAATTCGAGTATAATTGTTTTTCTTTCATTGAAATAATTACATATTATTATTATAAATTTAAGCACCTTATTTAATATAATTAGTCTTAATTATGTTTCTCATAAATAAAAAACTTCACTGTTTTTTTTTTGTTATTTAATTTTATGCTGTTTCTTCGTATTTAGTTTAATGAGGCGGTAAAGGTACATAAATAAATAATTAACTTGCCATCAAGTTTTTGGGTAATTCAACACTCAGATAATTGAATGTCAAAGAATCGAGCGATAAATATTTATGGTTTTTAAAGTCTTTCTATGTCATATTTTCCTCCTATCATTTGTTTCAGTGGCAAGATGTTCAGAAATTGTTTGTTTTTGAAGCAAACACTTTGGACATTCCCTCGTGACAAAAAAAAAATAATATATATATTATTGATCAAACTTTGATGAAGTATGTCGAGAAAAAAAATTCGTGCAAAATAATATAAGCAACGAAGTAAGTTTCATTTTTTTTTTTTTTTCAATAGCCTTTTATTTTTATTACCAGAAAATGAAACTTTCTTTCTTTACTTATTTTGACAGTTTTATATTAGAGCTAAGTGATATTCGACATGAAAGTTTAGAAGATAATAACATATCACTTAAAAAGTCATTATATTATCAGTATGTAACTCTTAATTCTGGTTATAGGTATTATTCATGGAAGAGTAAAACGTCATAAGAAGTGCCTTGTAAGATTCTCAAATTCCGTTGATCCACAATTAATTAATATAATACAGTTAATTCCGTTTCTAACAAGGTGATTCCAACCAAATTCATGAATAAACGAGTAAATTTAATAATTCCTTGTATAGTAATTTTATTTTCTATTGTTTGGTAGACATTAGCTGAAGAACAAGTTTAGTTTGAGTAACGAGAAGAATGAGAAAATGCTTTAAGCGAGAATAAAAAAATATGGTCTCTCGGCAAGTTTTTGGATACTTTTAACAATACTTTTTAGAAAAAAAGAGAGAAAATAGGATAAATAATAATTTTGGAGTAGATGGAGGACCAATCAATGGACTCTGGGTACTTGGGACACTCAAAAGTCAACACGTCATCTGTTTTAAAAATAATACAGTTAATTCTTACAAGATACATATCGTCCTTGTTCTATATGTTCTCGTTGGAACAAAAAAAGGACTGCACTTAGGTATGGATAGAAACAATATAATTGGATGGGATTAGGAAACATGTCTTTCCTTTAACACTTTGAATGAATTTGAAACTAAACATGTGCTTAAATTATATATAATATATATAGAAACTCAAATTAGTACAAAATAATTTCAACTCAAAGTAAGATTAAGCCTCAAATGTACATCTTGTGAGGGAATTCGTAACATGAGTGATAATTTAAAGAATGAAGGAAAAATTACATATATATATATTGTATAATGAAAATTACAGAATCAATATATGATTAACAATTTAATAAATTCATCCATAAAGTAAGAGTAAATAAATTATCCAATCGAGTTAGCATAAAATCCTTGATCGCTGATAATGGAGATGAAAAATTTTAAAGTTATAACTAAGATCCTAGGTTAGTGAAATGGCATCTAAATGAATTTGGGACAGAATCCAGGGAAACATCCCAAAAATCTTAAATCCGACAGTTAATATAATTAATAACTATTATGAAATTGGAGCTTTCCAATACTAATGAACCATCTTTAAATTCAAGGTCATGTTGAGCCACCACATATATATGTATGTAGCAGGGTTAGAAGGACTTATGTTTAATTCATTACTATTACCTATTGCACTTCTATCACTTTAAATATCACAATCGACAATAATTATTAATTAACCACTTTGTCAAGGCAGGACATTACTAACATCTTGAAAATGATGCACAAATACCTATATAGTTATATATAATAAATAAAATACCTTTAGTTAAATAATAGGATGAAAGGCTCTTGAAGATATCATTCATTACACATTTTGTCATATTAAAAAAAACAAAAAAAAAGGCTTTCAAGTACTAATTGATGCGCTTATAAATAATAATTATTATCTTTTCAACTAAATTAGATAATATATAAATTTGTGGTTTAGAATCCTTATTTCTAAATAAAAGAATATAGAACATTATTTATTCAGTGAAAATAAGATGCCTTCATTTACATGTTGTTATTGTTTAATACTAAAAGTAACCTTCCTAATGAGTTATTTATAATTAATACATAAGAAAAATTAATAGGAGAGCATCTTCTTACTTCAGCGAGTTAAGCTTTTTTAGATGTGGCTTTTAATTTAAACAATAGCATTCCAAGATAAAATCCATGTCTTCGTTATTGAATATTATCAAACTTTTAACAATCATTCTTTTCTTGCCGCCTTAGGAGGGTTGTTGATGTATTGGCTCTCTCTCTCACACACACAAACCCTAAGGTCAAAACCTTAGTTCCCAATCCCTGCTGCATCCTCAGTACCATTGGTTGACTTCCAATCAATAAATTTAAGAATTTAATTGCTTGTATAATTTATAAAATATCAGAGAACGCTCTCCCATTTGTATATAGAATCATTGTGGAGAATCAAAGAAAAAATAAATTTGTAAAGTTAGTTTACATTTATTATAAAAGCGTCTTCGATCTTATCTTATACAAATATGTATTGCATAGTATATAAAAGATTCGCTCAAAAGAAACAAATGAATACACATGGAATAAAAGGACCAGGCCAGGGGATATTACATTTAGTGCCTTGATCTTGAACAAAAATAAAGAACTTTTACTTTTTTTTACTTGATATATTTAATTGGTATATTTCGATGCATGTAGCTTTAATATAAGAGATGGAGGGGCCGATATTTGGTATTCTTTGGTCCTTAATGTAGTATTAAGAGTATTAAGGGAAACTGTTGAGTCATGTATTCAGTAGGATAACATTTATTTTGCATATACAATGCAACTTGTATTAAGCAACCGGGCAAGGGAAGTGGAAAAGTTTCCTGCTTAGGGCAGATAATCTCACTAAGCGGGTATGTTTCTTTTAAACTATGATCTTCAAAATTGGGCATCAAAGAATGTATGAGCTGCAAAATAAATCAGATAATATACATGTATTTAAAACATTTTATACAAAAAAATAACCAAACTTAGAATAAAACTAACTTAAATTATAATTGTTTATTACATTTATATATCAAAATGAAAAATAATTTTCAATGGCATTACATTAAAAAGTCTGAAATTTTCGATTGTTCAAACTGATTAGCCATGTAAATATGTGTCATCTAGGATTCTAATTTAATAACAACATTTAACATACTAATATTTCTTCTATAAATTACAAGCTGTTTCAACTTTAATCATGCATCACTAGCATTGAGAAAGAAAGAAAGAAATAGGTGGAGAAAAAACATCCATATATGTACATTCGATATTTTATTTATCACTCATGAATACATGTATTTAAAGAATCCAAATGATACACGATTGGACTTGTATAAAAATATGAATATCAGACCATCTTCGAGTGACCGGGATTAGAATTTATTATCTGGAATAATTAATTCTTCTATTTGAAGCACACAGTTATGAAGTTTTTTATTTAACAATCAGGAAACGGTAAAAAAAAAGTGACCGTTAAAGCAGGTTCATTTGTATTGGAAAGCTCCAATTTCATAATAGTTATTAATTATATTAACTGTAGGATTTAAGATTTTTGGGATGTTTCCCTGGATTCCTCCACTACATAGATCATTTCATCATGGTCATTGTAAATCTCCAATTTTGATGGAATTTGAGTTCCATCTGACGATAATCAAATCCTTCATTCCCTTCACCGTATTGAAAACTCTCAAAATGTCACAGTTTACGATAGAAGTTTTTCTGTTTATAAAAAAATTACTATCGTGGATTATGAATTCCGTTGACATTTTCTTCAGTTATATGTATCCCTTGTTCTTCTCAATCACATGCAGACATTTACTTGATAGTGATACAATTAAAAATATCAGAACTGTCTTCAATTACGTTCCTTGAATAAATATCTTTAGATTTATCTCGTGATTACAACTTTAAACGTGTTGTATTAAGTTTAGTTTTCTCAAGGCTTCTGTCCCAAATTCATTTAGATTTCATTTCACTAACCTAGGATCTTAGTTAT
Source organism: Lepeophtheirus nordmannii (assembly GCA_963680855.1). NCBI lineage: Eukaryota > Metazoa > Arthropoda > Copepoda > Siphonostomatoida > Caligidae > Lepeophtheirus > Lepeophtheirus nordmannii. The sequence goes on along the minus strand of OY804520.1, from coordinate 22,484,270 downwards.
AACTTTAAAATTTTTCATCTTCATTATCAGCGATCAAGGATTTTATGCTATCTCGATTAGACAATTTATTTACTCTTACTTTATGGATGAATTTATTAAATTGTTAATTACATATTGATTTTGTAATTTTCATTATACAATATATATGTAATTTTTCCTTCATTCTTTAAATTATCACACATGTTATGATATCCCTCACAAGATGTACATTTAAGGTTTGATCTTACTTTGAGTTGAAATTATTTTGTGCTAATTTGAGTTTCTATATATATTATATATTTATGTATAATTTAAGTATATATGTACATAGTATTGAATTCATTAAAAGTTTATTATTTTGTTTCAATCTAGTACTGAATAAAAAATATATAATGATTTAATGTGCTTATGCATACTGGAGTAATTTTAGAGTCAAGTTGAGGTACTTTGACGGAGGAAGAGGGCTCAATGAGTCATTTTGATTGTACTTCTTGCATATACTACCCATTCTGAAGGTTACCAGTCGAAAGGAACACAAGTATTTAGGTTAATAAAGCAAATACAATGTTAACAAAAAAGGGCTCCTCGTAATAATTATTAGTTTACAGCTTATTCGCTAAAAATATATAATTTTCTGACATTAATTGCGTTAATTTCCTGCCTCTCATCTATAGATGGTATACATAATGTTATTATTTATTATTGATGTCTTCATTTGTATATGTATATAAAGGAGAATAACAGCTTGTAGCACAGTAAAACGTCATGACAGCTCAAGCTGCTTCCCTCTCAACATTCATCAAATTGTCAGAGTTACCAGGTTGATGATTTTCTCTTTCTTTGTTTCTTACAAGCCCGATTTGCTTGAAATTTACATTCCTAGATATGACCGCTTAGTGCAGTGGCACGCTTAAAGCAGGTGACCGCCATACCAGGTTTGACTGTAGTTATATGTACGTGGGCCAGCGTTATAATGAGTATAATTAAACTATTACTCCACAAAAGAACACACCATTCATTTGCCTATTTGAATAGTAGAAAAATATAGCATTGCTCCCTAATAAATAAATAAATAAGGTTAAAAAAGTATGAACAATTTATATTTATGATATTAAATTGTATTAAAATATGCAATGTGTACATGTGTTGTATTTTGTGGCAAAATGTCCTTTGCCTAATTGCCGAGTCTACACATTTAATATCTACCTTTTAATTTATTTCTACATATACACCTACATACATACATGCGTGTAACATCCGTATATTTATAAGCTAAGTAATGATGCACTCGACTGAACTCTAAAGGACTCAAGGGACACTTGAGTCCTATACTTAACTTTATTTTTATTTTATTTTTAAACATAATAAGTAGATTATAATTTATGGATATGTATTCACATTATAAAAATATAAATAGTATACAATTATTTATAGAGACGAGGCTGATATAATGTATAACACAAGTAGAGTTGGGTGTTTAGCAAGCATTTTGTTTATGTTTTTAGTATATATACATTTTAAATGAACATTAGTTCCTTTGTCAAAATATCAGCCTTAAAACATCCATATATATATATATCTAGTTGAGATAGCCAGAAATGTTAGCTATATGTACATAGTAGATAGAGCCTTCTTTTGAAATAAGTATGGGGCAGTTTTTCACATCAATATAACCTTTCCTTTTCGGGCTACCATATTACTTTTCTCTAATTGTACAAAGGGTAACTGCGAGGGATTAATCTGAATACATTACTAATAGAAAAAGAAGATGAGAATTCAAATTAATTGTGTAAAACAAATCTAATCCAGGCTCATTTGTCATGAGATTCTTCCTTACTTTATTATTATTGATGGAACATAAAAATTTCATGTCCATTCCAAGTGAAATTATAACTATATAAATGAATCCTTCACAATCAGTCATGGACTTTTTAAAAGTTTCTATTTAGGTACAGAGGTAGTATTTAACTTATTACCACACTAATTGGAGTTTGTACTTTCAAACTCTTTCTATTTTATACCTTTTTTTTTTCCACAGAAGGTATAATTAGCGTCATATACATAGAAACATTTCTACATTATCTGCATGTTTGGTCTATTTGATTTAAATGGTTTTTTTTTATTTTATTTGAATAGCCCTTTTGTACATGCAATTTAGTATTTCATGAACCAACAGGATCATCTATAACAATGCATTCATAACTCTATATTTCTCTATTAAATATATAAAACATTTTCATTATTATTGAATAATGAGTATTGTGTGTTCAAACTAGGAATGTATAAATATATAATATACACAGGACTACAGCACGAGAGTCTGTATGTATATATATATATATATGTGTATAAATATGAGTTATTATAACCAAATAATGTTGCACTAAATTTATTTTCAAAAATATATTATTCATTTTTACAAAATTAATTATAATTTAAGCCTGACATAGTTTACATTCAAATCCTTCTTCATCTTCTTCTTTTTTACACACTACATCTAACTGATTAATAATATGATAACAATTTAATTAAAGGATGAATTTTTGGACACAAGTAGAAGACTGCAAGTTTTCAGTTCAAAACTCAGCATTTGATCAAGGAATTTGTGATCCGTGAAATGGCGTTATACTTGAAGATATGAAGGGATCAAGGAAAAATTACCTTTCAAAAAGGAAATAAAGCCCATTTCATTATTGATGTAGTAGAGAACATAGTTAATTAATTAATTGGGTGTGTTAGTTGTTTACTTTCTAGTTTGTTTACCGAGACTCAGGATTTCTGCGCCATCTTGTAGCTATGAATTTGTAAGAATTTGCTAATAACTTATTGGCTATTAGGATATGACGTCATGAACATTGTATAGAGAGACTTAATAATGAGTAATAATGACCATAAAAGTCGAAACACAGGTATAAAATAAGTGAGGAAATACGGGAAAGTGGCAAGAAGAGAAAAAAATATACAAACATTAACTATGAAGATGATATCTAGATATAAAATGGGGTAAAATAAGAGTAAAAAAAAAAATATAAAACGAACTCCTTGGATTACAATCGAAGTCAACCAATAAACTTGTACAAAATACTCTTAATGACTGGATAAATTACTGAGTTTACAATTTAAATTTTAAAATAAAAATGATATAAATTGAAATTCCTTGTTACTATGAATTTTTTCATACTACTAAATGTGATCAGGCTCCAAAAGACTTTTTGGTAGGCATAGAAGGTGCGAACTATTCTAATGAAATATCCCTTAAATGGGCTTTTATTAGCTATTCATTCACTATCAAGCACATTTTATCAACCTAATAAATGAGATCAGGTAGGTCATTAATAATAATTATTGATCACTCAGATTATTTGTTTAAAATCTTCTAGATACATTCAAGGTATACATTTGTTACTTTGTAACAAATGGTTCTCAGCCAAATCTAAGGTGTCATATAATATAGGAATTAATTCAAATCAAATTTTTAGATTCAAAACAATATTTTTAGATTCAAATCATGAATATAATTAAAACAGCTTTCTAATCGTATTTAATACTTGAATTACATCTGAGTCTGGAATGAATAAGATAAGTGTCGGCTGATATTTGAGTAATCAGTTTCCCATTTCAAATGACCCTGATGGGCACAACAGAATGATATACGATATTTGATAATAATGAATAACAAGTGTATTTGAGAGTACGCCCAGTCCGAGTACACTACTAGTAGACGTAATCATATTGCTCAATGATTCTAGCTATTTAAGCTCCTATAGGGAGTATAATAAAGGAAGATGTAGACCAACCTTACTCTCATTACTGACGTATCCGTATCCAACATTGATGGCAGCGGTTGTCGTAACCAACAATAAGAATAAATCGAATATTTGATTTAAAAAAAGATAAACTCTTCAAATTTTGAATGTAATAACACCTACAAATCTTGCAGAGAAGATATGATCGAAATTTATTTAAAAATTCTTACTTCCTACTTTTTGAGAAATACATATATTATGAAATTTTGTATAAAATTGCCTCCACAGAATAGGGTTACCTCCTTGCAAGTACTCTCAAGTCACTGACATCGATCTTCAATTAGAGTTTTTAATTATGTATCTTTCCCTACGATTTCCTCAAAACAATCTGTTGATTCTTTGATTATTACACATTAATGGAAATTAGATTAACAAATAAATGCACATAAAATATCATTTGACTTCTAATTAAACCAAAGTGAATTTTAAATAGCAAAACTAATATAAATCATACCTAAATGAGTGATTCAATTAAGTAACTAATCCTTTCTGCATAGAGACATCGTTTATGTCTACTGCATATATTCCTACACTGCTGTTTTTGAATTTAAATTAATTATGTGTGCTATTTTTGTACAGCCTCCATCAACTACTTAGTGATTGTTTTTTGTTTGTTTTTTTGTTTTAATGATGCGAGTAAGTAAATCTATAACACTTAAAGTATTAACTAAAACTTTATCATTAACGAATAATGTACATATACTTTTATAAAGATAGTTTATCCAATATGTAAAGAATAAAATAATATGTACAAATAATATCTGCCAAAGATTTCGAAATAAAGTTTTATGCTATGACCTAGTTTTGTGTTACTTTAAGTAACGTATAAATCATAGAATTCATTTAAGAAAGAGTGTGGTGATGCTATTTTTAATGAAATGACAAAACACAACTGAGAGCAAAAGAGAGAAGAAGCATATTGCATAGTTTTATTAAGCAGTAAAAGGAATTTATGACAAAACGTGATAAAGTGATATCTAATGAACTTTAATGCAATGATGCAACATCTATTAAAGTATTTATGATTAAATTATGCTAAATACTTTCCAAATTCATAATAATATACATATAGTTAAAAGAAACAGAAAATGCACAGAATTTGTGGTATAAGACTTGAAACTAACTCATACCGTATGTATGCAGGAATTTATTCCCCATCAAGTATCAAAAATAGGGATGGGAGATTGGTCGAGTGGGATTAAAAGATGTCTGATGAGCAATTGGTTCCCCTGTATGATTAAATAAATCTACTTAAAGTATTCGAAAACACCATAGAGGTTTAGAAAAAAGATAAAGAGTGCGGGGGGGGGGGGTAAATTTCATCTATGACGCCTCAAGTTTATCTTTGCCGTCATAGATAACCCATGTTTACAATGATATTCTTTTGAATTCAATCGATGAGATCTGTAAACACATTGATAAAGCCAATATGGATAGAATTAAAGAAGGACCGCCGAAATGTGTTATGCATCCATTTGAAGTTTTTGTGTTTGTATATGTTTCATCCAAGTATAAGAGGAAATACTCAAATAACAAATTAGGTAAATCTACCTAAGAAGTTAGTACTTATGATATATATAAGTATATTAAATTGCCTATTTTACACAACTTTTTGTATTTATCATTTCATTGTTAATTTAGAAAATATATATTTTAAAGGCCTGATCAATTTGTGAAATAACTGTATTAAATCTCTCCCACAAAAGACTTACATTTATTAAAATAAATATAGATTTATATTTACATAAGTACGTAAAATGAAATAATCGATCAATAAGCACCCAACTTTTTTCTGAAAAAATCTTTCAGAAAATATAAGACACAGGTTCGTAAAAAATTTCATAGCTTTTAAATTTACTTTTTCTACTGATTATAATTTGATTCATTCTTAATAGTTGTTTATGAGCCTTTTGACAATTATGCTAGCGAGTTTAGCGGACTTCCAATTCCAAGATTAATTGATAATTAATTAAGAAATAAGTATTTCTTATTACATGGGGTTGTGAAGTAGCTGATATATATATATATATATATATATATATATTGGTGCTAAAATATAAGTTTTAGATCTAATCGCAGAGCAAGGGATCCAGATAGATTGGCCTCCCTCCTTACATTTTGAAGATTAGATACTATGGTTGCTTTCTTTAAAGTAGGTCTCTCCAAGTCTTTGGATTAAGACCTTACTCCCCTCTGACCCCAGAGTTGTTTTGCAATTATTTGGACCCCTTTTCTCCTAAGCCTTATATAGCACGATCAAAAGATAATACAAATCATTCTTATAACAGTGATGCAACATTCAACCAACTGTGAGTCTATAACCGTTAGTCATTCCTCACTACTAAAAAATAGAATATCACTAGGAATGTAAATCATATGCAATTCGGGCGTGTAATAAAAAAGTGGAGTTGGCTCTTCAGACAGGTCTTTTTGTTTTCACAAGCTGTTATCACTTTTTTTTCCCTTAAGAAGGTAACATACACTTTACCTCAACATAATGTTTTACAAGAAAAGAACAGTCTGCAAAGATTATACATATCATGGAGAGGAACAAAGGAAAAATTAAAAAATGGATATCATTCATTGAGGAGAATGGAGTTAATGATATTTGTGAAATTAATAATGAATCTGGAGTAACGTATTGTATGTAATGTTTGTGGTTTGATGTTTTCATTTGTATACATATATAAAGGAAAATAGCAGCTATTAGCTCAGTAAAACGTCATGACAGCTCAAGATGCATCCCCCTCAACATTCATTAAATTGTCAATTGAGTTACCAAGTTGATGATTTTCTCTTTCTTTTTTTATTACAAGCCCGATTTGCATATAATTTACATTCCTAACTATCACACATTATTATGGGCGAATCGAAATTGTATATGGAATACATTTCATATTCAAAAACATCCTTTACACAGCCAATTTTAATAAGGTATTTCCTTTTTCATTTCCAGTTACTCTGTAGGAAGTTGTAGGACAATCTAGACTAACACATATATGATGTGTCTAACTAATAGCAATCTCATTTTGAATACTTTCTCAACTAGGTTTTGTGACTCTTTTATATCGGACATATTGTAGGTAAACATTAAATATTTATATATGGCTGTAGGTATATTTTTGGGGTAATAAATATACCTGTGTATAGATCTAATTACCTAGGGCCTAAGACTATGTACATACATACATGCATAAAGTGTAGCAGTTAGAAGTGCATGCATGCATATTTTAATACCCTTTATACTCCATACATATGCCTATGTACCTCATCAAATAGATAGCACTATCCTTGGTGTATTATATACATATATTATTATATATGTACTAAGCATGGACAGAGAGTCCTTGTCAATATTTAATGTCTGCCATCGGTATATGTATCGATGCTTATGCACATTATTATGACATTTATAAATTAAATTTATATTTTTTTTATGTAAATATGATGTAGATAGTAAACAGTACTTCATTTTCCGCCAAATAAGATATCAAGGTAAGTAAAAAAGATACATATATATATATATATATACATAACTTTGTTTTGAAGCATTAAATTTACTTTTCTTTTTTTTTTTTTTTTTTTTAAACCAACAAATTTACGAGAGAGCAAAAACTTTAAAAAATGTCTCTTTAATTTTGTTTGTATAAGGAATTAACTTTCTTTTTCTTTTTCTTTTTTAAAATCTTTTTATGCGAGTCCATACAACGACATCTCTTCAATATAATGTATGTATATCAGGATATTTATAAGAATCTTACATAGCTGTACATATTTATGGTTTGGTAAACATCATTGGCTTAATTGATTGATGATTGAGTAACAAATCAGAAGCAATATATATGTACATATATACGTTATAACAAATTATGAATGCATTTTATTCTACTGTGATCCTTGTCGATTTTTATATTGCTTACTTACATAAAATAAGAGCAAATTTCACTCTTATTTGACTTATTTGGTGTGTGCGTGTGTGTGTGTGAGGTCAAATATTGACTTTCATTTAGTTATATACAAATCATAGCTATTTTGTTGAGATCCATTCCAAAATGGGGTGTATTCGTTTTTATACTCATACCTACCATAAAATAATAACAAATAATTATTGAACTGAGCTTAAATGAGCACTGCTTGATTGATTTATTGCTGTGGAGGGAATTATAGGAGTTGAAAGTACAGGGAAGAAGATAAGGAAGGATAGAAAGGAAAATGAGGAAATCAGAATATGTATGATATTACATGGTAAAATAATGCCCTCCAAGCAAGTGTTTATCACTACAAAATTGTCTTAGTTGACAAGCTGTATTAAGTATTTGTTTTTTTTAAAGATGTCATATTTTTTAATTTCTTAATTCTCGTAGTGAACAAATAATATCTAATAAATAGATAGATTTTTTTCCAATGAAAAAGTGTCACAAACTACATATTTTAAGGGGAGTACTGACTTCTTTCTCCGTTACGAGATGATGTATTCATATGAGTTAAATAAAAGCTAAATCTGTCAAATACTCTATAGCTTCTTTCTTTTTTCCCTTATTTAAGAGTTGACATCATATCAACGAACATTTGTAATGTCTCTCTCTCAGTCTTACCATATGTTGTATGATATCATTTCAGCCCTGATTTTTACGGTTCTTTTTTTTTATTTTTTTTTGTATCTCTAGAAATTGCCTTCAATCCTATTCAATACTCATACAACGCTACATCAACTACTCTTTTTAAATTTTTTTTTTGTCAGCTGGCCACCTGATCTTATAAGTGTGTTCTGTAGTCATATGTTCTGAAATTTGATTTTGTGAACTCAAATTATTTCTTGCAAAGCTATGAGTATCCTTAATACTAAATATAGAATCGTTCAACAGTTGAAAAGAATGACATGTTTGCTACCAGCATATTTCTACTTTTTGTATTAAAAGTTATGAAAGGCTGAGAACTTAGAGCCACTATTAAATCAAGAATTGTCCAACAGTTGGAAAATAAGACATAATTGACTAACAACAGCTAATTTGTAGCCTTTTTTTGTATGTTTTTATAGAAAAGTTAAGAGATGCAAAGAAGATTTATGTATCAAAACATTATAGTAGGTGTACATGACACTAATTTACTCACTTAATGGTATAATAATGAACTGGTATAGAATATACATACATAATTTTATAATATGGAAATAGAAATACAGATTGACATCTGGACCATTCGTACTCTACACAAACAATTTTCCATAGACAAATTGGATAAGTATTTTTGAAAAATATATGAAAATAGATTGGCACTTTAAAAATATGGTTGTTGAGAATAAAATATTATAAAATGCTTTCTCTTTGATAACGAAATAGCAAGAATAGAAAGCCATTTTCAAATTGTAAAATACATAGTTCATATTTAGGTGGGTATAAAAAAACTTTGAAGGCATTCTGGGAAAAACGGTGAACAAAAAGATTAAATTAATTCAAATCCCTGCTATAATTGAGAAACTTATACATATATCAAAAATTGAAGAATGACCTTACAAACCAAATTGTCAAAAAAAATCAAAACTAAAATATTTACTAATATATCTATAGAACATTTAGAATTATTAATTTGTTATCGTGTAGCAAATGCTGTTTCAATTCATAACAAAATATAATGAATTGAACTTTAGTGGATCAACATTCAAAATTAAAATCATAGTCTAGGCCATAATATAAAATACAAATGTTCTCTGTTCAATTACTAGTAGCTACAAAATAAATTAATAATATTGTTTATACAATATGAAATAATTGTAGTGATTATTAATAAGACTGATGTTTTAAGAAAATGGGATATTAGGAGACATACAATGTGAAACTTTTACCAAATGCCAACTTTTGCACCACTTTATACATTATATATCATTTAATACTTGACTGGCTTTAAAAAAAATATTATGGTGAAATTGAACTTTTTATCTCTTCTTACCTTCGGCTTTCTCCCTAAATACTCTTGTTTTTATCATTGAGCAATAGCAAAAAGATTAAAGATAAACATTTTGTTTTATTTTTTTCAAACAAATAAAAATGCAATAAACTTTGATTGAAAAATCTATGATTCTACGTATGCTCTTATATATTTGAAGAAATAATTTTATCTTTTCGTTTTTCACTAAAAAAAAACACCAATTTTTAATTTGATTTGCTAAATCATATAATTGATTTTTATACAGGCCACTGATTCTAAAGATATTCCATTCTCCAAAAAGTTGAATTAATATATATCTTAAATACCAATATTTACAATTTTCAATCCCTTTTCTGTCCCTCATAACAAAAGAGTAAAGAACAGAGATCCCTGTCGTGTAGCAATCACATACCACGTAGCGTATTTCTTAACCTTTCATCCAAAAAGTGATGCAAAAAGGCCATAAATGGACTGGTAATTGCACAAAAACAACGTCATTCTTTCCTATTCCTGGACTGTTCCTAATTTAATAGTAGAGATATGAACTCGACTCAACAATAAATACTTAAGCTAAGGAGAAAGCAAATAATTGTGGTTGTGGTGTTGATAATTTTTTCATATAGATGCGTTGACGAGTGGAACATGTAGAATCATCAAATAATAGTGTTTTGAGATTGTATAATATGTAATTAATTATTCATTCATCTGTTTTTATTAATAGAACAATTCGTGGTACAATGTAGAAAGCCTTTATTCATCAAAACTTGTAGTTCATTTTGACTACATTTGTCATTTCACATGAAATCTAATCATGTAACTATTTGAAATCTATACTCAGTTTTCCAGGAAATACATATACCTATTTTAAAATTGTATTTCCATATATTTACCTTTCTTTATCCTAACAAAATCGTCTCAAAAGGCATTAAATGTGTAAAAATTATCCAAATGGAAAGTTTGAAAGAGTCTCATCATATTTTATGGAATCAATTCAAGATCCGTACACTAGAAAACAGTTATTTTGATATTTAAATACGTAATAACTTGGTTTAATATAGCATTATTAGTTTTTGCGGATTTTCGAATTTTACACTGAGTAAATTTACTTCCATTTTAATAGAAATAGTAATTACCTATTTCTGCACAGATGGACCATTAATCAGTTTGACTCCAATATCTTATAAGGATAAGATATATGTAAACATATAATTGAGTATTTAACCTCATTTTTTCTTATTAAGAAGGAATAATTATGTGATTATCCTGCTAAAAAGATATGAGATTGACTTATCGTTGGGTAGGTAATAAAGCAGAGTAGGGAATATAATAAACAATATTTAAAAAACTGAAGATAAAAATAACTTACCTTTCTATGACACCATCGATTTTGATGAAGAGATACTGTCTAGTTAATGGTATACTCTAACATTCACTAAACTACCAAATAAATGTATACATATTTTGACTCATTTTCTAGCTCAAATACTTATAGTCCAATTGACCATCTACAACCGCTCTTGATTGATGAAAGTCTGGCCCTTCTAGTTCACCAATACGTAAGTATCTACTACTTTGTATTATATACCGAGTCTAATTTTTTTTAGTTAAACTGTGTTATCCTTAGTTTTACAAGCATCAACGTCACATAAGAAGCTCGCCAATTTAAATTTGCACCCTTAGATAAACGCAAATAATATGTATATGTAATATCCATAGAAATGAAAATCAAAAGAGTCAAAATGAAAGTGAGAAAAAATATATATTTGGATACAGAGCATTTGAACTACATACATATAAAGATGTTTGAATCTTTCAAACAATTTATTTAAAATATTCTTTACTCCCTCTTTGAGATTGATAACTCTTCATGGGTACGAAATAAGAAGCAGCTTTAAGTTTTTAGTTGTTTTTAATAACTATTTTTGTGAAACATTTTCCATTGAATGCTCAGTACTTTTCTGCCCAAGTTATTCTAATAATAGTATGTTTACCCAAAGTGTACAAATACCCTTTAATAAAAACAAATTATAGGTGATTTGGAGTAATTATACTATAACTAGCAAAACGTTTTCTCTAATCTAAAAGGAGGAACAAGTCTTTGCAGGTTTTATACGTAGCTAATTTCGCCTCCTTTATTGCATGTGCCATGTTGGTTTATATTCAAAATAATGAAAAATGTATGTATTCATGTATTTTAATACACGAAGATATTCCTAGAAACATGGAAAGACCCCTCTCCATTACATGATCAATAAATCAAAGAGGTTGAACCTTTTAATTACAATGATTAATAATAATTATTCACTTTTTCTACTACGAAGGCCGTAGATAGGGAATCATGTCTCAGCACTTCTTTTGCAAACATGTACGGACAGGCATGGTATACATACATACATACATATATATATACATATATATGATCAATGAACTTATATAAACGTATACAATCAACTCTCAGACTCTTTGCATAAACTACATACATTAATTTATTTTTGATTATTATATTTGTTTAAAGTATTTTGGAACATGAAAGTATGAGACAGGAGTACATATAGAAGGTGAAGGGGTGATAAGTGTTTAATATTTTTGCAATGTGTGTCTCGAATAGGAACAGACTCAATTATATTCTTGTACGCAATAAAAATAGCTTAAAAATCAAGGAAAGTGTTTATTCACATATGAATGAATACTAAATTTGTGGTTACTAAGGGGAGCAGGAATACTCAGATCCACTCAGAATAGGCAAACAAATGCAAATATATAATAAATGAAATTAAATTATGAATGAAAAAAATAAATCATATCAGGGTAGTGGGATTCAGCACTCTAGGAATCCAAAAGATATCAAAATGAGATTGTACAACAATAAGCTGTCGACTTGTCGACTCCATCCTCCTCATACCAGTGTGCAAGGGAGTACTATATTGTGTATCACTGCCTTTCCTTAAAAAAGAAACAGAAAAAAAAGATCTATAACACAGGCCAACAAATTTGAAATGTCGAAAATCCTAAGGGGCATGATAAAAGTTATTCAGTTTTGCACGCTGATTTCAAATCTGTAATTTTTTTTTTTTGAGAGAGAGAGAGAGAGTCTGACGATTTTTGAGAAATCAAACCCTACTTTTTGAGCTTTTTTGGCCCGTTTCCTAACTTCAACTTTAATGTAAGCCTAAAAGGATACTCATTTGTGCATTAAAAAACAATGCTCTTCTAGCGTTTTTAATGCAAATTGTATTTCCAGTCTTTGTTTTGACCTAAAGGAACTCTTAGGGGCGTAGTAGGCGGGAGTAGGTCCAAAAGTCGACTAAAACTTTAAATAGCTCGTTGAATATTACATGGAATGGATTAATAATGAATGCATTCAAAAGCTGAGACCCACAGCTTTCAAACGAGATTTCAAGAGCCAGATAAAAATCCTTAACTAAGAAGAAATCATCCATCTAAATATGTAATTTTTCATCCAATTTTGAAGAAAAATTCGCTGGAAATCAATGACTTACGGTAGAGCTCCTAAAAAAAAACTACAAATACTAAATAATAGCACGCAGAATGATTTCACCTGGTTTCGTAATCCTTCTGCGCGCAACTACTTTAGTAAAAAGTCTGATTACAGTTAGCTAACTCTTCCCAGCTGTGGAATTATTTTTTATTTACAACGTAGTAGGAAATCGTTTAAAGGTGAGCAAGAGCTAATCCGTACTCAACCAATCAACGTTCAAAATACTAATAAGGGAATGAACAGTAAAAAATTTGTCTGATTCTTAAAATTGAGATCATTTTGTATTGTTCTTTCTCCTCTTTTAAATTGAAGGGCTCAGAGGAAGGATTTTCAAACGATGGGAAAATAATTGAATTGACGTAACTATCTGAATCTCAAGAATTAATTTTTTTATCGCAATCATGAGATAAATATCATTGGTAAAATACAGACAGGTCTTGTATCAAAGCCAACCATTTCTCATTCTATTAGATATACATATACTGTTCCATAGAAACCAAGAAAATCTGAAATAAAGTGACAAAAGGATGATTATGCGATAATATAATTTTATGAAAGGGACACAAGTTTAAATAAATATGTAATATGTACTTCAAAAACGACATCCTGTAGGAGTTAAAGTTGCCCTGCATACAAGGTAATCTTTCCAAGGTAACTTTGTTTTATAAATTTGGGGTGATCATATTTTTATTTCTAAAAAGAGGGGACGTGGTCCAATCAGTTACGGTTTTAAGGTGGTTGTTGTAAATATATTCTTTATACATTAAATAATAAAAAGCAACTAAATTTTAATTGTTTTTTATATTTTCTTTTTCAGAATAGATATTTTCGATTAAAATATTTATTTTAATAAATAGCAATTGATTTTAGTCTTTAATTATATTTAATTTTGGTTTTATTTTATGACGATTTTTAACAGTCTGTCCACCAAAAAACCGTAGATTGCATGAATTTAGGACAAAAAAATTAACAACGAACTGTAAAAAAAAGAACATGTCCAGAGACAAGAAAATAGACGACAATTGGTCACTATCATAGTAAAAGATACTTAGGAATGTAAATAATATGCAAAATGCCGCGTGCGAGACTTTGTGGAGTTGGCTCTTCAAACAGATCTTTTTGTTTTCCAAAGCTGTTATCATTTTTCCAATATTACTGAGGAGAGAACATCTACCTGATAGTAAAGATGTCGCATGAAGGAAGAATACATGCATTAAGTTTAATAAAGCAAATAAAATGTAAACAAAAAGGGCTCAAGCCCTCGTATAATTATTATTAGTTAAAAATATACACATAATTTCCTGACATTTATTTGAGTTAATTTTCTGCCTCTCATCTATGTTATTATTTATTGTTGTATATGTATATAATGGAGAATAGCAGCTTGTAGCTCAGTCAAACGTCATGACAGCTCAAGCTGCTTCACTCTCAACATTCATCAAATTGTCAGAGTTACCAGGTTGATTTTCTCTTTCTTTTTTTATAAAAGCCCGATTTACATATTATTTACATTCCTCGATACTACTGTGATGATTGAGGATGAATATTGAGTGGATTTGGACATTTATGTTCGAAACGCCCTGCTATTGAACATTATTCAATACATTCCGAGTATGATATTTAGGTAAATATCTACAGTTCAATAGATTATGACAAAAGTGGCACACTTTCAAATGATTTCAGGCCCATACTCTTCTTAAAAAAAGCTTTATAGATGCAATGAAGTGTTTTACTTTTACTTATAGTTAAAAAAACTTGTAATAGAAGTAAGTACAAAGGACTTGGGGAAAATCCCTCATATTTTAAGGAGAGAGGAATATTATTTCTCTCTTGTTCAAAATGAGGGACTTGAGAGGGTTGAATGGAGAGGGAATATGCAATTAAGTAGTCAATACTTTAATTCTCCATTAGTTTCCTCAGACTCTTGGTTTCGGTCTTAAATAACTCAGAACTTTCATTCTACATACTACATGAGTATCTGTTCGTTTCATCTCGTTATTTGTATTTTGATCTATAATAAGCATGTACAATTTACATACTATAAATATAAACGTAAATAGATATGTAAAATGTGAAATTTATATTTATAACTTACGTGAGTCTTAAAATGAGCCAGGCTGTAGTAAATATAGTTTTCCAATAGTCTTTTTGAGCCATGTATGTATACCATATAATATGTACCTAGTTATATTAATATAGGTCTACATATTTAAATAAATTATATGTATCTGTACGTGTGATTCATGCCAAATTGTCCTTCTTCAAATACTCCTCTACACTCCAATTAAATATTTATTAGGCTTATCTAAAAGAATATTGGGAAAAGTATTACATAAAATCAAATTAAGGCTTATCTAATTAAGTGTCGTGGTATTTTGACATGATCCTCTCAGGGACGGTGGGAGTGCACATTATGTAACATAAAGGACACCTGTTATTTAGCACGTCGAACTTTTTTGTTCACTAGCAACCTCAACTGACAAAAGGGAAAGGAAAAATTTGAAAATGCAACATACCAGTTGTATGCTACCCTTCTGTATTTTCCTTGTTGCCAACTTTTTAATATTGGTCAGAGTTATTATTTAGATATACTATATATTTATAAATTCTACCAATTACAAACCAATTGTTAATACATGTAATATGTTCAAAATTCAAAAAAAGGGCGCGCAATCCTTGATAATATATTTTTTATGCATCAAAACCATAAAGGATAATAATACCCTTTTGAGTTCATAACACGTAAAGTCAGCTCCTTTAAATCAAAAGAGTCAAATGATGAAAATCAGCTGAAGGGAGAAGAATACAGTGTGTTTTTGTTATTCCCAAAAAGCTCGACATGTTAGTACATAAAATAAGATATTTTGAGAATAGGTTCAACTGATGGGAAGGGCGTTCCCAGAAGACCAAAGAATGAGATTGCATTAGGACTCTGTAGCTAAATATCCCTGAATTTATTATTTTGAAAGACCAAATTCCAATGTGTGTGAGATAGGGCCAATCCAGTAACAAAAAAGAAGTCTTTGTTTATGCAGAATATCTAATAGTGGAGGCACCTTATGTCACACTGTTTATTATATGTATAAATATAAAAATGAAAAAATACTCAACGAAATGAGACAATGACCCCTCTTCCAGCACGAAAGATGGAAATAAAATCAATGAGGAATATGAACTTCTCTTTATTAATGATAAGGTAAGAACAGTCCACACGATCCAAAATCAGGGTTGTTTAATTTCCCTCCAAGTGTAATTACTTGGGAAATTAATAACCAAATTTGATCGCTGTTATTTGTACAAGCATACAGAGATGTCAATGCATCTCAGACATAGTATGTAAGCTCCTCGTTAATGACTGTAGCAGACATTATAACCATTTTTCAAATGTTATTTCCATTATTATTAGTCATTTTCGATTGGTGCATAAACATAGAGCAATTGTGGGCATTTCGAAATTATGATTTTGTGTTTCTTATCTCAAATCATACATCAATGTTAGTAGTAATTCATGTTAATGACTTTATTATGTGTTTTCTTTGTTTTTTTGTAGATTTCTCTTTTGGATGTTGCCATTTTTATCAAACCAAAATAAAATCATATGAACTATGCGTTTCGAAGACACTTTTATAACACTAGTTTTTCAATGTTAAATAATCATACCACGTGGATAAAATTTTCATAAAATCTCAGGATAGTTAATAAAAATTAACATAATAGTACACTTACAGTCTACACAGGACGTGGCATATACAATGGATAATAATTCTGGATCATTTGTACCATTATGTTAACTTGTATTAACTATCCCGAAATTTCATGAAAATACTTCAAGAAAATAATCACATTAACAAGAATGAGTCTTTATAATAATCAAACTATTAATAAATATACTTAAATCTATTTCACAGTTTATTTTATTAGTATTAGAAATGAATATAATTATATTTAGAAATAACAGTATTTTACTCTTAATACATTGTGGACTTTTGTAGCCACCTCGGCATCTTTTTTTATATAAAACACAAAGTATTTTGTATGTACATATGTACCTAAGTTTTTCATTCATTAATATTTTTGATTAATGTCACTCGTTCTCGATGGCCTCCAAATCGAATTTTTAAAATAGCCAGATCAATAACGACATTTAAATATATAAAGAGTCGTTTGTGATCCGACTCAGGCAGGCTTGTAGCCGTTCCCAGTATTTCTATTCATTCTTTCGTTTGTTCATTTTCTGAAAACTTTCCGTTCGTCGTTCATTTTTTCATTTTTTATTATTATAATTGAGAGGTAGCGTAGGACTAAGTGTCAAATGATCAAATTGCGTTGTTTCGATTTGAGTATATGTGGAACATTAAGACAGATACAAAAAACCATTGCCACCACTTCAAAGTACTTAAGAAGCCCATCTCAAAACTTCAAATAAATATCCCTGATCTGCAGTTGTTGATTTATGGGTACGTAGGTCAAAGAAGAAGTGTTGAGAAACACTCCTGCTCCTTCAAAGAGCATAAGGGACGCCTCCTAAAACTCCATAACATACCCAAGACCCTTGGGTTGATTTGGAATACTCCAAGCTTAAAAGCACATAAGGACTGCTTCTGGGGATATGCGCTGCGGATTTTGTTGGTGTCTTCTATGATCTGCAATGGGACAGCGGTGGCTTTTAATGTACTTTGATGTCCTACGTACCTGCAGGTACGGGTACGTTTTCAGAGTGGCGACGTTGGCTATTTACCTGCCATAATTTCCTACAGATACCTGAATCAAATCCACCCTATGTCCATTCAACACTTTTATTTCTACTCTTTCTCTGTGCACCAATGTAATTATCATATGTCTTCAAAATAGTCAATAACATATAAAGGTCTTTTTGATCCTTGTTACGTGAAAACATTTCAACATTTAGGACTTCCTAAAACTGATGAAAAATAAAGTCAAACTTGCTCTAATATTAGTATATTGAATAAGTGTTGCACTCTATGATCACATTCGGATCCCACAAGGCATAAACATTCATAAATGAATTGGATTAAAAAAGTGAAGCTGTTTTTTTTTTTTGTTTTCTTGATATATTATTAAAGTATTGAAATGTATTTAAATGTCATTTTGAAGTGTTTACCAAAAAAGGTATCCATATCTTTAATATTGCAAAAGAAAGTATTTGTACTTGATGTAAATGAACGGAAAGGATAAAGACCGTTCATTTTGCCATTAAATGTCCAAGCCTGGACCCAGGGATTTGGAGTCGCTGGAGAACGTACATCCATTTATGTTATTACATAAGTATACAAATCTTATCCGTGTTTAGGGCGGCAATTTGTTCACTCAAAGTGTTTGCCTTCTCCTGTGAAAGGTGAAGTATTATTTGCTTATATGGGCTTTATGGAGCTTATTTAATTGATAAGGTTTTCATGTGTTTACAATGAAGGTATTTCGATTTCGACTTATGTCATTTTTCATAACAAGCCTTATTGGTATATATATATTATCTATTTTTGCACGAATGCTACCTTTTTTTCTTTTTGCTTTTAAAAAAGTTTCCCCCCCCCCCCCATGTTATAAAAACAACAACTTATTTTGAAGAAGTTTATGATGAAAAACATTTTAAACTTATAATGTTTTATCAGCAATTTAGATGGGTTACAAAACAAAAGAAGACATTTTAAAGTGAAATGAGCGAAAAAAAGTAATTTCACCTCAAGGTTAAAAGTAGAACATGGTGCATCATCCCAGGATAAAAAACATATTTTCCATCACAGGTGTACAACCCCAAAAGTTTTTTGAAAAGATTATATATGTAAAGGAAGTATGGGAATAACTTTTGGGCAAGTATTCAAAGTGGGGAACAAAGAGAAATTAAAAGTGAGGACTTACTTAATTGAAATTTGAATTCTTCATATGAGACGGTACTTTAATCTTTTGAGTTCTGATTACTCAAAAGAATAAATAAATATTATACACAACATTTGCCTTTATATTCCAACTCATATCTAAGTATGAAGGTAAAAAAAATTTCGCTATTAAATACACAAAATTAAATCACAGCATATATATTTTTCTATTTTTTATGAGCTGTTGCTTTTTGTTTCTAGTCGCAACGAACATAGTAATCTTCGTTGCATCTAACAATCTTTCTTTCAAAAAAAGGGGAAGAAAAAAAGAAATCCAACATATATGGATAGTATAATTAATATAGTTTGTCAAATAAGTCATTCTCTCCTATAATTATTAAAATATCCTAATTTATTATTCAATAGTAAAGAAGACCTTAACAAGATTTAATTATAATTAAAAGTTCAAAGGATTCAAAGGTTCGAAATAGTTACTATTTAGTTTGGACATCTATGGATGTATCATCTCCTGTTCCTCATTCGTCCTCTGAACGTAATTATCTTGAATTTGAATTCATTTTTTTTAAACAATGTATACATTTAGGGAACTCTAAAAATCCTTTGATTTTTTTCTGGTCCTTCTAAATAAAATTTATGTGTTGTATTTGGGTTTTATTAAAATATATTCAAAGTTTCAGGTCTTTATGTCAAAAATCCATTGCAACACAACAAGGTCCTTTTATAAATCTAAAACCATTGAGTATAAATATATATTTTTATAAAACACTTTTTTTTTCCTCAAATCTTTTCAAATAAAATGTAAGTGTTTTAAACTTACTTTAAACAGATTAAACAGAAAAAAAGTGATTTTTAGAATATCCTCGAATACATACATATTCCTACTATTAAATAACTAATTGTCCAATTTGAGTAGATTAATGATATAATTGGCAAGCTACTAATTAATTTCGCGTACAATGTATATATGTATTAATAAATAATTAATGCACTATGGCAATTTTACCTCATCAGGAGCCATGTATTTCTTGTCAGGTGTCAATATCTACGTATGTCTCTTTATATTGCTGTCAATGAGGAAACTAAAATTATATATTTTGCTAAGTTGAGGGTAATAGGGGGATAAGTTAAGGTGAATGACATACAAACTAATGGTGAACTACCAACTGGTTTAAGACCTTTTTCTTTTCTTTCTCTTTTTGGAGGAAAAATTGAGAAGTACAACAAAAATTGTAATGGAAATATGTTAGAGTTTAAGATTTTGGAAGAATGGCGCAATGTTTTGAGTTTTTTGTTCTGTCTCTTTTCAAAAAAAAAAAAAAAAAAAAGGTTCAGGGATATGATAAAGTATTTTCAATTATTATTATTATTATCTCTAAAATGGAGTTTTTAAAAAATCCACATGTATGTGGAAAAGAAATTGATTCCAATCAAATTCAGGGTTTTTTTAAAAAATCATTAAATCTTTTTTTCATGATGGTATTTCAAATAAATTTGACATTTTATTTTTTTATTTTTTCTACATTTCATTTGTGACATGGATCCAAGTTCATTATTCATAATATAATTGGATATATGTATATATTATTTTAACAATAGAGCATATTTATTGTAATTTTCCTTTCATCTCTATGAAACTTCCTCAAAAAAGATAATGAAAAAACAAAACAACAAAGTATGATATAAATTGATACATATATAGTTGCCCAATTCCTCCCAACTGTAAGGCAATTCTTTGATTAATATTATTGTAAATACTAGTTCACAGATTAACTAGAACTAGTTTGAGCTCAACCAATCAAGATAGAGAACACAAACACAAAGGAAAAGAGAAGTAGAAAAATTGACAACTGACAAACCAGGTAGAGTCTAATTGTTTTTGTTAGTGATATACTGCCCTGAGACCCTTAGAAAAATATTAATTTTGATTTTAAATAATTGAATATTTAATGGTTTAGATGATTTTTTTTTTGGAATTTTCAAGAAGGATGTTTTTTATACAAAACAATGAATACTATTATACTTATAGATAGGTTTGTTTGTCAATACATATATTCAAAAACACAAACAGAATACCTAATTATTGACAATACTATTCAAATGGGTCTCAAGTAAAATTATTAACTAATGGTAAATTTAGATAAATAAGCTACGAATTCATATAAAAAATGAAAGGTATGTTAGAAAAATACAACTTTTGTACAAGGAAGTGCGCACACTACTATGTACATATTTTCCCCTTGATATAACATTAGTAAGTCTTTTTTTCAAATCCTTAAGGATCATGAGCCAAGGTTTCCAAAAACATTAAATCCAAAAAAAAAAAATTCTATTCATATTCTACATATCCAAAAAAAAAAACAAAAAAAATTAGAAAAAAGTGTGAACAAAATCAGATATAGGTTTTTTTTTCAACAGGTCTCTTGTACCTAGATAAAAAGACATATTTAAATTTGTGTCAAGATTTTAGGAAATACCTCTAAAGTAGTTTTTCCTTATTTATGGCTATGATAATGATAGTCAGTCTATGGATATCTTTCCATGTACATACATCTTAAGTATCCTTTGATATTTTTGTACACGTGAAAGACACAAAACAGAATATTTTAAAAGCCTATGTTCTTTTTGGTGTCTTTAATCTTAAAAACAAATCTCCCCCCCCCCCCCCAGTCACAAAGCAATTGAATCTGCAATACAAAATGTCAAATCCTTAATTGCACAAAAACTTACTACTAACAAGTACATTTTAGAAAAAGATCTAAGACCTATCCTCATTGGTGCTGCAGCCCGTCACTCTGCTTTTGAGGTCAAAATTCCTGATTTGGGAGCGTCAACATGGAAATGGGCTGGAGACCTCATTAAATTTTATCCAAAATGTTCAAAATTCTATTGGAATGACATCAGAAGGATTTTAAGAATGCATCGCCGTTTTGTATTGAATACAAATTAGTTTTATCAATTGTTGTTTTATATATATGGTTTTTTTTTATCTGGTCGGTATTTTTGAACTATAATGTTCATTGATGTTTTTATTACGTAACTGTCCAGATTTGATTTGATTTCTTATGTTATCTGTATGTTTTTAGTGTATTTTTTATTTACACTGTATCCTTTTTTACAGTAACAGAATAAAATTATTTTAACCATGAAAAAAACAACAGAATATTGAGCCCTTATTCAAATATCCATTTCATACGGGTAAAATATTTGAACGTAGTGGCAATAAATAATATTTTGATAGAGAAGCCATACTATCATATTATTTATCTTCATCATAGATGATGATGATGATGATATAATGTGAGCAAGCAAACTATGCCTTCATGAAAAAGAAAACCTAATCCTTTCGAATAAGAATAAGAACAAAAAAAAATTCAAACTTTTTATTCATAAGGAAAAAAAAGTTGGTTTTCCGATGAGAAATTCCAATAAATGCCCATCATTATAATTGTGAATATGCATTAAAGTCTCACATTATACATATATATATATATATATATACTTAGAATGGTATCTTATAACATACCTAGCTATGGGTATTTAGGAAGAAGAAGAAATATAATTGATTGATTGATCTAAATGTTTGATCATTTCATGAAAAGGTTAAAAAAAAAAACTTTATTGTCGGGGATTGCATTTGGATTGGAGCCAAACTCTTTATTTGTGAATTTTAGATCATGAATATGGGCACGTATAGCCTAAAGATGGAATAGAATGTATACATAGATGTGTTCAAAATGATTTTAAGACGGATTGTGTTATATTAATACTTTGAAACATTTTTGTTTACATTCTGGTTGTTTGATAAATATACTTTTAAATAAATTAATTGTCCTTACAATACATTTCATTCAAGTGGCTACAACAAATTTTTAAATTCTGGTACGAAAATATATGCCATCATTATTCTATGGCAAAAATTTGTATTTACTTTTGCCCTATTAGGAAATAATAGCCTCAGATACCAAATATTGGCATATGAGTATGAAAACAGTATGAACATGGTCTACAAATATCCTAAAAATACATGATCAAAATCCCTGCTGTGAATTTTCCTTACGGAAAGTTTTCCTACAGCAAATTAGATATGACACGGTTCATATTTATGCCCAGGTATAAGACTTTTGTGGAGAAAAATAACATTTTGAGGATGAGAAAAGGAAAAAGGTTTGATATTTTTGTTCTTTTTATTTTTAATTATTGTTCATTCGTATTTTGAGCGTCATGGAGGAAACATATCCCTCATAAAGAGGAATTAAAGGACTATCAACTTGCATTTGTACTAACATATGATACATCTATAATTATAATATTTATCATGCACCTATGCTATTTATAAATATATACATATATGACCCTTCATAGGACTTTAATCCTAATAATACTTCCCCCTCCCCCTATAAGATGCTGTAACAGACAGCTGATGTTATCAAGGGTGTTTATTCAATATTACCTCAAGCCTCGCTCCCGCCTTTTCCTAACACTCTAAAAAAGTTGCATCCCCATCTCTGCTCTTTGCTCTATAGGTGGCTCTTCACTGAATGTACTGAGGACTCTGCATATTACTATCATAAAAATATAATAATTCTACTATTCAAAATAAGGTGATTTTAGTGAGCAAAAAAATATCTTGTGTTTTTTACAACCTTTCCTTAAATAAGATAATGAAAAAGGGGCTCTAAATAGTTGATAATTATGATTAGTCATTTTTTCCCAATGATTGAGCTTTTCTTCATTTACATAGATTTTCAAAGTGCTTAACAAGAGCTGATTTCAGTTCAATCAATCAATCAACTTTAAAGAAACAAATATTATTAGAAATATCTAAGGCTGACTAAAAAAAAACATGGAGAATGTTATTAGGATAACACTGTAGTTTCTTGGAGAGCATTGACCTGAGAAATAAATTGAATAAGAAACAGTGGAAAAATACAGAATGGTTTAGAGATGCTGTGACAATTTAATCGTCAAATGCCTATGTCAGTCACTAATGTAGTAATTTTTCTATATACATACATACATGAATACGTGAGAAGCATTTGTTGTCACGTTATCCTTTTATTTTGATAAAATTATGAATTCCTTACTAAATTAATTCCCAGAAAATATATTTTACACGTCCTATCGAGTCAAAATCTATTATTTACATGTGTTGATCTACACGAATTGAATTCAATCTTGTTAATTTGTATATAATTTGTACATATATATATATATATAATGAAAAAGAAGAGTTTAGATGAATTAATTGACAAACAAAGGGTTTCAGACCTTTTGTATCCTTTTTTTTTAATGAAGAGCTAAGAAATGCAGATGACAACTTTTCCTTAAGAAATGAGAAAAAGTATTGAATTGGCAGAGAGCTAATTACGTCAAATCTGTGAATACATTACATATAGTAGTTGATATACCCACAAATTTAGATTTAGCTAGTATCAAGTGATATGGGTTACATAGTCCCATATTTTGCGAGGTGTTAAGATGCAAAAAATAGATGAACAATTAGATAAATCACACAGTAAATTTTCTTGCAAGAGGTAATAACTCTTTATTAGCCACAACGGCTGACAAAAGCACTTTTGTCAGCTGTTATTATGTCCTTTCCTATCTCACATTAGCGTTTTGAGCATTCATTTGACAAAATTAAATGGTATTTTGACCCTTGAAAATTGACCATTACTAAAGTTGTCGAAAAAGAGAGATTTCGAATGTGTGTAAGGAAATCGCTCTCTGAGCCATGTCTAAAAAAATAAGACTACCATGGAAGTATAAAATACAGGAGACTGTGTCATAGATAAGGAAATATGGGCGACGTGTTTGTATGCAATAAATACAAATGTATTGCACAAACTGATAAGTCTTTTGATTGATCGGTGCGAATTTGATTGAGAGAGAAAGAACTTACTACATTGAAATTAAATTTATCATTTTAATTATATATTTTACATGTATATAATATATTATAATTTTACAACAAAAGTAACGGGAAATTCTTCTTAAAGAGGGAGATAATCACACACACACCAACGGTTTAACCAAGAATGAACATAGTTCCAAAAAGGAACAAAAGTGCCAAACGTTTTGTTTGTTTTTTTAATCCTAAAATTGTAATTTTTCTCTATACAAGTTCCATCCTTATATTCATTTATTGTAGGAGGCCAACTAACAGGATTTTGTTGTCCTTGCTCGTAATCCCTCTTTTTCTACAACTCAAGCCATTACTAGTTATTGATTCCAACAATCATATTTAAAGAAGGAAAGCATGTTTGAAGGATTAAATAGCATATAAACGTTGCTTTAAAAAATTGGATACATATATATGTATATGTATAAATTTTCGTCTAAAAAATTATAAATATATAT
The DNA here is from genome assembly GCA_963680855.1 of Lepeophtheirus nordmannii. Classification (NCBI taxonomy): domain Eukaryota; kingdom Metazoa; phylum Arthropoda; class Copepoda; order Siphonostomatoida; family Caligidae; genus Lepeophtheirus; species Lepeophtheirus nordmannii. Next base: position 22,458,846 of record OY804520.1, on the reverse strand, counting down.
TTGATATAACCATGAATTGCTTCTTGTATTTCAAATGAAACATAATCCTTAAAATTATTATCATGCTTCTATAAATATATGTACATATAAAAGTCATATAGACCAAAATAAAATAAGTGTCTGAGCTCATAAAGATAAAGTGTTATAACTAAGAAAATAGAGAAGAAGTTTTTATTTTGTTTTTTGCTAATATTATTTCACAAAGCTTTCAGCATCTCACTGTAATTAAACACCGACTTTAATAATTTACTAATGTAATTTACAGATATATGTATAAATAAATATTCAATGATTACATATAGCTAATGTATATAATATTTTATTTACTTTTTATCATCATTGGGTTTTTTATCAAACAAAATAATTTACAAGGGATGTCTCCTTCCCCAAATTTTGACACCTCGTCCAATCATATTATTATAAATTATAAAGATGCGAATTGACAGAATAACTGCCAACTGATATAGGGCACTTTTTTCTCCCTCTTTTTGGAAGGAAATATTCATTACAGATAGCATCTTGAAAAACATATCTTGAAGGGACTCATTTTTTTCACGGTTACATAACTTTCCTTTCAAATGACATTACATATGTACATTATTACTATTTTTTTTTTTTTATTTGTTATTTTTTTTTTTGAGTAATGACTTTGATATTTATACCCTACCAAGGGAAAAAGCCATGTAATAAAAAATAAAGCCTAAACGCAAAATAAAGTTTTTGAATAATTGAATTTACACAAACAAGCCTTTTCATTCAACATGATGGAGTCATTCTTAGAAATCAAGGGAAATATAGTTGATGCTGCAAGTAGCAAAGTCTTTTTCTGGAGTAATTTGTATATATACAGATTTACAACTCTATATCGCTCTGAGATTCAATTATAAAGAATCTTTTCCATTTTTTTTTTAAAAGAATGCGTGCTTTTTGGTATGCCCTAATTGAATAAAAGTTCCTGAACTTCTTTTTTCTTTTTTTTTGTATTCTTCACCATAGCTCTTCCATAAGAAAAAGTATATCATATAGATACATAGAAACTCATAAATTTCAATTGGAATGAGTCTTGAAATTGAGCTAAATCTCGAATTTCTCTTTATCTTCTATAAAGGATTGGAAACCCCAGAGCTTTTAAAAGATTGAAAATCATCTATTTAATGTATAAAAAAACTTGTTACGTGTCCTTAATTTTTGAATTGGATTAGAGTCATTCTGGGTTGGACTTTTTTAAAACACATACCTAAGATTGTCACAGCAATAAACAACTACTAAGATGGAAATTTAATTTATATACTTTTTTTTGTCAGCTGTTCCTTACAGTCAGAATGATGGATCGTTGATTTAGCAAACTTGCATTGTACCTCTACTAAAGAAAAAGTATATAATGTCTGTAGTTCAACAGTTGAGGAATGTGATCTACATTATTGGCTAACTCTAAGTAAATTTAGGGTCTTTTGAAGGAAAAGTAGGTACATAAAATACATAGGAATGGGACTTTTGTAGAGTGTGAGGAGAATATGTTACTTTTTTAGAGATAAAACCTTCTACATTTAAAGTACCACTAGCTCAAAGATCCTTCCTGTGTAAAAAAATTGGTCATGGGAAGATATTTTTGATGCACATCACTAACTGACATTTTTCAAAATGTTCGTCTTTTGATGACTTCTTTTCATAAATTAAAAATACTTTCTTATTTTCAACACAGTCTCTCTTCTTATGGTGTGAATAAAAAAAAAAGAGTCTTTAAAATTATGTTCCTATGAGAGTTTCAAAAATTTACAAGGCGACTCATAGGTACATATGTAGAAAGAAGTGAGTCTCTGATTAATATGAATTGGATTTAATAAATATAGATTCAAATTCTTTTGAGCATTTCATCTCACATTTGGAGCATTATTCTATGATATTTTTCTCAGTTTGGAAAAAGACAGATAAAGTTTGATATGCAACCTCAATTATTTTATCTTTTTTTTTGTTTCTACCTAATTTTAGGATGTCGAATCTGAATCTATCCTTTCCATCATAGTCTTCAACTTGATGTAACAAAATAAATGGAAAAATGAATTATAAATATCATTCAAAAATTATTAGTCATTTTGATAAATATATATATATATATTTCCATTTATTTAGTTCCTTCTAGGTGAAAATTACAATTTAATAAGGTAACTCAGCTGTCTACTCAAAGACATAAAAAACAGAGTGCTGATTTGAAGAGAAAATCAGAATCAAGGTAGCTTAGAAATGAAAATAATCTTAGATATAAGGAGAGTCCACAAACATTCAGATTATAGTGAAAGTTTCCGAAAAAGGAAAAAAAAAGGCCCAAAATGAGTTTGTGCGAGGCTAGCCACTTCTTTTTAATTCTGTATTTTTTCAGTTACACACTGATAATAAGTCGATAAGCCTCCTACAACTAGGCAATGAGATGAAAACAAAGTACTTAGAACAAATAAAGCGAAGGAGAGACAAATACAGCGAAAAAGCATCGGTTGGCACTATCTTGAAGTGCCTATCAAACATTAAATTTAATTATTCGATGTACTGGTTTAAATAGAAAGTAATAACTCATACGCTGACCACTGGTAAAATATATGGTAGAACTGCTGAAGAAAGGTTATGCTTCTTCTGTAAATCATTTGAGGAGACCGTGGACCATTTTTTGTCAGAATGTGAAGCCACAAAGGAAGTACGAGATATAATTGCAATGAAAGTATATCTAGTGTATGGTGTAGTGCTAAAACCTAGAAATTTTGCTTTTATTTACGTTGGTTCAAACCAAAAGGACAATGATTTTTTAATAACGAAAATTCAGAATATTCTATACAAATTCAGATCCACAAAGACGCTCCTGTCGAGCGATGTGGCTGGATTTGTGGATAACCTATTGTCAAATGTATAACCCAAACCACTGGAAAGTATTATATGATTATCTTTTACTCCGAAACTTTTACCTATAATTTTATCTGTCTATGTAAAATTATTGTGTTTTAAATTGAAAATGAGTATAAATATTGTGGAAAAATGAAATAAATATCATAGTTTTGCGGGAGCAAAAAAAAAAAATACATTGGCATTGTCGATGTTTTTTAGAAATTATTGTGCACAAGACAATCCTAACTCCTAAATAACTTACTCACAAACTAATTATAATTTCATATTTAAAAAAAAATTTTTTTTTACAAAAAGAATTTAGAGATTGCTATGTGAGTACGTCAACATAAGATCAGCATAATAAACATTAAGTAAAAGATGTGAGAGAATTTTGAGACTGTTTTACAGGCAAGGAATTTGGATGAACTAAAAACCCTTACTGAACTATATATAAATACAATAAATTATTATTTAGAACTTTCCTTCCCAATAACAAATACATATATATATAGTAGGCAGTACAAGAGAGGATTTAGTCGTCAGATTGATCCAGTTGTATCGATTTTTATAATAAATGGAAATAAAGCCTCCAAGTAATTATCATATAATGATTGATATCCCCCATCTATAAGTTAAATTTGATTATTTAAAGTTCCAATCATTTTGAAATTTGAATAAGTTAATGTTTCATCTACCTAAGTATTTATATGTATAAGGGGAAAACAGTAACTTCCTTTTCCTCAATACCAGGGATCGGCAACCTTTAGGAGTGAGTGTTAGGAAGTCTCTGGGTAAGTTTTCCTGGGACGATAAAAAAGCCTAAATTATTTTGAAGCCCTTAATTCTACAGATGCTTCAGCTTAATTAATACATGCCTTTATCACGATGAATAGAAAAAAACTCCAAATAATTGGCCCTCAAGATGCAAGGGGAGGGGACAGACCTTAGTTTTGTTAAAGTTTTTTTCGGTAATTGCAGGTTCGCAACCCAAGACGATACGAAGTAGTGTATAGAGCTATGCCAGGAAAATTTGTCGTAAAAAAAAACTATCTGTGAGGTTTTTAAATAAATTAATTCATGCATTTTAGGAACCTTGTTATTGAGTATTTTTAGATCATGTTACTGTTCCTATTTTATAATATGTAGTACAAAGTTGTAGTTACAAATTTTTTGCCCGTAATAGAAATGATGTGATCAGACTGCCATTTACATATTTTCTAACCCAGAAGTTGTAAAATATTCATCCTATTATAAGTTTTATTTTTGTGATATTTTTTTGTAAAGTGTTATCTATGAACCACAGTATAAAAATGTGTTGATTACACAGATATCCTAATGAAAAATATTTCCCTCTGATCCCAAATATTTGTATAATCAGGCAATCAAATCAAGGAATGGTGGCATGATTAAGAAGTATTCAATGATATAGGTCATAAAATAAATTTAATTATTTATTTCAAAATTCTTACGGTGAATTTGCATAGAACCAGTCTCAAGGATTTCCATGAAATGATACCATACATGTTTATATATGTTTATAATATGGTATCTCGATAAAATTCGATGTACTTCGTTTTTAGAAATAACAAAACATTTCACGTAAAACAAACAATACATACCATGGTTGTGAATTGATTACCTATCAAACCAGGAAAATTTGCTGTGTTAGTTATTATTTAATTAGAGTGATTCTAGTTATTCGCTAATGTCATGATAGTAACATTTCTAAAATAGAGTAAATTTGGAATTTTACGTATAATTATATAGTATTTTTCTTGTTATCTATAGTCAAATCATAATCAATAAATCAATTAGTTAACTCATTATAATTTATACTGATGCATCTATGAATTAATTATAATAATTACAATTATTAAAATAGGTGTATCGTAACGTTCATTAGTTTCTATAGTTACAATTGCTTGTTATTTTATAAGTTTTGTGCATTTTTCTATCACATTTCTAATAATATGATATTCAAAGCTATAAAATGTTTTGAAGTAGACTTAATTTCATCATTCCATGACTACAATAGTATTTCTATTTTTTTTTCTATAAAGAGTATCCCTGTATCAGTACTTATTTGAAATTTTATGAGCCTTGACGGAAGGGTGTAGAAAACATTTTGACCATTGGTCGTTTTTATTTTTGTCTTTGGGTTTTGGTGGTTCCAAGGAATGGGAAAAATTACGAATAGATAAAAATATCAAATTAGGTTTTTATATATTTTTTAAAATATATTTTATCAATTATGTTAAGTCTTTTTTTGGAATGACCCCTTTCAATCCTTGAAATGAACAACTTAAAGAAAAAAAAGGGTGGTCAATTTGAAAATTCTATTAGAGCACTCACTATTTTGTATCATCGATGGCTTTGATAATATTCCATTAAAAGAAACTACTCAAATATCTTAGCTAGAAAAATTACACTGGTCAGCAATCAAAAATCCTTAGGGGTATAAGTATAATAAAAGTTATTCAATTTTGCGCGCTGATTTCAAATGTATTATATTTTTTTTTTCTCGAGAGTCCGACGGTTTTACAGAAATTGAACCCTACTTTTTGAACTAATTTGGTCCATGTTCCAACTTCAGCTTTAATTTCAGCCTAGAGGGATACTCATTTTGTACATTCAAAAATAATGATTCGCAGTAGGATTTCAGCTGATTTCGTAATCCTTCCGCGTGCAATTACTTTAGTAGCTTTACCCTGGGTCTTCGATTTCTAGGGGTTTTTTGATCGAAATTGAATGAAAATTTACATGGATTTAGATGGACGATTACTTCTTAGCTAAGGGTTCATTGAGAAAGAGAAAAATAGAACAAAGTATTTTAGATGACAAATTACCAGAGTAATGTTATCATTGACATTTCATAGGATGGTCAATATATTAATTTTTGTATTTATTTTTTATTCAAAATAACAAAATAATAAATTACCTTTTGTACATTCAAAATTTCAAAGGTCCACAATAATATACCCATCATGATATTAAATAATGAAAATGAAAGGATATTATTAATTTATAGTTAATAATTAAAGTGAGTGTTTTTACAAATTAAATTTGTACGTTATGAGATGCGAAAATCGCAACTTGTATCATATGCTTTTACAAATTCTAAGTTTTGAATTAAATGTGTATCGTTCTTTTGAGTATTTTTTTTTTTAGTGTACAAATAAAACTTTGAGTTAAGGTCAATTTCAAAATCAGTATCTTTGAAATTTCAAGTCCCTCATAATTTTTTTGACACAGCATTGACACTTTAAAGATTAAACAAGTGGTATTTTGGGTCAAATTTGACCATTTTAAGACAACTTCTATTACTACTCTTCCAACTAGATAGGGGTTTGACCTTTGTAAAGTGTGAGGTGAAGGCAAGTACGAAACTTATGGTTGGTAAATTTTAGAGATGGAGAAAAAGAGTCCCCTCAGGGAGTCAAAAAACCAGGCCAAAGATGATGTCATAAAACATATGTATAGTAATACTGAGAGACATCACTTCAGTTGATATGCTCTCGACTCCTCAATAAGAAAGGGAATGAAGAATCTGTTATTATTTTGATGCTTTATCCCTAAGTAACTTTTATTTAATCCAATTGAGTGCATCCCTACGAAAACAGAGAAAAGAAGTCGTTTCTCAGTAGAGGCGCATTTTGTGGGCATGACTTATGGTTTAAGCATTTGTAATGAATGTCAAAAATTTAAGAGTTAAGAAAACAAATACATAATACAACTTTTCAACTTAGACGACTTTGGAGTGAAATCCCTCGCTGGGATGACTCTTTTCTTACATTTCAAGAATATGGATGTAAGGTCCTTCCTTTCCAAAGATTTTAGAGGGAGAAAAATTTATTGCTTATGTAGCGTATAGAACCTACAATATTGAATATAGCACTATCCCAAAGCGCATTGATGAGATAATCAAACCCTTGGTGAGTAGAATTGACCAAAATTTATGATCTTGTTTTACAATAAAACTTAAGATAAAAGGAAATTTAACAGACCAGATAAAACTTTCTCTAGACTAATGGTTCTCAAACATTAGACTGCCTGAGTGCACTTACAATACTACAAATTGTTGCTGGCACACACTAAAAAATAAGAGCAATATATTTTTTAATTTAAATAATTTATATAAATATATAGAAAAATATGCATTTTTTAAAGAGCATTCTTAACCAAATTAAATGAATTTCATTTATTTATATATTAATGAGAAACATAAGGCTGATGAGACCTTGCGGTTTCTTCAATATTTAACCTTACATTTAGGACACCATCTCTTATTTCCTCTTCATTGTATTTTAGATTTCCTCTCTTCTTGCACAAAATTGAGATGAGGGCTTAAAATCCCGGTTCACATAAATATGAGATGGAAAATGATACTAAAAACTTTTTCAGTTTTCTCAATTTTTTCTCTATAGTTTATAAATGCTCAACAATGCTATATGCAATATTTCAGTTTTGGATGCGTCATATTCTAATAGAAACATTTCAAGACTACATTTCATCACTCTTCTATTTCCAATCAGTAACTGTTTCTTGAAAGGCTTTTATTTTGTCAAAGGATATGATGTTAGTATTATTATTCTCTTGCATGCTAGAGCTCAAAGTATTGTATTGAGATGCTAAATATTGTAACATTGTAATCCAAAGTTCGCATTAAAGGAGATTACAAAAATGAGATTCCTTCATGTCTTGGAAAATTGTTATAATTGTTATTATTGTTATAAATTGCTCGTGTACACGGGTAATATCTTTGCCTCTTGACTGCCACCTCACGTTGCTGTCTAAAAATAGCTGCCTATGTTGATACAAATTTGTTCTATTAAGTGTGATTGAAGCGGTCTTGCTAAAAAAAAAGTTCACTAATTTCATAACTTGGTCTTAGACCTTTCTTAAATCATCTCCTCCTGTTCTTAATATCAAGACCTCTCCAAGAAGGAAGCTATGGTTTAAAATAATATCATTGTTTTGTTCCCTTATAAAAAGTAGAAGCCCTTTGTCGCAGTCTGTTATAGAAGGAGCTTTATTTCTGCAAATTCATGATAACTTGCATGATTATAAAATCATGGTAATTACACAAGATTTTAAAAATATTCTCACCATTTGTAGTCAGATTTATTTCTTTACTAAAAAAAAACAACTTCAAACAAATGACTTTTTATTTGATTTTCTATAATGAAAGGAATAAAGACTTTGAGTTGTATCTTAGTGGTATTGTTGATTGACTTGTTAACTTGTGCAAAATCAGAACGCAGGAGTATTTCAGAAGATATTTTCATAATACACCTGTTAAAAGGATCACTGAGCAGAAGTATCTTTCTTATTTTCAAAGCTACTTTATCTCCCAGCATTATACCGACAATTTCTTTAAAAGTCTATGAAAATAGTGACTCATCCATACTTCATATTTTGTGTGAACAGTTCTGAAACTTGGTAAGAACCAATTTGAAACTTTCATTAATTACACTTAGAAAAGAAAAGTCAGTTTTTTTATTTACCTGTTCGCATCGAATACTCCAAAAACTAATGTTGATCTTTATTTTCTTTTATAAAAAACATTCTGCGAGGGGTGCACTTAAAAAAACGCTAGGACACAGCGTTTGAGAACCACTGTCTTAAAGAGAGAGAAATGTTTCAACTACAATGATCAAACAAAGATTGAACATATATTTAAAAAACAAATTTGAATTTTGAATTTTCTGTTTGAAAATTCAGAAGTCTACAAAAATGAGATTGAAAGAAAAAGTTGAATGTAAGGACTAAATTGTACCTGTACCCGTAGTGAGAACGGTTGCCTATGGAAGGCTTTAAATAAATTATCCATATTTATTATTGATATAATATTTCTTCTTATACGTTGAATCAAATGGCTAGGGCAAAAAGAAAGAAACATTTAATAAAGTTAAATAAAAGTAATATTGATTGCTCAAATAAAACCAATTTTAGTAATAATGGTTGACTCACAAATTAAACTAATGAAGCATTGGTTCTATAAAATATTGAGGACTATTGTAATGGCATGTCTTTATATAAAAATAATAAGTTTAAGAATCACAGGAGAAAAGCATTTTTTTTAAAAACAACAGTCTGAATCTAATGGAATTACATACAAATATCTTAAAACTGTATGTAATTTCATAACTACATAAAACTGTATCAGAGTTACTATTACTCGAGTAATTTTTCGTATAAAAAATAATTGGTTTAAGAGAGGACTCTAAGCAGATCTATTTTTGTGTCTGTTTTAATTGTTTTTTCAACCAAACAATTGGATATTTATGCGTCAAATAACTGCACTCGGTTCTTGAAATAAGTCAAATAAGACATTGATGAATCGTTATTGAAAGGTCAATTTAAAGATAGTTTAATATTATTTATGTCCAACATACTGTGTTTTGGTAATTTCGACCCAAAAATCCCGGGTTTTTTTTTAATTTAAGTGGCTTGTACCAAGTTATTTTTAAATTTTTGAAAAGTCAGTTTTTTTTATCGTCCCCTGCAGACAAAGTATTTGAGCAATAAAGAAAAAATATGGAACAGCCTATTGCACTCATAATATATGATGATATCATGCATACACAATATTCACGTATAAATCTTCATCATTTTAATTTCTTATTTTAAGATTTGATTATGTCTATAAATTTATAAGACAACATGAATGCAGTATAAATATATAGAATTAATAGGTTGTGTAAAACTTTATTTGAATAAAAATGAAAGAGTGCATCATAGCGAGAAATGAATATTAATTTTATGAATCTTGTTTTTTTTTTACTATTGCAGGGATTGTATCATAAACTAGGATTGTGACATAGTTACATACTTTTTAACACAAAAAGGCGTTATTATATATTATATGTTTGTTCTACTATGTGCAAAAAATATAAGGAATCAAATCATCTTTGTTTAATTATCTCCTCCCTTAATGCAATGCAATTGTGCCAAAGTTTTTTCCAATTTTTAAAACAGTTACAAAATGTTTACTAAGTCAGTAATTGTAGAACAATAACTGCTGAGACAAAACTTTGTGGCCGCCTAGCTCGCCAGACTGTAATCCGCTCGATTATTTCGTGTGGGGCGTGACCGAGAGGGACATCAATCCTACTCCTCACAACACCAAAGCCTCCCTGATCGTCTCCATTATGAACGTGTTCGCCAATCTCCGGGCGATGACGTCGCGCACGCCTGCTCGCGCTTCCGGCGGCGCCTCGAGGCTGTCATTGATGCTAAAGGCGATTTTATTCTTTAAATCTTCAAAAAGGAAGTCAATAAAAATATCCTGAAAGTTTCATCCAAATCGATTCATTATTTTTTGAGCTACAGCTATTTAAAGTTTTTTTTTCCCCGGGTGACACAATACCGCATTCACCCTGTATATTATATATTATGCCATTAAAAATAAAATTGTAATTGGTCGGTTTCTTGAGTGATAGGTTATGTATCCTGAGAAATAAACTAAGGACTGTCAAAATTTCAAAAGAATAGAGTCGTGAATGTTCATTTAAACTTTTTTTGTTCCAACGACATTTTTCTAAAATACATTTTAGTCATCATCTTTGAGACATTTTAAAAAACGAAAAATTCTATTTTAGCCATTGACAAAGGGACGTATATCTCAAACACTAATGAATATTTCGACATGTAATTTGGCTCAGATGTGAGTGACAGTAGTGCCAACTTAAAAACAAAAAAATGTATCCCTATCAGAATAATTCAAAAAAGATTCAAATATCACGGTATTTTTTCCTATAGTAGTATTTATTTACGTGTACATCATCATTCCTTGAATAGTGGGCCGTCTCAGAGAGCTCGTAGCCAACATATATATATTTACTTACACTCACATTTTATCATTCATATTAATATCCTCATCATTTAAAATAGCCTTAAATTAAACATGTTCTGTATAAATCAGACTTTGTTTGTAAACCTCGAACATGGGAACTGTTTCATGTATGTTTTATAAAATGAAGAAAGAGCTGAATTATTATCAAACAAAAGCCGAGACTTCAAATTTAGTGAAGTTGTGTAATACCAACTAAATTTGTTAATGTACACATTTTATTATTATATTTTACATATGTACTCCAAGGCAGCTGTTTAAAAAAAAAATTGAGAAATTGACATTTTTTTCCTCTCTTTTTATTGTTTCCTCCATGGTAGATATGGCCTCTAGAACGGTGGTTCCATACCTTTTGATGCCTGTAACCCCTTTCCTTAAAGTTTGAAACACACCCAACTAAATACTTAATATCAGTAGTTTCTTCTTTTTTTTTGTAGGAGTGGAAAAGAAACATCCTAAAACTCCTGGTATTATTTGCTACACAAACAAATTACTTAAGACACCCAAGATTCACTGGTTAGAAACTCTTGCTCTAAAAATTGACTATGGATATTCAGAGCTTAAGAAGATATAGTTTGAGCTTATCAATCAATTAGTATATTAAGAATCTCTGCTACACATAACAATTTTTATTGCATTCAACTAAAGTAATTTCAAAAAGAGAAAGGAAACAGACCTGAAATTATAATTAATAGCGTTAGTCAATTATGTCATTTATCAAACTTAATTATTAGTATATCCTTTATATACAACAGTTATATGTAGTATAATAAAATGTAATTTAATTTTATCAAATGTGCATTTTAAATATTAAGGTAGGATAATAAGGAAAATCACACAGCTATACCCATTGTATTTCAACCTTTCCTTTAAAAAAACAGTTAGTACTCAATTCATCCCAACCATGGAACTGCTAGGAAATTGTTCACGGTTGTACAAAGGCTAATTGCAGTATAATCAGAACGAACGCATTCAAGCTATTAATAAAAAATCGAAGAATGATAGCTGAAAAAAATTACGTACTTGAGGGATCTATAAATTCAGAGTTACTATATCAGCTCTTTATATGTAGACAATGGACTCTCAAATACACGGTTTGATCTAAATATTCATTACACATAAGAATATTCTTTTGAATAAAAGTGGATGAGCCACTTTTTAGAAGTAAAAATTAATTATTTCATTTGAGTATTAAAATTATACATTACATATATTTTATTTTTATGGCGTGCTCCATGAATAAAACTTGAGATAACTTTTGATAATAAGAACATAGGTGTTTTTAAATACGGCTTGAAAAAGGTATAAAGCAATTAGAGAAAATAAACTTTGAAGCCTTTCTACGTAATCCACATTTTAGAACATTATTTTATAGAAATAATTTAGACGTATTGTCATCATCATTAGAAAACAACTGCATATAATCCCTAGGTAATTTCAAGACAAAAGATCAAAGAAAATTACTACCTACAAAGGTACATCCTTCTTTATTGACTATATTTCCATCAACATAATGTAAGATAATAATTATTGTGGTTATTGCTTTCGTAATATTTCTTATAGAAGGGCTAACATAATTCAGTGTCAATAATAAATTGAAATGCATTTAGTTATTTATTTTTTCGGATCTCATTTATTTCCTCTTGGAATTAAATAAGGAAAGAAAGAGAAAGTATAAATAAAACAGTGTTATTAGTAACACAATAAAAAAATACACTCTTGTAATTTGCAAAATTATCCAAACTCAATTTGTAATTGAAAACAAGGTTGTTTCTTTGTTTGTTTCTTTGCTATTTTTGGTTTTAGAATATTTCGCTAAAAGTATTTTCACTGAAGGACATTTCGCCGAAAAGTACTATAATATATATTGATATACAACCTATTAAAGTACCAAATACGAGACTCTGACTTGATATTAATATATTATACATAAATATATTTTGGATCTGCAAAAGACGATATCTGGATCAATGTATTATGTACAGAGTTGTGGGGAAAAGAAATTGGACTCTTGAAGATGTTAAAAACTCTGAAGTAACCATGAAGAAATGAATGTCCACTAATGACGTTTAGATTTTAAAAAATATTGATAAAGAAATATAAAGATAGTCTTAGCATTAAAAAATAACAAATATATTGCAGATTTTAAAATGATCCATGTTTACCGAGAATCCTTCGTTTTGACACATTGCAGCCCATGAACATTTCCGCTACAAAAGAAATTAAAAAAATGCCCTAAATCATTTGGCAGTTTGCCAATTACAACATTATCTTGAACTCTTGGACTATTCTCTATTTAAGTGAGCTCAGCAAGAAATACTTCGTGTTCGTTCAAGTTATCAACATTCAGACCACTAACTTTGAAAGAGTTATTATCTTCATCATTAAAATCAATTTAAGTTAGTAGTCATTTGATTCCTGATCCTCTCCATGGTTTACTTTAGCACGGACTATCCCAATGAGTACTGTGAGCTTCATGTAGATTTAGTTTTAAAATATTGGTTGCAATTAATACAAGATTACGAGTCGATGTATTTGTTGTTTATTCGAAGGACCTCGTTTCTTAATTAGCTGTGCGAATAGACGGAAGTTTTTCCGTCCCATGGAGTCACTAACTCTTCCATCAGATATATAATAATCAAACGAATCCTTCTTTAAACTTGAGCTTGCAACTCCACTATACGACATTGATCGTGACTCATTTGAGAAGGCCTTATTGACGACGATAGTAATAGTTGAAGACGATTTTTGTAGGTGTTGTTTTTTGAATAGGGAAAGAGGAAATCTAGTTCAGGTATTTACCAAAAGAATTTTATTCAATGGAAATTAGAATGGAAATTTTGAAAAACCCACAAGCTATTATCCTAATGCTGCAATCTTGTTGGAACTCGTAACTAAATTCAATTTGGTATATTTGACCAAAAAAAAGTTCAATCCGGAGTAAAGTGTCGCCTAAAGTAGTGATAATAAATCTTCAAGAATTGATTCAGCCCTAATATTGTCAGTTTTAATTAAACAATTTATAGATGCTATATTCAAATTAGAAGACAAGGGAAGGTGAGTAATTACATTCTATAATCATATCAGCATGACTTACTCACAAGTTCATTTAAATTATAATGTAAACATTGAAGATAAATAAAAACATTGCATAATTGAACCTAAATTATATAATTTTCCGTCCCATGAAATTTAAGATATCCTTTCGTCCAAGGGGAAGGATTCTTAGAACTCATTTCAAACATAGATAAATATGTTATATGTATGTACATATAGTAAAATTGATTTATGTATAGACAGATATAATATGTACTCTGTAACCTAAAATATGTAAAAATTGGATCATGTCTCACTAAAAGTCATTATTACGATTAATGTTCATATCCTTTTATGCAAATGATTTATTTATAGATATGTTAGCTGTGAAAAAAATGGGACTTTCCCTATTATTTTGACGAGAAAAATATATGTACATATACTTTTTTTTACTTATAAAAGAACTGATGCATATACATATATTCTGTAGGTATGTATCTAAATAAGATATCAAATCCTATTTGAAATAATAAAAAAGGAATAAAGTTACTTATATCCTTATATTATTAAAATATATTAAATAATTTTATCTTACATTAAATTTATTACTTAAATGCATACTTCATAGAAAATTCTAGCCTTTTATTTATTCTTTATTTTAAAGGGTGAATTGAGTGCAACAGGATGCAGTTCACTTTTTCTTCAAACAAATTACTAACATATGTTACAGAAATGAATATATTTCTGATCAACATTGGCTTTGTTTGAGAATGAAAAAGAATTATTCATATTATTACAGATTTGCGGAGTACTCCGGTAAATCTTATCACTCAACATGGTCTTGGGATTAATTGATTCTCATTTAATCAAATGAATTTGAAACTCTATTAAAATAAATATTTTTTTAATATGTATTAAAATATCCTAATAATATTCATCCAATTGTTAAATTTTTGACAAAGTAGTTATTATTGATTCTCGCAAACTTTTCCCCCAAAAGAAACAGAAAAAAAGGTCTCAAATCGTATGGTAGTGGTTATTTCTAACTGTTGGATTAGTTAACTAATAATTATTATTATAACTCTTAGGTACGAGAACTAGTTCGAGTACTATCAATCAGCACTTGGACGAGAGTAGAAGAAAAACCGACTGCGTGAATTTTCATGTTAGTGGTAAAAGTCTGTGCCTTAGAAGAAGTAAAGCGTTTTCACTGGCCTACCTCATTTTACAATGAACAAAAATTAACGCTATGTTGGAGGAGACATAGTTGTTGATATAGTCACTTAACAAAAAATAAATTTCATTTAATGGTTTTAAAAATACAGTTGTATACCAGAAAAATTGGTTTTATTATATTCGTACACAATTTGGTTGTAATTTATAGAATGATGAAGTTACATGTGAATGTTCTAAAACTTTTTTTTTAGTCATGAGCAATTGGATCACTACTTTTTTGTAGCTGTGTATGTATAGGAATGTAAATAATATGCAAAATGCCGAGTGCGAGACTTAGTGGAGTTGGCTCTTCGAACAAAAGTACTTTTTGTTTTCCAAAGCTGTTGTCATTTTTCCTTTATTACTGAGGGGGGAATATCATCTACCTGATAGTAAAGATCTCGCATGAAGGAAGAATACATGCATTAAGGTTAATAAAGCAAATAAAATGTAAACAAAAAGGGCTCAAGTCCTCGTATAATTATTATTAGTTAAAAATATACATATAATTTCCTGACATTAATTTCAGTTAATTTTCTTCCTCTCATCTATGTTATTATTTATTGTTGTATATATAATGGAGAATAGCAGCTATTAGGTCAGTAAAACGTCATGACAGCTGCAGCTGCTTCACTCTCAACATTCATCAAATTGTCAATTGAGTTACCAGGTTGATGATTTTCTCTTTCTTTGATTCTTACAAGCCCGATTTGCATATTATTTACATTCCTATGTATATATGTACATTTAACCTTCTCATATTTGAATGTTAACGAAAGAACGTGTCTACTCCTTTAAATTAGCTCAACTACACACTTCGGCAAGTTTAGACACATACTAGTTGTGAAAACTATATACATTGAAAGAAAGATTTGAAACAAAAACTTGAATTGGCGCTGATTATGAATGTCAGTTTAGTTTTTTGTTTCGTTTTTAATGAAAAATACGTGATGACATGCTATTATTTTGCCTTTTTAAAAGAATGTGAACTGTCCTTTGGAATCCGTTTAAGAATTATGTATGTACAAAGAGAGAAAAGTTTTGCAAGAGCAACATTTAATTATTTATGAAGAAAGATTATATAAAGAAATGCACTTTGCCTTTATGTTGAAGGGAATTTTGAAGGACGCACGTCAGTGACTAACTATAAATATGTAGCAAGTTCTTAATTTATTCATTAAAATAGTAATTAATTAGGAAGAAACGATCATTAAAATCCTGGATATCCTGGACACTTATACATCTTCTTATTGCACAAACTCCACCTTGGAATCGGATTTTAATATTAGATGAGAATAAATACCTTTTAATAAAACTTTATATTCTTTTTTGTTTGATTAAATATAAATCAGTAAAGTGAATTAAAGTCTCGTAAAATATATAAAAATATATTTGAAAATTAAACTATGTAGGATTATAATCTCAAAAATGCTTTTATAACCAACCTTTTCCGATATATTATCGATAAAAATAAAGTTATTTTTTTCATTTATTACTCAGCTCGGGATTACACCAAATATTTACAATCATAGCTAGGTATATATAAATATTATTCATATACAATGGTAGAAAAACAACAACTAGGGTTTAAGTTTGATTTGAGGTCTCAATACAATATTCGCACCATACTCTAAGTTTTACACATTAAACGGTGACTTAGAAGTGAATAGACATGTAAGTCGACTGGGATTCGAGCACAAAGACTCATATATGTATTCTAAAAATAATATTATGTAATAATAATGATATCTGTTCAACTAATTGAACCACAGAGAGGAAGATAAATGATGTTTGCTCACAATTGTAAAGTTAAGCTCAAACAACAAAAGGTAAATATTAATTTGTCAAAGTAGGCGGTTCAATTTAATACAAATGTACAAATTATATGTATGTACGTATGAAAAACTCATTTCTCAGAGGGTATACATATGTCATTCAGGGCATTCTCCCCTCAGGCACATTTGAAATCCCTTTTTCAGAGGAGTCATTTCTCTCCAAAAGGAGTTTGACCCATTTATGTGTGTAGGTATAAGCATATATTTATATAAAAAATAAACAAACGTTTTTGATGAAAGTAAATATTTACAGAGATATATTTGTCAGATAATACGTATTGTGTATGTGTCTCTAAAATACGCCTGTATATATGTACATATATATGTTTAGGTGGGGATAAATAAATTTGTGAGTAGCATTAGAGTCACTTCAATAGTCACAAAATGATACTTTGATGATAAATTGGTTTAAGTAAAAACTTTTAAGTACATGTTATTATACATCACTCCCTATGAGTGGAATACAAAAGTTTTTATTTGTCTACTCTTATAAATATTCTGGGCGTTAATTTGTTGAAATTGAATAAAATCTTGTTAAATGCAATGAACATATCCCTAATGTTAAATAAGAAATAGTCCAACAATTTTTGAAGAATTGGGTACTTCTTTTTTGAGAGAGAGAGAGGAGGAAAGGATGCGTAATGTTATGAACATCAATTTGTACCAATTATCTCAGAAATTCAGAGTCTGTATTTTCTTCTCAGCTCTTTTGTTTTTATATCCTCTTAAGCAATAAACATATCGCTACTATTATATAAATAATAGATCAACAGCTAAGTCGTCTGACGTAATTGACCAAGGATGGAAGAACCCTGGTACTCGACCACATCAGGTCTCGACATATTCGGAGTTCGACACCAAATGTACAAAAAACTTTATTTTTGAGCTGGAACAAAGTTTATGCATCACGTGAGTTTTGTAAGCAAAAAAATACAGTTCATGCCTTCGTCACATGCTCCTAGTGACGCTCCTTCCGGAAAAATTAGTGTTGAGCTCTGGGGCTCTATTTAATCAAATTATTTTGACTCTTATTTCTTTCTCTATTTGAAATAAAAGGTTGAGAACTACAAAAAAGTTGAGATATTCTTCAATTCATTGTTAAATAAAGTTTTACACTATGCAACAAAAATTTTGATCCTATATTTGAACAATTATAATTTTAAAGTTTTTTTCTACCTCAAATAACATGAGAATGGAAATTAGAATTAAAATTTTTACTTTTGTAAAAGAAAAAATAATTGAGAAAAGTTTATTGTTTTTAAAAATATTTTCAATCATTCTGTGTATTTTGTTCTGAGCTTGAGAAAATCGTTTACAAGTAAAGAAAACTTTTTGACTACATTTTCACTTTTCTTATTCATTGCTTTCCTTTTTTCATGATGTTGAAAAATGGGACTGAACAAGACCGCAAGAGTAAAATATTTAATCTTAATTTTCGTTTTATTTGACAAAAAGGAAAATTTACAATAAATTTGTTAATTGCTGTAATTCCACAATTGGGATCCAATTGACCATCGGCGTTTTGTTTTGTTTTTTTGCGCAAAGGATTGAGGGAGTCAATAAGATCACATTGTTAGAGCTTATAATCGTTGAGGTGGAATGATTTTTGTCAAGTAGAGAAAATGTTTCTACTACTGAAGAGTTAAGATGATACAACGCATGTTACAATTAGTTAACTCGATTGGGATGAGAGGTTGAGAGATCCAATGATGCTGATTGCTTTGAAAAGGAGGAGGCAACAACACAAAAGAACAAATATGTATATATTCATATAATTTGTATCAACATGTTGCCAATTACATAAATCATTCCTTTATATCCTTGCCAAGAAGAAGCATTATGACGAAGTTGGTTTGAGCAACGTCTTTACGTCTTTATCATCACTTTGCTTCGCTTTTTTTATATACTATTATTAATATTGGTTTTTATGAGCCGACTATAAAAGAATGAAGGAAAAAAACCCACTTAATTATATCATATAAAAAACACACGTTAAATAATAAAAAATATATATGATAAATAATAATGTTAAATTATTACTAGACACATATATGTATTAATAAAGACCTATTCATAATTATTATTATCATATTTTTACTCTATGTCTTCATGATTTTTGCGTGCAATCAAATGTTCAAAAGTAAAAATAAAAGAATTAATAGATTTAAGTACATATTTTCTAAAATCAATTTCAAACTCTTAAAAAAATGCCGTGGGTTAGTAGCTATTATAATAAATTAAACTTAAATTTTAATTTTACCATGAAAATGTGCCTTAGAGGGTGAGATTAAGGTAATATAAAATAAGTAGGCATATTTATACATTTATGCCTTATTATTCATTAGAATAATAAGTCTTTTGCTACCTTTATGCATTTGCATTAAATGGAAAAATAAACACATTTGAATAGAGCAATACTAAGAATGGAGTAAGGTTCCGTGATGTTATTAATTACGGCCACCTTCATTTTGGTAGAATATATATATATGTATATAACATGCACTACACAAAGCAGATTTTTTTTTTTTTAAATCTGGAGGTCGTTCGTGAACGGATTTTGATTTAGGTTTTTATTTTAGACAGCTTTACACTCTACAAACTGTGTAGCACCTCCGAATCTTATAGTTTTGAGCAGTAGTGATGTGGTGATTGGTAACAATTTTTGAAGGTCCTGGTCTCTTGGCTAATTACAATAAGAAGAACAGTTTTTACCCCTAGGACTCGATCCCTTAAAAAATACAGCCTTCGTATCGTGTTATTCTTGGTTAAGGTAGTTTAGCACAGAGTTCCGGATCGGCTTACTTTCACCCCTGATTATTCCATCAACTCAAAAATTAATTGACACAGTAGTGCATGCCAGCTTTCAAACTTTATTCTACACTCACACTTATTAGTATTATGAGTCTTGATTGGTTGTACTCAAATTAACTTTTGCTCATTTATAAATAATTAATTATCCATTATTAGTTAGTAATGAATCATCCTACATTCCAGAAGAATTGGCCTATAACCAACTGATTTTGGAGCTTTTAATCTCTATATTTTTATTGTAAAGATAACAATAAGGATTCAAGATTCAATAAGCAGCTCAAAATGAATTCCATGGACTCCTCCACTAGTTATGATGAGAAGGAAAAATAAGTATTGGTGGCATTATCGAATCTTGAAATATAAGCAAAGAGTTTTGGAGAGTCATTTCATAACTAAGGTGAGAAATTATTTAAGTAATATATACAAAAGGAAATCCAAATAAGATTTGTCGTCAAAAATATTTAAACTTGAAAAACAAAAATACTTATTTAAACAATCAGTAAAACAAAAATAACTTCCTTACTATAAATCTTGACAATAAGATTTTTTTTATAAAAATGATCAAGTCTTTCATCTCTTAAGTGTGTTCTCAAGTTAAAACTTTAAAAACAGGCACTACTAACTGAAGATAGTTAAATAACCATTTACTCTTTGTTAGAAATATCCGTGGTTTCATCAACCAGTAAGTTAAACCATCATTAACATTTTAGCTTAACTTTGTCTTAGAAATATTGTCTGTCATTATAATAAATATTTTCGTTTTGTATAGGAAGCAATATTTACATAAAAGTTTTTTGCGTTAGTCAATTTATCATCAAACTATCATTTTTGAGACTTTGGCCATAGAATTGTATAAAATCTCTAATGAACTAAGAACTCATAAAATTTTGAATCAGTTTTGCCTCATGCAGCACTATCCCATGGAACTCGGACAAGTAATGTCTGACGAGAGAGAAACCGTATATTTCCATATATGTACATATGCATCTGTTGATTTTCTTCACTAAATTTTTACAGATGATTGATCAAAAAAAAAATTCAATCAGTAAGTCTATGTAAATATAAATGAAGACTTTAACTCTATAAATTTAACATATACATGACAAAAAGCAGGGTCGCTTTCTGTGAATCCGTGGGCATTTTGGAAACCAAGGAGTTTGAAAGCGCAGATTATCCTTGCTACTTTAGTCTAAGGATTATTCTTGAATTATTGGGAGTCAACTAACAAATAAGGACGCGGGAACATATTTTGAGGAGGGGTGTCAAAAATATACTAATTTTGTTCTTATATCTACCGCGTTAATAACTCTAATTAGCGCTGCAAATTCTACCGATTATGTTAGTCCCATGTACAATGATAATTTTGATGCTATATATATTTCATGGATAACAAGACAATTTTATTATTCATAGGAATATCATATAGCAATAGCATATTTATACCATG
The DNA here is from genome assembly GCA_963680855.1 of Lepeophtheirus nordmannii. Taxonomy (NCBI): domain Eukaryota; kingdom Metazoa; phylum Arthropoda; class Copepoda; order Siphonostomatoida; family Caligidae; genus Lepeophtheirus; species Lepeophtheirus nordmannii. The sequence goes on along the minus strand of OY804520.1, from coordinate 22,437,779 downwards.
ATACAACACTATAAATCAATTATGTTTAAGAATGAAAACTAAAAAGAACAATTTAAATATAGTTTGCCATGAATCTTCAACTGGAGAACTTCGTACCTGTAATGTATGAAAGACTAAAATGTTAAAGCTTTTTTTTTGTGACATTTTATACTGGTGCACAAATCACTTATGTTTAGAGTTAAAGAAAATATATATCTAACCAAAATATACCTTGTATTCTAGTGTGTTACAGATAAAGCTCGTAACAAGGACTCCTATGTCCAGTCTATCAAAGATGTTGTTATGAACGTGTATCAGAACCACATGAAAAAATCTATTCTGGCTCATGGAATTATGCAGCCAGGTTTATAATCCCGTCTTAGGATAGATTATGATTTTTCTGGACTACCTTCAGCCTTGAAATGATTTGATTTGCAGCAGTAATAAGTGTAGCTTCTATTTCCGCTGATATTTTAATACCAACTTGATCAAATCTTCCATCAAAATGGTCCATATTTTTCATTGCTCCTCTGCAAATTCTGACAACTGAGACTCTGGCTCTGAAGTGCAGCAAAATTGAGCAGGATTTATACTCACTTTCAATAGATCATATGGTCCTTGACTTATTAAAAACCTGCATTACGGCGTCTTCCTTCCAAAGTCATTTCATGCGTTTTTGAAGGACTCTGACACACACTTTTGAGGGCTGTACATTCAGTAAATGTTTTGATAATAATCAGCCTTTGGGCACCTACTCCAAAGAATGTGATAAGGGTTTCACTAAACATCAATCAAAAATATGTCCTTACTTGATTTCCTTGAATATACTGACCCGAGATTCTGGTAGGAGTATCAGCCCTAATTGTTATATCCGGTTCCAAAGTCTTTAAAATCATCAAGATTAAAGTTTGGATCTTGCATTGGTACAGATGCTTCATCTGGTGGAACCCAGGCCCAGAATGGTATATTCTACCTCTTTAGAACCAAAAAGAAATCCAAACAACTATTTTCCTATGAGTCACTTTCTGATCACACCAAAGACTCCCTGAATAATGTTAAATGTGTTTATAATAAGCCTCTCTTCTCATGCAACCTTTTGCAGAATTAAGTCTCATGGGTTATTACTGCAAAAGATTCTAGACATTTCTTCATATTTATTCACCAAAAAAAGTTTTAAAAAATTATTATTAAATATTTGACCTATACTTAAAATAGATTCAATGAACATTTGAAGATTAGTGAACATATAGATGACAAATACTTAAAATGTATAAATTATTATTAATTAATTTTTTAAAGAGCAGACTCATTGACGAGAAATGCTGAAGTCCCTTCAGCTCCTTGCTTCCTGCTGCACTGAATTACCAAATTTCAATATTTAAGGAATCGTACGATGGCGTAATTAGATACGGTTCTAGAGTTTTTGAAAAATAAGTGTAAGAAATAAATACGTATTAAACCCAATCTACGACTAAAATCGGTGCGTTAAAAGAAAATTATCCATAACATGAAACATAATGTATCAAATAATTAAAATAAGCATGTTATTATATCCTACCTCTAAAGTGTTTGAGGAAAATGACGTACTTTTTTTCTCCAAAGATGGATTGTCATACTGCTTTGCCAACTTAAAGCTATAAAACAAAGTAACAAAATGTACTTGTTTGGTGGGAGATACTTTTTTGTCCATGAGACTTAGTTTTCCCTCCGTAAGATGTCACTTTTGACAAGTATACATTTGTTTTCCCTTCAGAGAATTTACCTCGTTTACTTTGTAGTAAGAAAGTAAGTTCATAGAGTAGTTCGGCTCCTCTAGTGAACTATACCTTTTCAAGTTCAATATGGGAATAAGTAAGTTCAATATTGGAACTTGTAGAACTTGTATTTGATGATGCTCCGGCCCTCCAGCATTGAAGATGTTTTGAATGAAGAAGAGTTTTCAATTCACAAACTGTTCAATTTAATTGAGAATATTTGGTCAATTTTGAAAGCCTTTGTCAAAAGAGAATTAGCTAGAAAATTGAGAATATTTTAAATGCTGAAAGAAATGATTTAAGCATTTCGGAGCAAAGATCAAGAACAGCTCTGGAACAGTTAATTGAAGAAAGACTAACTGAAAGTACCTCAATGATTGGTAGTAATTGTATTGCTAGCATTCAGAATCGTTTTGTGTTTATATGTACAGTCAACTCTCGGACAAATGAATAAGTACCAAAATAGATCACGTTTTGCTGTTTCACTACTTTGTCTCATAGCTTTGGGTGGACCCATTAAACATCAAAATAATACAATGAAATTTTGTAAATATATGAAGACTTTATTATTCGTAAAAAAAATATCTTGGGTAGAGATCCAATAATTCTGAAACCTGCCCGTTCATCAATGGAGTTTATGTGTTACTAATCTGAAATAACATTTTTTTTATTGAGCCATTTTTGAGGAAATTGAACTTTTATTCCCTATGTATTTGGTTTTTTAAAGTGATGAGGAAAAGTTTATGGATCGATCACAGTGTCTTAAAAGTATTGTTATTCTAGATATAGATGTGAACTATTTCGTATTTCATTTTTATGGAGGAAGATTGAGTTTTGACAATTTTATACAAGATTTTGTAATTCCTTTAGATCTCAAATGAAAAAATGTACATAGTTTTAGAAGTAAGGCTTAAAAAGTAAGAAAAGCAATAGCAATTATTTACAATAAATAATGATGATAGAACTAATTAAGATAGAAATTTCTTATATATAAGTTACCCTTAAATGAGAGTACTTAGTTTGTAAGAATACTTATATAGATAGACGTATTCATTTAAGTGCATTTAATTTTATTAAACACAAAAGTTGCATTAATCAAGGACAAAAATTGCTTTTTTCTTTTTGTGTTTTCCTCTTTTTTTTGGTTCATTCAAGTTCCTTCTTTTTTTTTTCTTTAATTATAATCTAAATCTTTTAATGGTATGAATAATTATAATATAATTAATCTTTTGACTTGATCTTATATATTATGTATATGTTTTGAGCTTTAAATGAACAAAGGTAACAATTCCTTTTTGGATCTTGTATCATGATTAAATGCATCGATTATTTTGCCTTTTATGTGAAGTTCCATTTAAAATAAATAAACAATCTACTCACAGCTTCATTTCTAGCTACTATGTAGATTTTATCCTCATTTTACAGTTAAACTACAACAAAAAACAAATAAATAAATAAATATATCTATGTATTAACGAAATTTCTTTAAATTTGTTTTTCATAAAATGAACAAAGTCTTTACAAATTTAATTTTATATTATTTATTTGTTAAAGACTCACTGAGGTAAATATTGAACAAGAATGACATTTCTTAAATAAAATGCACATTCTTATTTCTTTATCGTGACCAAGTAGGACTTGCATCCCTTATCTCATATACTTACTTATGCATTCTATGCCTTTGTTAATATTGATTTTTTTTTTTTTTTTGATACAATAACAACAGCAAAAAAGATGAGGTTAGATCCATAATTCAATACTCTTCCAAACTTTAATAATTCAATAATAAATGAAACCTACAGACCCCTTGTGATAATTTCCTCATGATTATGAGACATTCAAACCCAAATATTTTTATTTTTTATAAGTCCGAGGAAAGTCTTGAGTTTTTTAGCTCTAATTCAGGTCGAACTAGTCGCAAGTCCTATTTAAATCTAAAATTTTAACTACAAATCGAGTTGAAAGAGTCAAAAAGTACGAGTCTTCTCTAGCTCGGTATTAAAATATCAATGATCAATGTACTTTATTTTAATTGGTAGGGGAGGGAGATATGATACACTTTTGTTTTTTGTTTTTACATAAGTGCAAAATATGACCATTTCAAAATAAAAAGCAAAGTGAAACTCTAACACTTTATACAAAATCAAAATGTTTACCTCGTTTTGATTTTTTTTTTCTTTTAGAGTCCAAGATCAGTTTATACAAATGTGATGCACAATGATGGAATACACAATCATCTATCAATGGGAAGATTCACTCATAAAAATATTCATAGAGAGGAAGTGTATCAACTCTCCCTCCGTTCCTTCCTTTATATACATATGTATTAATTACAAATCGACCGAAATTGATTTTTGAGACCGTTTATTTGGGATTAGTTTAATAACTGATAGTTGATTGATTGATTTATATAAAGTATCAAAATTTCATTTTCATAAATCAACAACTTCAATTTTCTCCAGGGCCCATTATTTTTTTCTGTAGCTGTCTAAACGATGAGAAGTCAAGAATTAGACATATGGTACCATTCATGATAGACCCTTAAATGACATCAGCTGCCTGTTATTATATATAGAAATGTTTTACTGATTTAATAGAAGGAAAAACTTTCTATATTTAAAATAGTAATAGGGAGAATATAATAGTTATATTATAGTTTTATAGTCTGAAATTGTTGGATTCTTTTTTTAGAGGGAGATGTTTCCTCCACAATGTTTAAATGAAAAACGAACACAAATTCAAGAAGAAACAAGAGTACCAACCGCTTTTTTAAAATTTCTAAGCATAAATTTGTAATTTGTATCTACAAAAGTCGTATTCCTAGTGATTAGTTGTTCCCGTTCTATGATGCAACATGCACTCACTGAAAGAAGATCTACATTAACTCACGTCCAGTGGTGTATATTGGAAACGGTGATCTATGACGGCGGCCATACTTTGGTCTCCAGATAAACACTTTAATAAATTGAAGAGATGGAAAACGTCTTTCTGTATTACATCTACGTCCCTGGAATTCGACATATCTTGGCTTGGACTTCATCGACACCACTGCTAACTTCTTCCCTTTGCCCGGACGGAAAATTGTCAATGTGCACAGTCAATAGTACAGCAACCAAGGCTTAAAAAAGATGATGGGAATAAGGCTGAGGTCGTCTTTGCCTCACTTTTTTCTTCTGCTCGCACAGAAAATTGTTAATCCTTGCAGAGCCAAAGTGATAAATATACAGGATGAAGCAAAAGTTTACATTGCCTCAGCTTTAATCCATCTCTCATTCAGGTGAGCTAATTGTTTCCTCTCCTAAGAGGAGAAAAAAATTATTTTCGTGTTCACTACAATAAATTAGAACAGGGGTGTCAATGTGTGAAAGAGTGAGCCCCATCTGGTTTGCCCCCCCCCCCTCCCCTAAAGGAAGTCAAACTGAGGGATAAGAGTAGTTTGAAAACCACTGACTTTGGGAATACGATGTTTGAGATGAGAAAAAGTTTTGATTTGTCTCAAGTCTTGCTTGTCATCTAAACCAGTGGCTCTCAATCTTTGGAGAACTCCCATCCTTTTCTTGAAAGTTTTAAATCCAATGGACCCTCCACTAAAGATGCATCTTTAAAATCCTGGTATTATTTCCTATGCGACCTATAAATCAAGTGCTAGATACTTCCTTTTCGGGTCATTACCCACAGGTTGGGAATCCCTACTCTAGACAAAACCCATTTGGATGATACACTCGATAAAATATTTGGTATTTCGAGCCTCTTTTATCAAACTGAATATAAGATCATTGATAATAATGCCATAAATATTTAAACTAATTATTGCACTTCTAATTAAACTATTCATGATAATAATTGTTTGTTACTGTTACTAAACGTATGTTTGTGTATACATATAAACATATAATGGATTTAAATAATTCAAGGTCCACACAACTACAAATGTCAGATATTTTTTTCATATGAAATTGAAATTATTTTATGTACACACTATAAATGAGGCACAATATTCCTTATTCTCAGGTCATTTAAGAGAATTACTTCTCCTTTTTTTTTACTTTTAGTTTTTTTTTTGAAAGCAAACTCATTTATATTAAACTGATACAAATGCTATATCAAATAAATGAGCCCTCATTCTGACATCATTTTATTCTAATTCTACTTTATCTTAATGGGCCTTCTCCGTTATTTTCAATTCAGTATCTAATTAACAGGGGTTTTTTCCCTTATACATATTAATACAATTTTTCATAATTTTAAGCGTTGGATATCAACGTAAGGAAGCTTTGAGCACTTATCAACATACTTGAGTATGACTAAATATTAATTTTTCTTGTGAACCTAGGTCCTGTGATGGTTGAGTTGAGTATACAATACATGCTTGGAAATTGGGCGAAAAATGAGCAGACCGTTCTTTCTTATTCCAATAATAATAATTTGTAAGCATTTAGGAGTCTGAGCAGATAAAATTAACGAATAATGGAAGCAATTGAAGGAATGCATTGAAAGAAGTTCCTAGTCTTTTGTTTTGAGTAAATTAAATCTAAGTGTATCTTATTATTAGGAATGTAAATCATTTGCAAATCGGGCATGTAATAGAAAAGTGGAGTTGGCTCTTCAAACAGGTCTTTCTGTTTTCCGAAGCTGTTATCATTTTTTCCCCTTAAGAAGGTAACATCAACTTTACCTCAACATAATGTTTTACAAGAAAAGAACAATCTGCAAAGATTGTACATATCATGGAGAGGAACAAAGGAAAAATTAAAAAAATGGATATCATTCATTGAGGAGAATGGAGTTAATGATATTTGTGGATATAATAATGAATCTGGAGTAACGTATTGTAATGTTTGTGGTTTGATGTTTTCATTTGTATATGTATATAAAGAAGAATAACAGCTATTAGCTCAGTAAAACGTCATGACAGCTCAAGCTGCTTCCCCCCTCAACATTCATTAAATTGTCAGGGTTGCCAGGTTGATTTTCTCTTTCTTTTTTTATAACACGCCCGATTTGCATATAATTTACATTCCTAGTTATTATCCATGTATGTAGGTATCCACTTAGTCAAATTTAATAACTATACATATATAGTTTAGAGCATATAATATATATATATATATATATATATATATATAAATATTCAAATTCGAACCTCCCATCTTTTAAATTTATATGGAATATATATTCTCGATTTATTTGATACCATAAATAAGTTCTTGTATATGTATATTTTTTGTACGTATTATATACTATACTATATCCCAAAAAGAAATATATACATATATGTATACATATTTATATAAATAGAAAGAAAGAAAGAAAGAAGAAACTAACCCCATAAAGTGTATGAATGTAAGAGTACATATATATATATATACAAACCTCCATTCTTAGATTTTTTTTTTTTTTTTTTTTACTTTCAGCAATGAAAAATGTATACATACACATATATGTATATGTATGTACGTTCATAATTTATTCAATTTTAAACATGACTCTTTCAAAATAAAAAATATGATAATAAGAAAAGTTTATAACATAATAATTATTATATTTACTATTTTTTACTACTTGAAATAAGCCCTTTTCCATCGATGAAAACTCTAAACAGCTACTACTCCCTGACTCAAAAGGCAATTACTATATAAAGAAAGAAAGAAATTATAGACGTAGTAATGTACATTTTGGTGAGAAAAATATGAGTTTTCACGACGAGCTTTTTGGGAATAACAAAAACACACTGTATTCTTCTCCCTTCAGCTGATTTTCATCATTTGACTCTTTTGATTTAAAGCAGCTGACTCTACGTGTTAAGGGCTCAAAAAGGGTATTATTATTATAATTTATGATTTTGATGCAGAAAAAATATATTAAATCAAGGATTGCGCGCCCTTTTTTTGAATTTTGAATATATCACAAGTAGTAACGATTGGTTTGTGATTGGTAGAATTTATCAATGTACATATAGTATATCTAAATAATAAATTCTGCCAAATATTAACAAATTGGCAACAAGGAAAATACAAAAGGGTAGCTACCAGTTGTTTTTCACCAAATTTTTCCTTTCCCTTTTGTGAATCGAGGTTGCGAGTGAACAAAAAAGCTCAACATTTTTATTATAAGAAAAGGAAAAATCCTTGGTGACCCTGACGGTGAAAGTTGAGTCAGGTCACCACTGCTCTGAACAATTCCCACCAATTCAATGATGAAAAATAGTCACACATTATGGAGGGAATTCGTTTACTACGAGTCAATTTCCGGCCTTTTTTCCTTCTCTTTTTTTGGGATACCCTTGGGTTTGAAGAGGAAATTTGAACACTCTACTATTTGTTTTTGTTTTTTTACATCAGCTATGAATTGAATGTATCGGCAAAAAAACTATAACTCAAAAGGGAAGAAAACAAATAAATTGCTTGTTGGGTACATATGTTGAATGTGTTCCTTGGAGTAACATCACTGATACCAGAGATTTGAGAATGTATCTGACCTCATGAGCCTTTTATTCCTTATTACATTAGTATTTATAAGATAATAATAAATAATTGACTTATTTGTAGAATGAAAATACAATAACCTACTAATGTTTTGTAAACAAACACTAAAGATTCAACTTTTTTGTATTTACAGGTCAGATGTTGATTAAAACATCCAGTTGACCAAAAAAATATGTATATGTGATTGTACACGCTCATAAAAAATGTATCATTGTAATCATCGTTACACTGTTAATTAAGACATAGTTTTCAGATATTCTTGCTTCAAACTCTCATTGTTGGTAAGTAATTAAATTTGATATCGCATTCATTACATGTTACACTTAATAAATACACAAGGTCTAGTGTCAAAATACCTAATTTTGCCACGTATCATTATATTTCTAGGAGTTTTACTTATTTAAAATCCTCAACAATGAGGACCAACACAGGCACCATCCCATGATTTTTCTTTAAATTATATTCATAATATGAATAATTTAGAAATATCATTGATACCATTAATATACAACAAATATATGTATATTTGCTACTTGATATGATTCATATTTAGATGTCCATATTTACTTTTAGATTTCCAAATAATTCAGAACTTTGTAAGCACTGAGTGTCAAACTGTTATCAAAAAATTGGAAAACTTATAAATCCTTATTTGCACAATATTGGATGGTTGATGGTGGTAAACCATCAATCCTTAACTTTCCTGAGCATTTGATTAGGGCAGAGTCAAATCGATGTGTGTTGAAGCGATCAGCCTCTGAAGAAAATAATGAAGAAGCATTGATGATGAAAACGTGTATGGAATTGATTCAGCTTCAAATATAATGATGAGTATTTCTATTCTTAACTAAATACATTGGAGCTTTTGGGTGAAGACATCAAAAGGACAACTCTTCACATAATGACTATTGAGGAAGAAAATGAATTTTTTAAAGAAAATTTAAAGGTCTTAAAAATGAACAAAAGGTACTCTATCAGAAAAATTGCAGACTTCATAGACGAATAACTACAATAAAGGATATGCTCACATTTAAAACATAAAAACCTTATTTCAGGATTAGACGAAGAAATATTGATAAAAATTAATAAATAAAATCTTTTCTGAGAAATGTCAAGAAACTTTGTTCTGCCATGAGGCTAAATCCAATGTTGATTATGCCTTGATAAAGCAGAGGGACCGGGGATGATCGTTTTAATTAGTTTTGTCATTCATGTATACCAGAATACTTAAAAAGTATTTCAAAGGCTTGATTAATATATTCCTGAACAGAGGTGTATTCAATTCTCCCTTTTCCGAGTACGAGTCTAAGCTCATTCTTGTCAAGTCCGAGTCCATCAAAAAATGACTCGAGTCTGAGTCCAAGAATCGAGTACACAGTTCTGCTTCCTCTGGTTACAATAAACCCAAAATGACCCAAATTACTACAATATTATTCTTCGAATTAGATTATTTTGGTCAACAGTTAGATTTTCTTTTCAACAGCTGACCCCTGCTTCATTCTTTCTTCAAATAAGCTCTCCATGTATTTTAGCCCTATGCTTCAATGATAAAAAAAAGTACTAAATTCAAATTAATAATCAAGGTAGTAGTACCAACACCTAATTTTTTGTTCCTTCCTTAAACTCAACGCTGTCTAAATATTTTTCCCATGTCTAAATTCATTGGTAAGAATGGCTGATAGGCATTTTGTAGAGCGCAAAGCGAAGATGAAAGCAAGATTTATGTTGCTATTGAATTAATATCCTCATTAACATCAGCTGTCTCTTAAATGATTTTGCGAGAATATAAATATATTGATGCTATTGGGAAGATTTCTTTATATATGTATATATATTTAAAATAGTATAATTGAAGGAACAAAATTATAATTATATTTACATCAAAATTTGATTTAACAAAGTTTTCAAAATAGGTAAGCGATAATTCTTAAATTCTTCTTTTGGAGAAACATGTTTTAAACTTCTACTAATACATAATACAAGTGACCTACTATGAATGCACAGTCAAAAGTAATTTCATTGAATGACTGGTTTAAATTAATAATAATGTAAACGAAAAGCTACATGTCATTATAAAATATATCATGCATCAAAATTATGTATTGAAATTTCTTAAAGAATTCAGCATTGCATTTAGCAAAAGTACAATTGTCCATTTTCATAATTGAAAAACAAACTGTGGTAACGTGTAATATTACATAAGTAATAGGACGGAACTTCTAATTAAAACTAATGTCACGCAACCTTTTATATTTAGTTTGAATATTTTGTCGAATTAATACGGTCGTTTAAGGGCTCAGAGTTATATCATTGATATTTGTAGCTCACATTAACCTACTACAGTGACTATCCCCAGATATAACAGATAATTTAAGAAAGTATTCAATAACTTTTGTAGACTCTACTTGGACTGATACCTAGTTACAAATATCTGGATTTTGAAAGTTATAATTAATCCATATCTCAAAACTATATTATTTTGAGCCTAATAATACGTATTTTGTAACTTACGTCATTGTAGATTTCGTAAGGATTGAGTTAACTCCTTTTTTCTTTATTAATGTACAAATATTTTATTATTTTAATTTATGAGTTATTACATATTGGCAATCTCCAACGATCCTATTAAATAACACAGTATATCTAAACATATGTTACATTTGTGAACAAATTTAAAGGCGCTATTTTATTTTAATGAAATTCCTCATGTTTTTTTTTAATCATGCAGGTATCTATTTAGCGTTATTATGGTTCATTTCTTCCATTGTGTTAGGGTACATTTATCTAGAATAATAAGTATGTATAACTGAATTGATTAGACTAATACACTTGAATAATGAATGTTTTTCACTTCAATAAGGAATAATTATACGTATATCGTAGTATTTGAAGAAGAAAAAAAAAAACGTATACACACAGAAAAAACGTTCCAAAATTCACTTATTTTTCCTTTAGCTTCATTCTCATTTCTAATTTAATAAAACTCTTCATCATGGAATCATCAATTTTTGAGTCTATGTCCTCAAGGATCTTTTCACGACTCATAGTGAGTCCCAATTCATTATAATGCTTAATTAAATCCTCAGCATAGTCCAACCACACACAATTAGGACATCCTGACATACAACATGTTGTAGGCGGCTCTGGAAGAGTGTTTCTAGCATTGGAAAGAGAGAAACATCGACTTAAAATGCTAGAATAAGTCCTCAATGGCAATATCATTTTATTGTCAGGGTCGGGTAATGGGAAGAAAAGACGTTGCTTTTCATGGAGAAGTGAAGGACTTTTGTCATGATGATGAATAGTAATTCTTCATGAAGACTTTTCCTTATTTACATTATACGGCCACAACACTACTATAATTAGTTATTTAAGGTTATTGAATTCCGGATAGGAGTGGAAATTATATAAGCATTTCGTGAACATATGTGTTTATAGCTGTTGTGACGTCATTCACATTCATGAGCCAATCATAATCTGCCATTTTACATTCCTTCCTCCCTTAGCTATAAAATATGACCGAGGGAGAACATCATTGACATTGTAAATTCAAGAGCAATCCTTTCAAATCCTGGGCCAAAGAAGCAGAGAAATATATAAATACATTGTCCAAAAGTATGTTTTTATAAATGGCATGCAGTTGTGAATTAAAAGTAAAGTAATAGTTCATCATTTTTTCCTTAGAGAGGAGATAATATAAACTTAGTAAATCAATAATGGAGAACAGTCATGTGATTCAAATTTCATGTTTTTTTCATTTCATATGTCTTGCATCTGCAGCATTAGGAATTTTCTCCATTTGCCACATGTGTCGTATTTTACGTTTTCTCTTCTGTCTTTATAATATGTAGTTATATTTATATGTATATTTTAATACAAATCAATAATTTCATTTGTATAAAAATTGTGGCTGGCTTTTGAATGAGGACATATTTTTATTCAAACATAAAGGAAGAATGAAATTAATCCTTATATGTGAATAGTATAAAATGAATGTATGTATATTAGATTACAGTACATGTATGTCAGGACTAAACCTACTATAAATACAATTACATATATGAAAGGATCTAACACTTTGATAAGGCTCCTTTAAAAAGAGAGAATTTATACGTGTGTGGAGTCAAAACAGATATATTATCATACTTTTGTAAAGGTAGGTATTTTCTTATTCGTCATTACCAGATGATGGATAATGATAAATAAATAGGCTGGTATGAAGTCATGTTTCACTCACACGTAAATGGAACAAATAATACTCTCTCAGAGGCAAAAATTACATCGTTGGAAGAGCATACTAAATATTTTAGAGAACCACGAGACAAATTTTTGATTCTTTAGTTCTCTTTCTGCGTAAACATCTGTACGTTGTCTTTATTGTGTCTCGCATCCTTTCTTCTATGAATAAAAAGAAAGAAAAAGTCAGCTATGGAATGATTCTCCATTAATTAGTAGTTAATTGTACAGAGCTTTTTTGAGTCGCAAACGAATCACCATTCAAACTCCCGAATAGAAATGATATAGAGGTAAAAATAGACAACTGAGGATGTAAATTTATATTTTATGGTGGGATAACACCGTGGTAGGTAGGTATCTCAGACCCTATTTAATTGGGTGTTCCACAGAATATAATGTCCCCTGAAATGAAACAGCCAATTTAATCTTGATAAACTAATCGCTTTATTGATACATTTTCATTCAGTGAATGATTTTTGATTAACATTTGATGTTTTGTACTGAGTTGTACGTACACACATACTCATTTGAGGAAAAAAAAACAAAATGTGTAAAATATTTATAAATAAAATGAGATATTCTTTTTAAATGTAAAGTAATTTATGCTGTACTAAAGTCTATGAGTTATCAGTGGGGAAATTAGAGTAATCTGGTATGCTATTTTATTTTTTATTATTTTTAAGTATATTAAATCGAGTAATAATATCATTATTTCATAATCATTTTTGAGTATCATATTTAAAAAGGAACGAAAACAACAAAACATGACGTACATACATACGTTTGAAGAGAAAAACAGGGCTGATAGATTTCTTTAATAGACTGTATTATTTTTAGAATTATGTATACTGTGGTAGAATATATTATAATGGTAAAAGAAAATGACTAGAAGGGATCGATCTATTAATTGATATTACGGACTAAATGAATAACTTCGTGATCGACTCCGTGAACGACTTCGTGATCGACTAGGAGAGCTACTTCTTGACCATGAAGAGCGTGACCTAGATCTTGAAGAGCTATAATAATAATAACTACTATCATCGTCATCTTCGGAGGATGAGCTATAATTGGGTCTTGTGTATGGAACAGGGCGCTTCCTCGCGCTGAAAGTCACAACATAAATAAGTTTAAAATAGTATATACATTATCACATTACACGGCTGTCAAACGTCAGAACGTGTCAATTTTGGAACAGACAATTTATTTATTTTGAAGAACTTACTCTATAATTGTAATATATAATCTGTTATTGTAGTCTTCAAAATTAAATCACTCTCCTTTTCAAAATGAAGAGGTTCTATGACTTGAAACTTGTTGATAGGTGATCATGTTAGATGGAAAATGTCACAAAAAATGAATGAAAAATTTATTTTTTGAGAATTATATTGTGGGAATTACAAATTTAACAATTTCCCTTCCATGTAAATACAAAAAAAGTTTTACTCATAAAAATTTCAAGAAACATTTCAAGAAAAGAAAAAGAAATACTGAGGTTTTTGAAATGCGGTTTTGGAGCGGAAAGTTTTTTGTCTGCTCCAAAATTGTCATATTTTGACGTTCACGGCCGTGTGATATGAGAATTTATCTTGACAAAAGGACATAAAATATCAATTCACCTCGTAATTCGACGTTTTTCTAGAAAAGAAGGGGATCCTTCTCTTATGGGAATAGATCTTGAACGACTCCGACTCGTTGAAGATCGGCTTCTACTTCGACTACGCGAATAAGAAATACTTCGACTATAACTTCTACTCGCTCTAGACCTATAAGAATATACAAGGACCTCTATAATATTACAAATTACACTTTCTCAAGGGGAGTACCGAGATCTGGATCTTCGTTTAGAGGAGTCTTCATTGCTGGTGTTACTACTGCTTGCGCCATTATTATTAGTATTGTTAATAGAAGTATTACTATGAGATGAAGTCAAGGTCTTTGAACTTGAGGATGACTTTTTAGAGGGTGAAGAGGAAGAGCTCGAAGTCTGAGATATCTCATGAGTTGAGCTTAATTTGGGAAGAAACTTTGGAAATTTTAACTTCTTTTTCTCTTCAGTCATCTCCTCTTGCTTAAAAGCAGTGGCTTTAACTTTCTTGTTGGAATTGATTTCAAAGGATAGGACTTTAGAATTTGATTTCAAAATGTTGGGGTCACTGATCCGAGAGGAATTGACTCTATTATCTCCATTTACTTCATCATCATCAATGATGGTGGGTAAATCCTCTATTTTAGATATGACAATGCTTTTATTCTCCTTGCTTTTAAACTCATTGGGGGGAGCTTCATTAGTCTTGGAGGAAGAGGGGGTGGAGCCTTTTGTCTTGGAGCTATTCGAGTTCTTTCTCTTCTTCTTCTTTTTTGACTTTCGTGTCCTGAAAAGTCAAACAAAACGAGAATGATAATCAAATTATTCATAATTATATTAATATTATAAAGTAGCCAAATACCTGGATCTGCCTCTGGATCTGGAGCGAGATCGAGACCTTTTCCTTCCATTTCGCTTTTTCCTTTTTTGCTTTTTTCTATCCTATAAGGAAAGGAAATGAGGATCGTAGATTAGGTGAAATCTGTACTCCTTCAAGTTCAATCTTTGAATATGATTTATTTTCCTTTTCGGATTTTGGCTTTTTTTAAATTTAAGGTGAAAAATATATGCATGTAACACTGCGAGCAACATATAAGTATGATATTATCAAATCAAATAAAAAATCTAAATATGTGGCCTATCCAACACAAAAGCAAGCAAGGATATTTTTTTTCATTCTATCTAAAAAGAGTTTGTATTCTTCAATTACCTAATCTTTGGCTTCTATTGATTCATCGCTCGAAGGATCTGCAAATTGCGCTTCAGTTACATTTGAAGAAAAAATGATACTAATTGATCAATGGCCAATTTGAAGCAAGCAAAACAAAATACTATAAATCAAATAGCAGCCATCATTTAATAGAGTGTTTTCACGTGACGTCATGGTTGTGCAACTCTAGGAGGAGGCACAAATAACCAAACTTTACAAGAATAAAAACCCTAGTTTCTTCAAGATTTAGGAAAATGGTGAGATACTACTCTTTTGCATTTGGATGACACATTATGGAATCAAGGCTTTAGCGTCAATTAAAAATATATGACTTTTTATTATTATATTATCTCAAACCCATTCATGTATTAAAAATATTTAACTTTTGCAAGAATTGACTATTTATTTCCAATTATCCTACTTTTCTGGTTCCTTAATCTATACAAAAGTAAATTTATTGCAAAAATATAGCAATTTTATAGAAATTTCCAATACCTTTGTATTGAGTTGATGGGGGATTCAAATATCACTGTTTTCTTTAGAGTATCAAGTTTCGTCAATTTTGAAGATGTTTAGTCTTTTTTTATTCCTTTATATTAGTTTGGAAATGTGTTTGTTTCATTGAATAAATATATCAACTAACTAACTCCATAAATTCCTCCACCCAAGCTTTAGCTTTGTTGAGCTAAATGATCAATAAACTATTCAAATAATTATTAAAAAATGTATTTATACATTTTTTGATCTTTGTTCAATATTGCTTTTGCGTTGACGTAGTACATATGTTATACCAATAACAAAAGTTAAATAAGAAGGAACCATCACCAACATACATAGATAATTAATTAATTAATTAATAACGTGCTGTACACTTTACCAAGATAAAATGTATTAGAATCAAGGCAAACATATATTTTTAACCTTAGAAATATGATGAACAAAAAACAAAGCCACAATCCCAAATCGTGTGTTTTTTTTTCATGCAACTCAACTAAACTTACATAAAAATGATATTATAGGTAATAAGTACATATATTCTGTTTTCTTTTTTAATAAAAAATATGAGAAGAAATATTCGTCTTGAGATTGAAGAAGAATAAAGAAAGAATAGAACACATTTCACCCATTTCTTTTGAATAAGTAAGAAAATATTCAAGTCACTTGTATAAAGTATATGTATATGTATTTATCTATTTATTTATTTTTTGCATTGGACCAACCATATACCAAGTGTTCCTCAATTTAATGAATTTTAATACTTACGAACAAGCGATTTCAACAAGTCCTGTTTGCAGTGTAATGATTGTAAGATTGAAAAATATAAAAATATTTGCAAATCTTTTTCGGGAATAAAGAAATGTTTCAAAAAAATAGAAAAAAAATAGAAAAGAAATAATGAGTAATGATTACAATTTGTGGATTCTTAATGCATTACATATAGTGGAATATACATATAACATAAATATGCATATGCACAATAAATGTTTAATGTGAAAAACGAAAACGCAAAATGGGGGCTCATTTTTTATTTATTGAAATTTTTGTTGTGGACTACAAAAACATTTTTATGTTTTTTCAAGTTCAAAAACGTCAGAATTTGAAGTTGAGAATGGGGATTATTTTTTAATCTTGTTGACGGGTCTTGAGACAAGAAGTTTAGTAGCGATCAAAAATTTATGTATTTGATCTCAAAAAGTTTGAATACCTAAAATAGTGCAATACATGGAGGGGAGGGGGCAAAGCTATTAAAGAAAGTGATCCTAGGACAAGCAAGTGATGATCAATTTGTGTAGCAGTTAGGAGATGAGATTTTGACTGCGAGCACGGCGATATCTCACAGATAAATGTCTAAAAACTGTGAACAATTAAAATGAAGAATAATTAACTGGAATTGCCTATGTTCAAACTAATTTTGGGCGTTTTTCAATTTCTTTTTGAAGGAAAGGTCGTGAGAAAGGATAAACATAATAACGTCGTGGCATGGGTGCCACGTGTTACCCTATAACTAACTGCCCAATACCCATTATTCCACTATATTTTTTGTTAGCTGTCAATTTTTCTACTACCAATGGGCTTACAATACGACCTCAGGGTAGGTGTTGGGTTGAGAAGCTTCATCCACCGTCTTCAGTCTCACTTACATGGGTCAAATTTATGCTTTCATCCATTTGACTCCTTGAGCAAAGTAGACGTGCGTTTCTTCCTTCCCATACGTATACATTTGGAGCTTTATGACTTATTCTGCAGATTTGATTTTTTCAATCCAACAGTTTAGCTGATGCAATGTACAATATGTCTCACAGGTTGGCTGCCTCTTCTCCTTACTTCATGAAGAAAGGTCCAACAGTTTAAGAAAAAAAAGTTGGATATTTCTCGAGAATGAAGGATATGGAGACGTCATCTGCATTAATAACGTACCTAAACTTCATTTCCTCAAAAGTGGCATCTAGTGTGGGAAAAAGGTATCACTTTCTTTCATAGCTTTGGGGGAACTCATTCAATTTTTTTTCAAGAGATGGATTATATTCATAATGTTATGTACCTAATATTTAAATCCCCATTTTTAACAATTTTTGAGCTTATTATAATTGAGCACTATATTATATAAAGCCAAATATTACAAAAATATGAGAAAATTACGTATAATTTGAGCGATCTCGAGTCTCGAGAATCAAAGAGCTAGGAAGGGAGGTAGAATGGTACATAGAGGAATAATCATGTATTTATATACATATGTATATAACAGCCTTAGAATTTATGACTTTAGGTATTTGAATATATAGTTACCTTGGAGGATCCCTCAAGAGATGAATTATCATTCTCTTCTTCTTCTTCTTCTTCACGATCCTCATTCTCATATTTCCTCTTTTTACTGAAAAGAATTTGAGGGAAAATAATTCGTTGTAAAAAAAGCAAAGAAGCAAATAGTTAAGATGATCGAAACCTTTTTCCTCGATGACTATTGTCATCTGAGTAGTCAGAGTAGTCTGATGAGTAATGTTTCCTTGATGATTTACGTTTCTTCTTTTTACTGGAGCTTTGTTTCTTACGATCGCGACGACGTCTAGAGGAGTCTCTCCTCCTTTTTTTCCTTCGATAAATCCTTCTATAATAGGGATCAATGATTTCCTTACGCGGGAGTTTATCAGCCAAAAGAGTATTCCTAAAAAATCAAAAAAGCAATTGATGAGATTATATATGTATATATTAATTTACGATATCTTTCGAATCCCTCATGGGGAGAACAAAGTACGAACCGTTTATCAAGGATAAAGGGAAGTGTTTGAGTCTCTTTGTCTACTTTAGCAGCTACAAGAATGCCCGAGTTAAGGGCTACAGCAGATTGGAGCAATGGATTTAAAAGGGATAAAAGTCCTTTTTGTGAATGATTGGATGATGGTGTTGAGTAGTTGTTCAAAAGAAATTTGAGTAAAGCTCCATTGCAGAGTCGATCAATCAAGTCTCGCTCAATGAGACTCATGACGAATTAATTTATATTTATGTATAGGTACATATAAATATCAGTATAAAAATAAAATTATGCTATAAATCGAAATGAAAACAAATGTTTGGAAGACATGGATTCTAAAACTTTTGGAAGCACAATGATGATGAGATCACATTTTGTGATGAGTTTTAAGGAAACAGGAGGCTCATTTCTGAACTCTGATGTTGTTCAGAAGTGGATGAAACTCACAACATAGAGCTTCTTTTGAGCTTTTCCTCTCTCGAAAAAAACACTGAAAAGAATGGTTCGTATTGATTTTTTCCCCTTTATAATATAGAAAGGCTAGAAAAGAAAGAAAGAAAGAAAGAAACTATGAAAGAAGGAGAGGAATAGGTTTTCTCTCTCTGTCTCTTTTTCTTTCTTGTCAACAATGGGACTTTCACTATTCCTTCAGCTTTCTCTTACTGCAAATTCCCATTCTTTGCTGTCAATTAATTTCCTTAATATTATTAGTTGTAATGTATTAAAGATAACACAGAAATGGCCCCACAAACTCCCTCAAAAATATCCTTTTAATCAGTGTACAAAAAAACCTTACCTCGTCTCCGCTTTCAATAGTTGAAGAGCGGCTTGGGTTGATATTAGACCATTAGGTAAATGACGATGTAGTTGTGATTGGAGATTAGGGAGGGATGAGAAGAGATGATTTGCAGGGGTAGAGGGAAGTGGTGCTGTTGTTAGAGGGGTTTGTCGTAGTAGAAGCATGCGGAAATTGGAGACTTTGGCCTCGATCTCATGCGCAGACATCCTTAAATAGATAAATGAGGAGTGAGGGATTTAAAATGAATGTTGTCTTAAGTAGGGTAACATAGGAACTGTAAATTTTTCTCTATGAATAAACCACGAATTCATACTATGCACATATATTATATGGATTAATTTGTATTCTAACGAATATGGCTTCTTCCTATTCTGCTTGCCCTACCCTTTAGTCTCGAGCATGTTTTCAAGTTCCAAACATTTGAGAGCAATTTTTTGTCTTCTTTCCCGATTAGAAAGTTGAATCTGTGTAGCAAAGGAGAGATGAGATGAGGAGAGTCCTTCAAGAACGGATGATGTTAAGGAATTCATCTTTTCTCAAGCCCACGTGATGAATTTGATCAATCTTAGTTCCCTTGGTTCTAAGCCAATAAAGGGTCCATTATAGTAGAGAAGGAAGGAGAGTGGCTATTCCTCACTATGGTTGCGTATCTTATTAGCTATTCGACTCGTAAACAAGAACTGTAACTACGGGTACATCACTGGATCATTAGTCCTTGAGGAACAACGACCTAGAAACGACTACTACACCATCACATTAATCCCTGATATATTATTTTGATGAAATTGAATTATCACTGAGTTGTATGGTGATAGACTCTTTCTCTCTAGTTCAAGGGAATAGAAAAGGGTACCAAAAAGGGAAAGAGGGGAAAAGAGAGAGAGAGAGGGGGGGGAGAGGGAGAGAGAAAGTCTGCCATTGGAGAGGGGGGAAAAGGACTTGAGTGATAGTGTGCGCACGCGGAAGGTTATGGTGGAACATAGATACAAGGAAAACAACTGAATGCTTTCCATATACTACTGCTGAAATGTGTTCATAACATATTAGCCGTCCACAACATATGAATACATATGTCTCAAACCCTTGATTTAACTTACAATAACCCATATCTACATAATTGAGAAATATATAAACTTTTTTTTTACTATTTTATGTGAACTTAGATATATAGGTAGTTAAAACTTTATTTAAAAAAAAAAAAAAAAAATAATGGTAATGTACATATTTATATAATTATTTAGGTTCCGTGATTTTTACGGATTTGATTAGTGTCAATGGCCATGCTCTTTTTTCTCTCCTTTCCTCATGATGTGACCTTCACAATATTAATTTCTCAAAAAAAGAGAGAGAAAGAAAGAAAGAAATACAGCTCGAAATTCTTAAGTTCTAAATTCTTCTTCATTTAACAACTTGGTGAATTTTTCAGAGCTTAACAAAAGTTCATTTGAGTTCAACCCATCAATGTTGTTCAGAACACTCAAAATGGGAGCTGATTAGATACATGGTATGCACATAGGAGGAATGCTTGATGTTTTGAAAGTTCCATTCTCATTAGGGTTTCCTTCTTGGGATCTCATTTTCTCGAGATTTCCCAGAGTTTTATACACACCGCATTTTATTATTTCATAATATATGTATAGGCTTAATTAAGTTAAAGGTTAAGTACAATTTAAAGGATATTTCGGCTTAGACTTACTACGATTTATACTTTGCAAAAGATGTAGTATATGCATTGACAATGAATGATGTCCAACGAAGTACTAAAATGTTCCGAAAATTGGAACTTTACTACGGCAGTAGTCCCTTTTTTTCTTTTTTATCGGTACCCTATCACGACAAGCTTTTTTGTGCACTCCCAACCTCAACTCTAAAAAAAAGGGAAAGGAAAAGGAAATTTTACCATGCTACAAATCAATCGTTACTACTTGTATAGTATTCAAAAATTCAAAAAAAGGGCGCGCAATCCTTGATTTAATATATTGTTTATATATCAAAATCATGCATAATAATAATACACTATTTGAGTTCATAACACGTAGAGTCAGCTGCTTTAAATCAGAAGAGTCAACTGCTGAAAAACAGCTGAAGGGAGAATACAGTGTATTTTTGTTTATCCCCAAAAGCTCGTCGTGTAAGTCTACACGTGAATCATATAAGTAATATAATATATTTATACATGGTAGACTATGAATTGACCTAAAAAAAAACTCACTCATTTTTTGAGTCGGGTAAATGATTTCTGAGCTGTTCCAAATGGAACAAGTTTTCAATATTTGGAATACTGTGTAATATGTGCTTCTGGGTCATTTCAGATGTTATATACATTTCCATATGAAGAGTTATAAAAACTCTGGTGATGTGTGAGTTGACTTAGCTTCCAACTCCGGATCAGGTCTGTGTATTTCACAATTACATACACAACATGCAGCTCCACAAAAATGAGTTCATCATCATCATTTACTATTTAAGTTTTTTTTTTTTTTTTTTGTGGCGAATCGAACTGAACATTTAAAAAAATATAGTGCAGTTGTACAGTTGAGAAATGAATTTTCAATATTTAAAGGAACAGAAGTAAAAACTAAGACGATATCAATTCTATTATGAACTTTGGAAGCCACACCACTAACCGCTTCAATAGAGTCTAAAAGGGTATTTTCAGACTCAGGTGTATTTGTAACCAAATTGAGAACACGCTCAAGTGATCAAAATATTGATCATTTTTGTTTTTTATAATCTTATTACCAAAATTTATGATAAGAAAATATTTTATAGTGATGGAGATGTGATACACTTATGACTAGACTCTGACGTCATAATAATAGACTTTACTTAGTCGATTATTTGAAAACCATGGGATCAACCTTTAACCGTTTATATTTTGAAACTGCCTTTTTACCAACTCTGGGTCTAGTCTTCATTTAATCAAAGGGAATTGTTTACAGCTTGAGAAGATTTAATTTGAGTTCAGCAGATTAACAATTAGGACATGCAAAAGAGGGCCAAGTGTAGTTAAATCATCAATTGACTAAAAAATGCAAATCATCTATCTTCCTATGGACACACATACATCTAGGTACTCTGAAAGAGGATTTGACTATAATAAGCTTTATTCATCATTTGTGTTGAATAAATCAATAAATTTATTGTGCATCCAAAGGAGGATAATATTGGTATTTCTATTCATATTCTAATGACATACAGGAGTAGCACAACAAAGGATAAAAAGTTTGTTTATTCAGAATGTCAAGGAGGATTTTTTTTTTTTTTTTGTGGGAAATAAAGAAAGGAAAATCGATAGAATTTTGTTCCTTTTGAATGTAATCGCTACTTATTATTTATAATGTATGTATGTACATTATTATATGTATACAAAAGTTTTCATCATGAGATCCTCTTCCAATAAATCAATTCTCTCTTTCACAAATACATAGTTTTACTACGTTCCAAAATCTTCAATATATATACTTATTTCTTATTGATTCAAGTCATAGAAATGTACGTCATTTCTCTTGTATACATATGTAAATATATAATATAAATTATTATGTAAAAAGAATAGCGTCGAATGTTATGATTTGAATAGGGACTAAAGAATCATTCTCAGCGAGCGTAAAAACCACATTTGAGACGTGATAAAACATATATGTATAAATAGGGTGGCATTATGTTCGTAGAATGTTGCTGTTAAATAAGCTAGAAGGAATGAAAAAGCTGTTATTATTTGGCTGTTCTATCCGAAAGCAGCTTTTATTCAGTCCATTTGAGCATATCACGGCGAAAACGGGGAAAGAAGTCAATATTCCCCATAAAATCTGTATTTTCATTGCAAAGGTATTTTCACTATAAGTCAAAACTTATCTATTAAAAGAATCAAGAAAAAATGATGACAACTTCAAAAGAACAAAAAAAATGGAATAATGCAGATTGCCAACGGAGACGGAGATTTTTGAGTGACAAACGTACTCTGGGAGGGCCCTTTAATAACATCTCTAGTATTCAAATAATATACATATATATATATATATATATATATAGCCATAGAGATGGAAAATTTGTGAAGTTGGTTTACTCTGCGTGTCATTACCATGTGGTCTCCTTATTTAAATAAATATATTATATTTAAGATGTGAATCAAAAAGAGGCGTTTACTTTAAATTATTGAGTACGGGTTCCTAACTGATATTTGATATATTCTCTGCATCAACCCTTTCTTGACAAATTTTCCATCTCATTATAGGTGTTTTCACATCAGTGACTAACGTTTTTGATAGAAAACTCATATAGCTTATACCAAGCTATTAAAAAAAAACGCACTCTTAATTCAGCTGTTGCTTGTGGGTATAGCATCATGTCAACGCAATAATTGTTCTTATTAATTAAATGTATACAAAGAATGAACTTTGTATATAAATTGATTAAGATAGTAATGTAACCAATTTCCTAATTAGATTCTTATTTGTGAAAACATTATTCTGGGTATATGTAGATATAAACTACTTCATGATAAATTTTCATAGAAAAATATTGAGTTTGGAAACTTTTGTACCTTTTCCCGAAGTAGAGTTGAAAAAGTAATGTTTTTATAAGAAGTGCAATAATAAGTTAAACTTTTATAATAAATATTTTTGTTAGATTAAGAAATAGATTTTCTTTATTACAAATATACCATTTTCTCTAATTTTAAGACTAAAAATACAATTATAAGTGTTAAACAACGATGATGGACTAATTTTATTATATAATTGACATAAAGTCAAATAATTCAATTTTGTACATATTTTCAAATTATATGAAATGACAGTCATATTTGCTAAATTAACAAATAGATATGCATGTTATATTTCAACTTTGCAACTAATTTTGACATAATTCAAGGCAGACTTAATTAACATGTGCGGTTTGATATTGAACATGTAAGATCAATCGCAAGAGATAAAATTGTGGACCTAGATTTTATTATTAGGTGTCATGGAATGTTTATAAATGAATCATTGTTAGAAAAAAAAAAAAATATTCCATTAAATTATATTGAATATTGGATTGGATGTTAATATTTGAAATTGTAAATTTTTTTAATTTAAAACACTCCATCTAATTTTTACGTGCTATATATTTGTAGCAAGTTGCAATTTGTATATAGAATATGTATATAGTAAATATACATAAATTTAAAGTCAATAATTATAATTATTGTAAAATAGTGCTTAATTTAGTGATTTTTTAATATCTTCTTATAACTTTTTCCTTCAAACGCTTGTTCTTCTCCAAAAATTATTTGAGAATATATCAACTATGTATTTTTTAGATAGTTCATATCTTTCGGATACAAATAATTATATTCAGCTTCCCTATTGAATTATAAGGAAGCTGATTCTTTTCGTGGAACTTGAGAAACATTCGTTTTCACTGTCTGTTTCATGACTTTGAAGACTGTTTTATTTAATAAAAGTGATGTCAATTAGACAGTAGAAAAATACTTTGCTTGTTGTTCGTGGGGAGGGGGTGGGGGTGGGAGGAGAAAGGAGACTACATCCCTCACGCCCCTAAGATAAGATGGAAACGTATCTAAATTATTATTTATTTAAAAAAAAAAAGATGAAGAATTATCTAACAAGTCTTTAAGAAGAATGAAAATTAAATATTATATATAAAAAAAAGATATAAAACATTTACTTTGCAATTATCAAATGGGATTTCCCTCACTGTATGTAATTACGTGTTGCTCAGTAATTAATTTTATGAGCAAGCTCATAAAAAAGTTATACACAAATAAAAACGTATGGATGTTTATTTTTTTGTACCTTGTAGATAGTTGAGATATCTCGCTGGTTGATATCTATGCTTTTTTCCCGTAGGATAACTTTACCAATTAATTTGGGTGAGACCATAAAATCTAGAACTGAACTGGGCCAGACAAGACATTGAAATTTTGGGACTGCAACTATTAATTAACTTTCCGCCTTTTTTCTTTCCTTTTTTGTATGAAAGGTTGAAAAATACAATGAATGCATGCCTATGTAGGATATAAATAAGTCAAAATGCTATTCCTCAACATATGTACATATTTCCTAAATATTCTTTTGGGTAACCATCGGTTTGTCAATTATTCCAAATTATATTAGTACTCTTATCGTAAATTTATAGTAATTTGAATTAAATTTTGTTAAGATGTAAGCATATCCCTACTATTAAATCAATAAGCATCAAAGTCAAGGCAATGTATACCTATAAGAAGACGAGACTCAGGTATGAGAAATGACAGGTAAAAATGATAGAGCTGGATCACAAGAAATAAAGAAATTAAGACTAGGATAAACTTTATAAATGCCATATAAATTTCAAAGGCTACGTAGTAATTGAAAATTTATACATACACGATTATAATGCGAGTCCAACTGTTCATTCAATTGTTTGACCGAGCATCACGGTTAGCCTTTGAGGAGTAGAGAGCAGTAGCGGGGTGGACTAAGGGTAACTTGACTCAAATAAGGATATAAGCTATATCCACTTGACCTCCCATGCTTAACGAGGTCTGATTTTGAGGCCAAAATGCGATTTGAAGGCATTGAAAGTCGGTATTGAGGTTGCCTTTTAAGTCAAAAGTTTCAAAAAACTGTCAATTTAAAGGGTTGAAGTGGGATTAGAGAGTTAAAACGGCGTACTGCATTGATATTTACGTTAATATCGTATTTGGCAAGGCTTCTATTTCTTCCTTTGATTTCTTGGGTTGATATAAATGGAATGTAATTGAGTAATTAATTACCTTATAGGTACATAATTTTGAGTCTGGTTTCTTTTGGTTGAGATACGGTATGATGAAGAATGCTTTGTGTTATATGTCAGTAGTGTACATTTCGCCCGTCAGGAATAGAATCAATGTATATATATATATATGTTGACGAAGGTTTTTTTTATTACGAAGACTAAACGAAATTACTTATGAAAATGTGTACTCTGACTATAACAAAACTTTTTGTTTCTAGACGAAATAGAATAGACGAAATAACATAATTTATGCATAACTTTTTACTAGGAGTTTTATGTAATAACTTCTTTTTTAAATAGGAGATAAGCAGCTCGCTGCCCCAATGTTACGTCCCAAGGTATGTTCCAGTAATTTTTTTCCCCAACTGTTTTATACGTTTTACTTGTCCTAATGCAGGGCTGTTGGAAGTTCTCAAACATTAAGATTCAACAACGATTAGTAATTATAATTATGAATTTAATATGAATTAATTAAATTAAATTAGGGAATTGGGTTTCCCCTTCTCTTAAAATACAAACTAGGGATTGTCATTCCAAACAATTCTTTGAATCATGGAATTTGTGTTGATCCAGAAAGTTATTGGATTACACACCAAAAAGAAATTGTATTCGGGGAATGAAAAATTTAACAATGTACTTCAATGTACTTTTTTATTTTATTGATTCTAAAATCATCTGAGCAATAACAAAATACTTTAAACAATCAAATGATGATTTTTTTTAAATATAATTTTTTTTGTAAATTATTTTCTCATCGATCACAAACAAATGAAGTACTTAATATGCAGCCTGTCCCTATTTCACAACAAATTTAATATAATATAAAATCAATGCATAAATGGTTAAACTATTTGTATATTAACTTGACTAAACCTATTTATAAACTCTTGACGAATTGAATGTCAAATAAAAAAAACAGGTTTGTGTTTCACGAACTTGTTTGTTTTTTTTGTTTCAAGTATTCCAAGAATTTCTATAATATTTGTTCAAAAGATAAAATCTAGAATTATATTTATTAAATAATGTGGTGTGTAGACTTCAGCAAGTTATAGATAACTTCCAGAACGGTTGCAAATCATATATTATATGTAACTTCTTTTGTTATTATATCGAATGGTTATTTTTAGTTTGTCAATGGGAATGTCTCATAGATAAAGTCAGGATTTCTTGGACAAGTGACATAATAGTCCAGGTATTTTTATGTTACTAGAAAAATTGCCATAGACGGAATATTGCCAAATGAAAAATTGTATAATTTATAATTAGCTTTAAACATAACGTACAAAGTTAATTATAACTAAACCTATAAAACTATTGATATTAGCTTTAATCAACAAACTTTTGTGTTGCTAATCTCATAAACATTTAATTTTTTTTTAATGTGTTTCCTTCATTTACTTTTGTAATTAAAAGGCTTAATATAAAATATATTAAATTCCTAAATTTCTATATTTATTTGTCTTCTTGAGTAACATTTGATTAAAAATGGGATTTCTTTAGCCTTCATGACCTCCAACAATCTTAGCCTGTTATTGATCTGGATCAAAATGAGACACAGACTCAACAGCAATGATTACAAGGACTGTTTTTTGGCCTATCAATTAATGTTGAGGGTATGGAAAATCATTATTATAGGTTATGCCCACTATGCGTTTAGGCCTGCTACTTACGACACCCAAAAACTGAGGCTGTGAAGACCTTCATGGACCAGGAGTGTAGACCATTGTGATTGTGATTACTGCAATGTGCTCAAGTGAGAACAAAGTTCTACATAGGTTGTTAAAATATCTTATGAGTAAGTTATGACAAAGCTAACACACAACTTAAACAGATTTATTAAGGTGGGTTTACGATACAACTTAAGAAGGCGAATTTCCATAAAGAGAAGTTTCTTTACGCGTCGTCAGGCTTGTATTTTATGGATTTAAAGTATAGTGTCAACCTGTAAGTTTACATCTAGTGATTTGAATTTCTGCTAATACATCATGGTATATGTATATCAATGAGAGAAGGGAGTCTAAGATATCTTTTTGAAAACCTAAAGTATCAAAAATGAAGCTCAAGATCCAACAATCTTTTTTCTAGGAGCCTCATACATCGTCTCATACTTCTAAATAAGATAAATTTTAGATAAAAGAAGCATGACAACCATTTTTGGGTTCTTATTTCTTTCCAGAGTTGAAAGTATTCTACAAGCTTTTGTAAGCTATTATAGGCACTGTTATATCGCATTGTAGATTCAATTTGACAGAAATTAAGATCAACAAACTCTACGCAACCTCCCTAGTCACCATGTCAGCCAAGATGTTACACCCGGGGGACCCTTTATAATTGTTGATTATTTATAATGGACTTGATGCCCATGAACCTTATTTGTGTAAAATATAAAAAGTTTTTTTTTTTTTGAGAAAAACACATACTGGTATAAATGAATAATATGTAGCAATATGCTTCTTGAATAATTGTTTTTAGATCCTTATATTCCCTAAATTGTTTGTGGGTTACTCACTTGCACCAAAATAAATTTTATAGATACATACATACATACAAATGTTTCTGCATCATTCAACAATAAAAAAAATATAAAGATAACTAAATGAGATCAACAAAGGAACAATTACATATTATTGTCATCCTTTATTTTTGAATTGAAATAACTCTCCTTGAAGATTGGTGGCAAAAACATTCGAGGTTGTTGTTGTATTAAAAGCAACCCCCGTAATTGGAGAGGATGAGCTTCCACCCACAAGGCGACTACAAAAACTACTCGTCATACGCAGATCGAACACATACACTCCTGAAGTAGAGTAGAGAAAAATGGAATTATTTAGAATGCCTCTGAGCCAGTGAGTCCTTGCACTTACCTCCATCCTCTCCTCCTACGATCAAATATTTTGAACAGGGGCTCATGTCGATACTTGAAGCTATTCTTCCACCTCGATCTGAACCAGGCCAATCACATCTTTGGACGCATGAACTGTAAAAGGGATTAAAATGTAATATGTAGAAATGGGAAGAGGAACTCTCAGAGTGTGCAGAAAAACTATGTCTGAGATGACATAATAACAAATATGGCAACCCTGATAGACATCATGTCAGCAGTCTTAAAAAAGGATGAATAAACAAAATGTATTTAAATACATCGCTATGAGAACGATGTAAGAAGTCATTCCTGATAAAATGTGTATTTGGTGGTATTTTTTCCCCCCTCCCACAAAGTATATGATTCAGGTATTTTTTAGTCTAAGTATATTATCAATGAGTATCTAGGTATTTATCAGATATATCCTCTACGAGAATTAAGAAAAAATGATGACAACATTTTTTTGTAAGCAAATATAGAATACAATTTGCCAACTGACATGATTTTGAAGGGATCGAAACTCGCCAGGAAAGGCTCATTTTCACCTCTCAAGTAATATGTGTTAAAGCAGTGATTCAGATTGAAATGTGTACTTACTCCACACTCCGAATATCCCATATTTTAACTCCATCGCCTAAGGTGTAGGTCCCAAAGAGATTGTGATCCTCATTCTCCCCGATTTCTTCCTCCATTTTATAAAGGGCCCCTTCGGAGCGGGCAATGGAGAGAATGGGTCGTGAGTGAGCACGCGGAATATCCATGGATACCTTTCCATAGTTTAAATCAAATACTTTTAAGGATTTGTCGGAGCAAGAAATGAGGGCGATGTGGGAGAAGCAGGAATTGGATGCATAGAAGTCAAGGACGGTTTTTGCGTGTGGAAAAACAAATGTATCTATTTGTGTGATTTGAATGTCTTCTTTATAGTCAGAGTCAATGCCCTCCAAGGAGTGTACATAGAGAGCATTCCCTGCTCCAGATAGAATGAATTGATCTAAATAATAAAAGGAACTTTTGTTCACTTCATCTTTTCCGAAACGAAGTTTGTCATATTTGACTCGATGACCCGATAATTTATTTCTATATATACTAATCTTAGAACTAAGTTTGGTAGAGTCATAGCCGTGATCTCCCCCGATAGTGACTTTATTCACTCTGGCTTTCCAATCCCAGAGTCTCACCGTTTTGTCAGTACCACAAGTTAAGACAGAGTATCCTCTGGAGTGGGAAAAATCAATGGAATTGACGGGTCCAGTGTGTCCCACAAGATGAACACCCTCCTTCCCATTGACGTTAAGGATTTGAGCAGATTTTTCTGAGCCATAAGAACCAAGGTATTTTCCATTTGGAGAGAACTTGAGTCTAGAAAGAACTCCATCACCTGTCCATATTTTATTAGACTGATTCAGAATCTCTGGTAACTCAGAAGTTTCTTTATTTGCGAGTGAGGATGAAGAACGACTTCCAGATGAAAGAAAGGTGAGGATTGTTTTTTCGTTCTTGAACAATTTAGATGATCCATTAAGAGCATTACTCCTAGTCGACCATCGGGCTCGCTCCCTAAAAATAAATAAATTAAGTGAAGCCATTGCATAAATGAAGCATTTGTTACTTACATTAAATTGTCTTTCGGGTTGTTTCCGAGAGTTTCAGGTGAAGTGGAGGAGGGGAATGCAGGTGAAGAGGATGTAGAGGACGGAAATATTTTGGCTAAACTCTTTTCGTATTGTTTATAACTATTTGTAAAAGGCTGAAACATTTTTCGCCTTTTGTGGCCTTGATTTCCATAGCCTGAGGATCGAATTTTCTGTTTGGACAAATCAAATACTCTACCTAAATTCGGAACGGATTTGCTCAACATTCCTAGAAGTAAACATTTGGATGCATGAATATATTTTTATAATGAAATAAAGGAACTCGGCTACCCATTCGTTTTTTTCTCATTCGATTATATTTGCTAAAAAAACTTCCTTCTAGGATAGAGTCCTTCGCCACAAAGGAGAGCTCCCCACTCCAAGTTTGAAGTGCTTCATCCTCTTCCTCTTGTTGCTCAGAATCTGGTCAATAAATGAGATTAGAATTTACTTTGTAGTTCCCTATTTCATATGTTATAAGTCCTTACTTTCTCGTCTCCTTTTCAATACTTCGAGCTCAATGTTTAGACTCCAAGTCTTTCCATCTGTCGCTGTTTGTACAACGATGCCCACGGTATTACGGGCCTTGTAAAATGAGGATGAATGACGATTGATGCACAGTTTATTGGCCATGGAGTCTAAGATATTAAGATTCCCTTCTCCAGGAGTAAAGAGCTGATGGAAAGGAATGATGGAGATGAGCTCCCGGGTTCTTACGTTCATGGAAACGATGCCAACACTTGTTCCAATGATGAGACATGGGGGCTTATCATTGTCTTTTTGAGTCTCTTCATTTCTGAAATGCAAACAAAAGAACAATGATATCCAGAGGAATAAGGAGAACTCTTAGCTCCCTCTTAGGAAGTGAAATTTTTTTTTAGTAGGGACAAGAGGAGAGTTGACTTAAAAGATTTTTTCTTCATTCAATGTATCCTTACATTTTCCCTCCATAAAACGTCATATCCAGGATTTCACATCCAACATCCACAAATGACGAAGAAAAGTAAGGAACATTATTTTTGAATCCAGTAGTCTGACAATTTCCACTCTAAAGTATTGTAAATTAGAAAAGAAACTCATATTTTTATAAGGTAACAAAATCAATTTTACGTTAATCAAAATGTCAAGAATCATTAAGAGATATATATCTATCACATTTAAAAAAAAAGAAAATAGGCCCTTTCTTTCCTGATTCAAGTCTCGATGAAAAAACTCTTGCTCCAGTTGAAAGGTCTCAGCCAAATGTACAGTTCCAATGACGCGAGTGAAGAAATCCGATTTTGATGAGGAGAGTAAATGATGTAAAAACAGTGTTCCTTGGGAGTTTCCAATGACAATTATATGGTTTTGAACCGTGAGAGAAGTTAAGGGATATCGACCTAACTGAGATGATAGTTCAAAGTCACACATTAGGAGCGCGTCGCCCAATCTCCACAACTAATATGGGACAAAAAATCCTTATAAAAATAATTTAATTTTTGAATATTTATACTTCTTATGAATAGCTATAGCAATAGGCCAATTCATTCATAACTTCAAAATTGGACATGGACCCATAAGTATTATTCTAACTTATTTTTCTAAAGTATAATTAGTAATTAAATAAATCTTGCAATCATTTTAGTAAAACAAATTTAACTTAGTGCTTAGGGAAGATGTAAATATTTTCATTTTTTTTTTTAAATTGAAAAATTCAGTGAAGACTCTTAAATTCTATATGAGAAGATTGCAAGTTACAAAGTTTATGAAGCTTTGATTTATACAAAGACTTTTTTCACCTAAAAAGACGAATATGTAATATAAGCACACTGATAAAAACGGATGATTAATATGTATGTACATTAAAAATCTATGTCATGGCTTACAATTAGAAACACACACATGCAGTGATTAACGGTATCAGACCCCCCCCCCCTTCAAAAATCTTATCTGAAGAAATATTTGTGGCAAATCTCAATATTTCAAGTCTCTTTATACAAGAGACCTCACCTTAATTACCTTTGAAAAAGATGAAATATTGATCTTTTCCAATACAAATTGTGGAAAGGATATTTATTTAGTATAGAGTACGTGTTTTATGTATCTATGTATTCACATGACTATAATTAAACCCTTTCTTCCTTGATGTAAACAAATGAATACTAATATACACTACGTATCTATATGTATAATAAGAGCCCTAATCAACTTTTTGAATTTTTTAAATGTTAGTTGCTACCAGTGTTGTGCTCAAACCCCGTGTTTCTCATCCTGTGGACAACAAAGAGCTAATCAAATATGAAAATTGCAAGATATTTATATTTAGAAATGAGCAAATTATAACAAAAAATGTGTATAGCTGAATATTCTGAACTCCCAATACCTAGGTATAGGACCATTTTGAAAAAATTAATTATTTCAGAATCCTTTTCTAAACTAGCCTGCCTGTCGTTGTCACAGGCCTGGATATGAAAAATGGGACTCTGAAATAATTAACTTTTTCAAAATGGTCCTGTTTACAACTTTAGGGGTGTATTAATTATTATTTATTATCGAATGGTATTAGTCAAGATGCCTGGATATGAATATACCCTACAAACAAATATATCTAGATATAGGGAGTTCAGAATATTCAGTTCTATCAACATTTTTTGTTATAATTTGTTCTAAATATCACTATTAAAAAAATTTTATATAAAATCATGTCGTATATTATTATTACTTCATTTCACCAAATTTCATTCAAAATGTTGGGCCTTGATATTAGTCATAGCATCAAAACAGTACAATTTTATTGCAAAAAAAAACCCTGATTTTTTAATTAAATTGAAACATCAAAAGAAGAAGAAGTAATAATTTTAATTAAATGTATAAGCTATAGGGGCTTCACATCGATCATTTATTAAATGTAAAAGCACATTAAAAACACTCAAATTTTAAGTAAACATTTTGTATCACAAAAGAACATACATTTGGGTACACAAAGCAAATACCTAAAAATAAGTCAATCAAGAGAGTGTTGATACATATGTATCACCTATTGTGTATGGTGATTCCAACAAATGGGACTTTAACTAGACTTCTTTTTTTACCAAAGCTAGCAGTAGGTATTAATTTTAAATGATTATTTGAGCACTAAATTTCTGTTATATGTATTTCATTTTATTTTTTATTTTGAAATGGTCTATACTAGGATGTATCAACTCACCCATCTATTAGGAATTTGATTTTTTTTAATGTCTCTCTCATATATATATAATATAAGTTGTGGTCAGGATGATGTTTTTCAATTTGTCACAATCAACGAGTGAAACTGATGCATGATTCTGCACATAAACAAAAAAAAGTAAAAAGTGTATCAACTCAACCACCCTTCTTCCCCTAATTGTTGTTTAGAAGCTTGTTTTCTCATCACATAGGTATGATTTTTTTTTTTTTTTTTTTTTTTTGTAGCATTACTTCTCGTAAAATAGGTTCCTTTTAATCAAAATATTGACCATTGATCTAGCTAAAATATAAGCTCAATACCTCATATTATAAATAAAATACACAACGTTGAACTCAATGGTAGGTTTGAAATCGATTCATCATAGCCTTTTACACTAATAATATAAATACATATACGTATTGTTCAAAGAGAAATAACTCAATACATATATTGTATTGACTCCCATTTTTACCAAGGTCTTTTAGATAATTATCCGTCAATTCATCAAATCATAACTACTACGTATTGACTTCTGAAAGCTAAACAAACAATACAAAGCTATAAGCTCCTTCAACCCTATGAGAAAGTAATTTTCATATCAAAAATCACTTTTTAAAGGATTTTATTCCAGGATGAATAACGATTTTAATTAGGTCAGAAGTTTCATTTCATGCTGGGCGTGCACCTACATTTGAAGTGTTTTTCGAAAATAATATTCATTTTAACTCTTAAATAAGTGCAGCAAAACTGCATCTTGAAATATTTGAAGAGAATGATGATACTAAGAATACAGTAAAAATTGGAGCCCTAGCTGATACAAGCTTTTATGTTGTAATGCGTCTTTACTTGTTCCGAAACTAGTTATAAAAACTTGAGTGAATTTTTCCAATGATGACGAAATCATAATAACTCATTGATTTCTTTACTTCCTTTAGAAGTCTTTTATCCAATTATAACAGTTGGAATTGGGGACTGATATTTATTTTATTTGTGAATAGTTCATCAACTCTGTGGCTCTTGGTTCACATAACTTTACTCCTTCCTCTATCATGGCTTTCATTTTGGTCTTTTTTATTATTTTACATGGTTTTGGACTGATATCCAGACCCCTCCAAATCATAAGTGATTACTTATGTAAAAGAAAACTATCAAACTACTACGCCAATACTATTGTCTTTATATAAAACTGATGTGATAGCAGGCTGGGCATCAACGCGGTATGAATGTGTGTTTAGAACATTAATTAGAATTGAAGTTGCTCAATTCGACGCTCGATGAAAACCAAAAGAGAATGTGACCTTGTCTTTTTGGGAATCGAAAATAAAGTTCTTATGGTGGATGTCACCTTTGATAAGTTTTTCCGTGCTTGTAAGTCACAACCATTTCTATTTATTTTTGTCATCTAGTTTTTTTTTCTTTTCTTATGCATTATGGAGTGAGCAAAGTCATGGATACTTTATTAATATTTCAAAGTTACACTATATTGTCATTTTGTGCCTGTTAGAATGAATAAATTAATATTAGGGAATATGTTTTGTAGTGTCATTTTTCAACCAATTGGCATTAATAGTTAAATTTGACTAATTAGAGCCTCAAGTTTTAATGTTTAGAGTTTGTTAATGCCGCAATATATTATAATTATATCCATATAATAGGTCAATGGAAAATTGTTATATGTACTAAGAATTGCATTTTTATAGTTTTCAGAATTGGTAAGTTATGATCAAAGTGGGAGGTAGCTCAGGGCATATTGTATAATGAGTCGTAGAGATTGTAGTTCTTTGCATTTGCAAAATGTCATTATCATCAAGAGGGAGGGATCATAAAGATATTATTTTTGTGGCCGGGCACAAAATTTGCCTGAGTTACAGATATGATTAGAGCAGTGATCAAAACAAATCGACCTTTTTATTTCATAGAATAACCATTTCTAATAGTTAAATTATTCAACTCTCTTTTTTTAAGTAATTGTATTTACATTTAAGAAATCGAAAACACAAGTATTTGTGTTTTTATTTTTTTTTTTAATTCATCAATCCAGCAAACATCATACACTTGAATTCTAAGATCATGAAAATATACTAAAGAAAAAAATCCCCAAAAATAAAGAACGACCTACACTTTTTATAGATATAAAAATTTGGAGAATGATGTTTAAAGGGCAATAAAATGGTTAAATTTAAATCTGTGATATAACTATTCCAGGGCTGTCAAACTCGTTGCTCATTGCAGGCCACATACGATCCCTAGGTAGACGTCGTGGGCCAGATCATTAAAATTAAAGCATACTTAGCTATAAATAATCAAAAAATAATGTCTTTCCATTGTTTTGATTTAAAGAAAAACAATATATACTACAATATATAGGAGTTCTAAAAGTAGCCGGCCGCTGGAATATGATATTTTAGTACAAAAAAGGTAGACGAGGAAAAGAGTGATTATTCCCTGGGAAATATATAAGTTATTATCTGTCATCAAGGAACCAAGATCTAATAAAAATAATCCAACCCGAATCTGGGCTTTCCTTATACAAGATACCTTGAAGAGAACTTTATATAATATATAGTGGAAAAAAATGAAATTATTGAGATAAATTTGTTAAAAATGGTATTGAGTCTTAGCTTTCGAGTCCATGACAAGTCTTGAGTCTTTGATTTTGAGTTCAAATCAAAGCTTGAATCTTCAAAATGTGGACTCGAGTGCAAGTTCCCATCTCTTGTGATCATTCAAGGAAAGAAGAAGAGTTAGGGAAACTACTTGCATGTTTCAGTGTCACAAAAAAAAGGTATGTATAACAAATAATAACCATTGACTTCTTTGTTATGCTTGATATTGGTTTCCTCTTAGAATTTCACTTACCATACCTACATGAGAATTTCTGAAGGGGTATACATAAAATAAAATTTGACGTTGAAAAGTAGGTCATATAGTAATAATGGGTTGTAGAGAGAGTATATAACCCCACCACCACCACCACCTCTATTCTGACGACTCTGTATAAGGAGATGTGAATTCACACAACGCCATCTTGCGTTAATATACGTTAATATGGTCGTTCGTATGAACTAATGTTCAAAAATATTTATTTATTCATTTTGCCAGAAATTAATTGTTAATATTATGCATTAGGGGAGGGGGGGGGGGGGGTATGAGAATTACATTATAGTTAAAGAAACTTGTCCACCGATAAAATCAACAAATACTTTTTATATTCATTGACGTGAACGAAATGTACTATTTTTTAACATATTATAGAATAATTCGTGGTCTTAATCCTTTCAAAGGATCAAAACAAGTCACAAAAAAAGTATAATTTACCAAAACATTGAAACGTGATTTTTAATAGAAAACCTTTTGCTACTTGTAACAAAGCTTTCATTTCTAATAGATTTTTTAAAAAAAATATTTATAATTTAAAAAGAAAATAAATCAAGTCATGTCATGCAATCACTTATAATGGAAAAAAGTAGCTTTGTTCTTAATGGAAATGAATTACCAAGGATACATAAAAATATTCAAAAAGTGTTTGAACCTTTTAAACAGCAGTTTAAAAGCTTAGTTTTTTCAAACGTTTGGACACACGAGGGGGAGGACAAGAAATGATTTTCAAAAAAATACTAAAACAAAAAAATAGACCAAATATTATCAAAAACTCTTAATTCTCTGAATTCGAAAAATTTCAACTATTCTCTTTACAAAGAAAACGTGACTTAAAATTCTTTATTTTACAATGAGGAAGAGTGGAACACCTACATGTTAAAATGCTGTCTTAGAGAATGCATCTCAAGAAATTTAAAAAGTGCTGGTCATGTTTATTCATGCATTAGAGCCAATATTAATAATCTATTGCCATTTCATGTTACAACCACAAACTTATTTTGAAAAAAGTGTCAAAAAATGTAATGTATACATATACTTTTGCAATTATTTTATGAATGCCTTGATATGACAGAGTTGACCCCTTTATTACGTTTTTTTTTTAATATTTACCATTTATATATTGGAAAAAATGGATTTTTTTTTTGGTATTTGCAGAATTGAAATTTGCACTATTTTTTAAATAGAGGTCAATACCTTAGATGTACCTTACTTTGCTCTGACTTTTTTACCGACTAACTATTTTCATAATACAAAATCCGTTTTTTTTTCATGTTCAATGGTCGCATTGCTTGTTCAGTACTGGCATTTTAAAATCAATCAAATGGTTATTTAAGTAGGTATTGAGAGTATTTCCCAAATATTATTATTTTTTAAATATTAGAGAGTGGAAAAAGGGTCTCCTCATATTAACAAGACAAAAGCAACGAAAAAAGACTATTCTGACCTGAAATTATACTTCCAGCTTATATGAGACTGGTTAGGAATGTACTAATAACTAACATTTGTCGAGGCATATCATCCTTTTATAAAAGTACTTCCTTTTTTGATCGACTTTTCGATTTTATCAACGACAAAAATGAGTGTCTAGAATCAAGATAACTAATGGGGTAATATTTTATCAATTCTGTGTGCTTACAGTGTACACGAGTGAGGCACTCGTACAGTACAGGGTACTATTTTATTTATTTACTTTCTAATAATGTGATAACTCATCTGAGAATGAACTAAAAAAGACCCCATTTGTTTTGAAACATTTTTCTCCTCACTTATTTTGAGCTTCTCAAAACGAAGCCGAGACTGGATTTAGGGATTTATCATGTATGTTTAAAAAAAGGAAGGTGTACCAAATAAAGTATTAAGATCTGTTGAGTTTGAATAGTTCACTGCATAGGCCCTGTGGGGATCTTACCAAGGATCAATCAACACATTTCACTCTGCAACCGAAAATTTAGTAATGCAATTTTTGCATACTTTTTCCTACGAAGTTTGATGTCATGAATAAAGATTTTATTTTGTAATATGATCTTTATTATTTGACGATGAGCAATTCAAAAAATAACCTTTCTAAAGATGCTTTTAGTTATTATTTTAACACTAATTTTTTTATATCTATATCTTTTCTTCTCAGTGGGCAAAAAAATGTGTATAATCTGTACATTCTTAAATGAAGAAAAAAAATTACCTTAGTTTCTTCAAATAATATTAATATTGAATTCCATTTAAGTAAGTATGTCCTAATCTGAATCTGAGGGAGGGAGAGTCCTTATCTTCTTTTTTTTTTAATAACACGGGTCAACAATCAAAAATCCTTAGGGGTATAAGTAAAATAAAAGTTATTCAATTTTGCCCGCTGATTTCAAATCTGTATTTTTTTTTTTTTTTTTTGTGAGAGAGTCCGATTGTATTTGAGAAATCGGATCAAATATGGCCCATTTTCCAACTTCAAACTCAATTTAAGCCTAGAAGGATACTCATTTGGTACATTAAGGAACAATGATTCGCAACTGTTTTTAATGCAAATTTCACTTCTAGATCCTAGAGGCGTAGGGGGCGGGAGTAGGCCCAAAAGTTGACCAAAGCGTTGGTACTTTAATAACTCCTTGAATATAGCATAAAATGGGTTGATAAGGAATGCATTAAAGAGCTCAAGATGTCAAGCACCCGATAAGAATCTTTAATTAAGAAGAAATCGTACATCTAAATGTGAAAATTTCATCCAATTTCGAGCAAAAATTCGATAGAAATCAAAGACTCACGGTAGAACTGCTAAAAGAAGAACTGCAATAGACTGAAGTACATAGTAGCGTGCAGAAGGATTTCAGCTGATTTTGTAATCCTTCTGCCCACTACTACTTTTGTAGCTCTACCGTAAGTCTTTGATTTCTAGCGAATTTTTGCTCGAAATTGAATGAAAATTTACACATTTAGATGGAAAAAAAATGGGCCAAAAAAAAACTCAAAACGTAGGGTATTTCTCTTAAAAACCGTGGGACTCTCGAATTTTTTTTTTTTTTTTTTACAGATTTGAAATTAGCGTGCAACACTGAATAACTTTTATTATACTTATACCCCTTAGAATTAAGGACATTTCAAATTTGTTGATCTGTGTAATTAGTTCGTTGCCAAAAATTATTAAATAGATCGAACGGATAAAAAAAAATATTATATCCTAAATTAGATTACCAGATAAGCAATAAGTAGATTCAAATTCTTCACTGCATTGTATATCAAACAATGTAGGTTTATTGTATTTATGTAGATGTGTAATTATTTAAATTCCAAGGGCGAAAAAATATTTTTCATTGCAGAGTCATTAAATATAGATAATAGATAATCTTGAAATGCACAAACCTTTAAGTTATTTTCAGAGGTCAAGACGACCAATATACACTCAGAAGAGTCCTTGTTACTCCTATTCGAAACAAAGGACAAGTGGGTCACTGAGTAGTCCTCAAGAGAGCCTTTATGATGCACACCCAGAATCTTAAACTTATTCTTAAACCACTCGAGCCGGAGTCTCAGAAGTAGAACTCCACCCTTTGTCGTACCCACAGCAATCCATTTTTTATTTAACCCTATGGAAAGAGCTGTAACGGGTCCCATGTCCTCACCTAATAGAGTAGGTGGTCCTATATCTGCACTCCCATCCAGAGATCGACTCACAGGGTATCCAATGACTCTATCATTGGACACAGTCACTAGGAGTCCATTCTCTACTTCGGAGTAGGGTGACACATCCGCGTAATGAATGATTGCGTTTTCCTCCAGGACCTTTGTTCTTGAAGGAGAAGAGGACTCATTAATAAAGGTTCCATCGGAGAAGATAAACTCTCCAGGACTGAGAGTGAGAATGGGAGTTGTGTTTTTAGAGGCTAGGAGGCGTTTGTGTTTCTTTAAAATGCAGTCCATTGTTCAAGGCTCAGATTCGTATCAGAATCTACTTTGGACTCTATTGTCACAATCAAAACACATGCAAAATGACAAAGTTACCTAAAGGCACGTCTGAGTTTTTCCCTCTACTTTTTAAAAATAACGTTCAATGTGCAAATATCAAATCTTTTTTCGTCAAAAAACAACAACAGGAGAAGGAGGAAGAAGAAAAAGGAAGGAAGGAACGAAATAAGAAAAGAGAAAGGTCAGAGAAGTACATACATAAAGCATTGGACCAAGAGTTCTGTATGTATGTATATTATATACATAACATAGACATGTTTTATCGATTTAATAGTTGGCTTCCATATGGTAAACAACAAAAACAAAACAAAGATCCAATCATCCTTTACTACCACCATGATCAAACAGAGGGGGTAAAACTATGAGGAGAAATTAGATATTACATACATACGAGTAAATACAATATACATACATAAATACTTCAAGTCTAATCATTCACTTAAAATATTTTCTTCCCTTTGATCAAAAAGTAAATGATATTTGTTTTTTATTCATTTATTTTTTGTCAAAGGGAATGTTTCGTCTATATTCATATATGTATACATAGACCTCCCTTCCCTTTTGAACATAAATGAATCATAATGACGTCATAACAACATTGTTCCTTTAGTCATTATGGTGACATGCAACGTCGTATAGGTAGGTATGTACTATTATGTATTTAAATAGTCATAGTATCTGATGATCCTGAGGTTAATAACAGAATTATAAAAGGGAAAGGATACGACTTGCATTCGAATCGATAAACTCTCTACACGTCGTCATCTTTATTTTATCTCTCAACCTCCCCTTTAAAGAAAAGCAGAAAAAGAACAACTCCAAATAAGTTGATTGGAGACAGCCGATTTTTATTCATGAATAGTTGAAAATTGTTAGCAGCTTAACAGGATCATTGAAATCGATAGCTGACAAAAAGATACAGAGTAATATTTTATTTAAGTGAGAGAACACCGTGCGTGCCTATGTTTTAATCTCAACAAATTTGTACATTTTCCATCCATTTTGTAGCTTATGTACAACCATATGTCAATAAGAGTCAAATCCATTGCAAAAAATTGAAACTCAATCGTCATAAAAATTAATTATAAATGGTTTAACCTAAAAATACTCCACATAGGCTAGGGCAGTGCTTCTCAATTATTTTCTGGTATGCCCCCCCTAGCAAGAATTCGCCCCCCCCCCCACTCTTCGCGGCGACTATAAATAATATCATTTGTCTATAAAATTGTTATGAATACACCTCTGCATAACATTGTAATTGGTCTGCGTTTTGTGATCGGCTGCTATTACACTATTAAAACTGTGCCTGTGTTAAAATAGAAGCACCTGTCACAAAAAAAAGCATGTTCCCCAGGGTCACACGCGCCCCCCCCCCGGGGGGGCGCGCCCCACTATTTGAGAAGCACTGGGCTAGGGTAATCAACCAAAAATAAAGACAAAGCAAAAAAAAAAATCATGAAAAATCAAAGAAAAAAGATACAACAATGAAGATATATTAATATTTAATTTCTTATTTTTTTAACTCCCCACACTTCATTTCAAAATCTATTATTTCCAGTAGTTACCTATACATTAGCAAAGTATGATTGTACTGAATACCACTGTACTTTGTTGTTTGAAATACAACGCTCTTTGGAGTTTTAAGTATTTACCTTGATTATTTGTGCTTTGTCATCATCATTTCAATTATGTCAACAGCTTTTTCTCCCGAGCCCAGAATATTTTTAGTTAGACCAGGATTCTCTACGAAAAAAGGAAATCAATTGCTCTCAGTTATTGATTGATTGATCAAAGTAGTAAGTTGTTTATTTGATATATATCGGCAACTTATCGTTACTCTTAGATATTTAAGTCTTCATGCAAAACTCGAAGCTGATAGATCGTGGTTGAGTCCACTACATTTTTAATATAAGTTCTAAAATTTAACTATCATAGAATTTGGTGATTTTTGGTGCAGAAGTGCTTACGTATAAGAAAAAATATTTGTGGCAGATTTTAGTTCCCCAAAATCAGCTGTTTATGAGATAGTGTCCCTTTATTGTAGTTCTATTATTTATTTATTTTTAAATCAAAATTGTTAAGATGAAGTCAATCAATATGAATGAGGGAAGATACGTCTGAAAATACCTAACATTTGGTACGGATGATTGTTACAACCTTATATGTAATGCCTGAAAAGTGCAGTTTGTTACTCATAAATTCATACTTTTGTACTGTCCTCTAATATATGTAGATATTTCTAAAATGGTTTTTCTCCAGATTAAAAATCTAGTCTAGCTATGACTTTATGTTGTACATGTAGTACTCATAGTAATTTACAAACTTAATGTAATTTCCAACAAGTTTGTAACTTTTTTGTTCTTTTTTTTTTTTTTTTTTAGCTATCTTAATATTTCCTTAACACGTAGCATTACTTATGTATATATATATATATATATATATATATATATATATATATATATATATATATATTCAATTACCATTTGAGTTGTAGTATGAACAATGAAAATAACATACAAAAAATATAAACTTTTAATATCACAACTTTCCAAGAGATTATCCTGTCTACATATCTACAAGAGGGTGAACATGATTTTAATCAACCTTAGCTTAGGATAACTAACACAACTTAATTACCTAAAATTAAATAATCTTAATTAATATTTTTTTTGAATAATCCAAGCAAAACTACTTGAATTTACTAAATTAGCTAGTAAAATTAGACTCAATACCCTGTTTTATATCAATTCAAGTTGGAATTTTTTTATATACTTACCTAATATTATTCAAATAATCTTTATTAATGACTTGCATTATACATATTAAAGGATCTTAAAAAATGCTGCTCTTTTCTATTTGATATCTTAGGCATAGTATTTAGATTTTGAAAGTTTTTCCAGTCTTTTTGTGATTATTCTGATGTTTATTTTGAGTATAAACTGAAATTTCTATATTTATTAAACTGTTTTACTTGAATGTAAGTTTAAATTTTTTATTATACCTGGATTGTAAATATTTTTAACTTAATGATTTAATGCTTCTTTCTTCAACTTTTGATTACTGCAAGAAAATACTACACAGATATTATAAGTGATTATTTGACCAAAAGCTACCTTAAACCTTCGATTATTCATCCTTAATTATTTAAAACAAAAGGTTACATCTTCTAACCATTAAATAAACTCAAAATTACAACAACAAAAAAAAGATAATCGTGACGCAGTAAAAGAGTATTTATGTGTCTGGTTAAGTCATGAGAAAAAACATGATCAAAGGGAAGAAAATATTTTAAGTGAATGATTAGACTTGAAGTATTAATGCATATTGTTCCAGTATTTTTATTTCTATTTTGAGAGATGAGATATTTGTTTTTGCAGACAGTCATTAAAACATTTTTTGTAGATATGTCTCTATTACACTTTATTGTATAACAAAATAATTTGAGTTTATTTTTTTATTTCTATTAAAAAACATACTTCTTTGACAACACTTTTCAATTTTCCCTCGGGGGAAGTCACAAAATTGA
Organism: Lepeophtheirus nordmannii; assembly: GCA_963680855.1. Classification (NCBI taxonomy): domain Eukaryota; kingdom Metazoa; phylum Arthropoda; class Copepoda; order Siphonostomatoida; family Caligidae; genus Lepeophtheirus; species Lepeophtheirus nordmannii. The sequence goes on along the minus strand of OY804520.1, from coordinate 22,393,669 downwards.
CTGTCAATTTTTTCTTTTTGAATATTTCTCAATAAAATTTTCATATTTGAGTAGCTGAGATGTGTATCTGCCATATTGTTAGACTAAAATAAATTGTAAAGTCCCTATTTATTACCTTTATTCATCCTTGAACTTTTTCTTAACCTTTGCAAAAAAACACGATGGATCAAGATAAAACCCTAATTTTCTCAAAAAATGTACATTAAAAAAAGTTGCCCGTTTGGAAACGTACAATCTAGACTATAGGGAATATGAAAATGGTTTCAGAAGTTTTGGAACCTCAAATGAAATCTATATCCCAGTTTTTACCACCGTGTATGTATACAAGTATGTAACTCACTTTTCTAAAGTAGAAAATATAGAACAATTTTGATATTAGCACTCAACTTCGGGTACTTTCTTCCTTCAAAAAATGGCTCCAAAAATCGTATCAGGGAAATTTGCTGTAAAATAAATACAATAATATATTTTAAAGACCTTATTATTGAGTATTTGTAGATCATATTTCTCTTCCTTGTTTTGAACATCTAATTAATACGCTAACATTTGGCATCGGAGAGAATTTCCTATTAGAATAAAAGAAGAAACACAGTTTTGTCTTTGTAAATAGTGGAAGAGGTCTCTTTAACCCTCACTCCTCGAAACACCGTTTTCCAAGCAGTGATGGTGGCTATTAAAGAGGCTCTGTCTTGGATCCACGACAATCGTGAGAAGTGGGAGTACAATGGATTTTGCATTTGGTCAGACTCCAAAGCAGCGATCGGAGCCTTGCGATCTGTTGAAACAAGGAGTTCCCTTGTACAAGACACAAAGGCTTTACTTGGGTCACTTGCTGTCGAAATCCCTCTCTCACTCTGCTGGGTTAAGGGGCATAGCGAGGTGACAGGTAATGAGGTAGCTGATATGCTAGCAAGAGCTGGAGCTATAAATGGTCGTCCTACACGGATAGTTGGTACTCCTTATGCCTTTCTTAGGGAGCAGGTGTCTGCGTATTACGCAGATAAATGGCAGACACTTTGGACAAGGCTGGAATATTGCCGTCAAAGCCGCGAAGTAATGCCAAGAATTGAACTACACAGATGGAAACATCTCCTGGATTTTTCCAAAGATAAACTTAGCTCTATGGTGCAGTTTTCTACAGGGCATTGCTTACTACGTCGCCACTACCACCTTATGCACCCCCAAATTAACTCACTGTGTCGAGGGTGCGGACAACAAGATGAAGAACCTCTTCATCTACTATATGAATGCCCAAAATTCATTATTGAGCGGGCACAGCTTTTGGACTATTAACAGCCCTTTCAGGGGCATTCCATCTCCAAACTCTCCAGTTTCTTGATGAATACTGACATTGGAGGTTGGCTGAAGAATGTACCATCCCTAGACCACGTTCAGGACGGATTGCAATAGGTTAACCAATCGGACAACTATTGCGAGGGCACCTCAAGTTTAAGTTATTTTTACATGTGCCCGTACTGATTATATGTCTATGTTTGTGTGTATACATTTAACATATATATATCATGTGTAGCAATAAACGTTTAAGAAAGAAAAGATCATACTGGCATTTATTTTCTAGCTCAGAAGTTGGAAACCTGTAGTAGTTGAATCAAGGAACCGTAACATCATTTATAAATACTCAATAATACGGTTGATAAAATACATATAGGTATTAATTTCAAAATCCTTGCAGATAATTATCTTAGAATCCTATTTATCGATTTTATCTTTTCAATTCAAATAATTAATGAATTATTTTGTACGAAACGAATTTAAATACCATATCTAAATAGACTTAGAATTGAGGCCTTTTATCCGCAAATAAAACCAACAGAACGGTCCAAAGTGCTCAAAAAATATTTAATCATTGTTTACAAAAACCATAAGTGAAGAAAAATACAAATTCAATAAATAAATGCAATTACAAACTATTGAACTAGTCGTTCTTAGGATCTTTAACACTACTGAAACTCATAGGTTGTCATTGACTTCAAATTCTAATTAAACTGTAGTATTTGGAATAAACATCCATAAATTGTACTTTAAGACCTAATTGATATAATTTTTCAACTGGCAGATATAATTTTAAAAATGTCAAATGAATTCAAATGAAGCTATGTTTTGTCTCAATCTAGATCAATACTGTTTTCAGATCTAGATTGAAACAAAACATAGCTTCATTTGAATCATCTAAATTTCACAAATATTTTCCTGTAATAGGACAATTTTCTCAAAAATTAAGGGATGTTTGTCTGTTGTAATTTCTCTAGAATTCGTTCATCATATTACATATATACATATAACCTTGTAAGTTTTTAAAATAAATGTTTCTACTCTGGATTTATATTCAACACAAAAATACATGAACATACGGTCATAATGGAAATGGTTAATTCTTAAAACTTATAGTCGCTTGTCATACATTCTTCTATGCAGAAGAAAATACAATATTTACATACATGATAATTAAGTTCAAACATTCAAATTACATACTCTCCTTTGTTTTTCAGTGGATTGACAGTTTAAAGAAATTAACTTTTTTTCTTTTTTTTATTAAGAGGAAAATAAATTCCATTGGTATTTTAAATGTTTTCAAGGTCTACCATTCATACATTAAAGCATATGTACGTATATACTTTTAAAGTATTAATTGTATATTTTGTTTTATAAAAAGAAAATTAGTTTTTTCAAATTAGAGCATGTCGTAAATTGTGCTACATTTGAAGAAGAATAAAGCACTTTGAAACAAAATGAAAGGGTTTTTAATAACAGGGAATTGAAATTTTACGTAATTAAAATCAAAGGCCATCTATTTCTATGTTTATCATTGTATATAGAAAATTTGGTCAATCCGAACTTACATAGATCATTTAAGCCAGGGGGGTCAAAGTCAAATGGACGGAGGGCCAAATAAAACATTTGGCTACAAGCCGAGGGCCGGACTATCCAACCTTTATTAAAACCAAGATTTAATCTAATAATAGATTAATATCATCACGCGGGCCAGGTAAAACCCTCTCGCGGGCCTGATGTGGCCTGCGGGCCTTGACTCTGACATATGCGATTTAAGCAACTAGATGGTTTTCAAAAAAGAATTATAGTCTGATTTTATGTTGACATATCATATTTCTGTGCGACTTTAAATATGAAATATCTGAACCAACAAAAATCCTCTGAATGCACCTTGTATTTTAGAACTAAGTTTTTTTCATCTCCCTAAACATCCCGTCGCATGTTTTTAGTAGTTTCCTAGTGAAATCATATTAAGGACACGCTATACATACTTGAATCTACAAGATCTCTTTTTTTTTTTTAAGAAAAGGAATTTCTGATTTTGAAAATAATTAAATAGAGAGTCATGAAGAGTTGAAAACGAGCGCCTTAACTCCTATAAAATAAAATTTTCGATTTAAAATACAAAATACAGTAGAAATAATCAAATACAAAATGAGAACAATCAAAATCTAAATGGAATTGAGAAAATTCATCATTAGTTACAATTAATTATATTCCACAAATTAATAGAGAGTTGAGTCTCGTTTTTTACAAAACATTTCAAATTCTTATTTGAAATTGAAGGATATATTATGTTCAATCGACTTGAAAATATCTGATTCATTATGAAAAATCAAAATAAAGTGAGTCACATGTGAGCTTTGTTTGAAGATTAAAAAGTTATTTTCTGAACATATAATGTTCATGATAGTTCAAGGTTTTATAATCTTAGATTATTATTATAATTAGAGATGTGTAAATGTAATTCCAAAGAACCTATCATAAAAATAGTGTGGCCTTAAGAGTTAGCTCATCAGCTGATGATGATGTTCATGTCTTAAATCAGACAAGATAAAGAAGCGATTATTATTTTGCTATTCTATCCCAAGGTAGCTTTTATTTCATCCTTTTTAGCACATGGCTAGGAAAACGAATTAAATAAGTCATTCCCCATAATAAGTAAATATATTGTGACATTGTTCCATTTCAAAAGATATCATTTTACCTCAATTGTAATGTCAAAACTTGTCTTCTTTTTATAAGATGCAAGTCTCTATGAGACTTTAGAAATAATGACGACAACATTTCAAAAAATCAAAAATATTTGGGTATTCAACACTCGTTTTGTACATCTCTTGGTAGAAGTACTTCAATTCAAAGTCCTCGCACTTGTCTCTTCAATGATGCAGTCAAAATGATAATAACTAAAAGAAGGGACAAAAGCACAAGAAGCATGCGTTTTACACTAATGTATGAACATACATCGAGCCAAAATGACAATTTTTGAGTCTTGTTACTTTTCTATCCAAGGCTTCTTTGATTATTTTTCCTATTTGCTTGTTTATAGAGTTTTTTCTGAGTCCATAGAAAGAAATACTCTTAGTAAATACTCATAGTAAAATGCAATTCTTCAATTTCTTTTAATGGGCAATTTGTAGTTTTTTTTTCGTAGTACAGCAATTAATTATTATTAATGTCAGATACTATCATAAAGAAATGCGTATTTGAATCCCAAGAGGCATCAATCAAACAAAGTTAATATCATTAGATGCCCGGTTTATAATATACTTTCCACTAAATTATATCTGTTATTTGACGATACAAATAAATAAAAAATAATTTGTGTTTTTTTTTCTTATTGACATAGTAAGTATACAAAGGATATATTGATCAAGGAGTCATCATCATAATAGCTCATTGAATAAATTAATTATTTATTCTAATCAAATACTTATATACTTTTGAATTGATAAATGTTATTTATATTAATTATAATCGTAGAAATTTGACACTAACATATGATATCAAATATATATAGTTTTGGCCAAAGCTATCAAATAAAGTGGCTAAAGGATGAATTTATGTCCAAATCTAGTTGGCTACGAGAAGATTAGATTGTCCGTTAGGAGTGCTGAAGGTAACATAAATTACTCTATAATTAAATACGTAACCTCCCACGACGAGCTTTTTGGGATAAACAAAAATACTATGTATCCTCCCTACAGCTGTTTTTCAGCAGTAGACTCTTCTGATTTAAAGCAACTGACTCTACATATTATGAACTCAAATAGTGTATTATTATTATGCATGATTTTGATGCATAAAAAATATATTAAGTCAAGGATTGCGCGCCCTTTTTTTGAATTTGAAACAAGTATTAACAATTGGTTTGTAATTGGTAGAATTTATTAATGTATAGTATATCTAAGTAATAACTGTGCCCAATATTAACAAGTTGGCAACAAGGAAAATACAGAAGGGTAGCTACCATATGTTTTCCAAATTTTTCCTTTCCCTTTTGTCAGTCGAGGTTGCGAGTGGACAAAAAAGCTCGACGTGTCCATGAACTCACCTTGCAACTTGTTATATTAAAACAAGGCGATTCTGCAAAGGGAAGAAAAATTTAAACATCTCAAAAGCGACATCTACCAGTGTGTGTGTGGGGGGGGGGGGGGGGGTGAATTCGCCAAGTTAACAGATGCGTACATTTACTTTTTCTTACAGCTTTGGTTTTGGCATGCTAAGAGGTACCTTTAGCACGACGAGATTTTAGGGATAAATAAAAATACCTAAATGTATTCTCCCTTCAACTGTTTTTCTCAGATGACTCTTTTGATTTCAAGCTGCTGACTCAAAAAGTGTATTAATTTATGTATAATTGTGATTTATATATTAAGGATTGAGCGTCTTTTTTTTATTTTGAATATCATGTGATTAATGCTATTAATTTTATTTTTATGTTATTAAAAAAATGGAATTAAATACACTTTGATAGCAATGATCAAAGTGTCAAACATGTGGTTGAAGCAAAATAAAAAAGTTCTTCTTTGCATTTTTTAGAAAATGAAATTTTTAATCTTGTTCCTATGATCTTGACACCAAGAACAAAACAAATACTGAGAACCAGATCATTTCTATTAGCAATAGATTTTTTAGTAGTTTTATGCAAATATATTAAGAATTTTATGAAGGACATGCATGGGAGGGGAATGCATTATTTTTAGTGAGCCTTATTTAGCGAATTTTTTTATAAATTAAACAATTAATATTGTCTTCTTTATTTGATATAATAAGACTTCTTTTAAATGATATTTTCTTGTCTTTCGTGGAGCCAGGCCCTACATTATGTGTCGTTCGTATCCCATACGTCTTTCAAGATCGTACAAAATAAATGATTTATTGATAAATTGGGAAGGGGCTCTATAAATGAAAGAGCATCATTCCCTGAAGACGAAAGTAGGAAATTGCATCAGGAGTGAGCAGATCTTGAAAGGTTTTTCATAATTACAATATAAAAAAAATGAAGATTGTGTTCATTCAAATACACAAAAAGCCCGTTGAAATAGCTGTGCATGACTAGCTTCATTTGTTATTTTCAAAATCCTCAAGATATTTGAACATGGCTACAGGACATATGTATGTCAAACGGAAGGGATATTAACTTTTTTTTTATAAAGTGATGTGGAATACAATGATCAAAGTTTTGTTATGAATAATTTCTTAAAAGATCAATATTATAATGTCTGTAATTTTTATGCAGTATTCCATAAAGAGGCTCGGAGTACTAATCAACATCATTCCTTCATATAACCTAGCAATATAGATCATCAAACGCTCTCTAGAAATAATGTGTATACATACACTAAGTAATATTTACAAGAAAAAAAGTATTAAATTTCTTCATTTTTTATATCAAGGCTACTCTTGATAAGAACATATTTACACATGTGGCTGTAATTCATTACATACTTTCTAAAAAATTATATAGATAAGTGCTGGCAGCGTTTATACTTACATTATTTCGCTAGAGCTACAAAAGATGTAGCGTACAGAAGGATTACAAAATCAGCTGAAATTCATCTGCACGCTACTACTTCTGTCTATCGCAGTTGTTTTTTTAGTAGCTCTACCGTGAGTCTTTGATTTCTAGCGAATTTTTGCTTGAAATTGGATGAAAATTTACACATTTAGATGAACGACTTCTTCTTAATTAAAGGAGTCTTATCGTGCACTTGACATCTCGTTTGAAAGCTGTGGGTCTCAGCTCTTTAACGCATTCCTTATTAATCCATTTCATGGATCCATATTCAAGGAGTTATTTACGTACGAAGGATTTGACCGACTTTTGAGCCTACTCCCGTGCCTAAAGCCCCCAGGAGTCCCTTTAGGTCGAAACAAAGACTGGAAATGGCTTTTGCTTTAAATACACTAGCGGGGCATCATTTTTTAATGCACAGAAGGAGTATTCTTCTAGTCTTAAACTGAAGTTAAAGTTGGAAAATGGGCCATGGAATGAGGATTCTACATATTTTACCAATCCTTCAAACCACGTATGAAGAATTGCATAGAATGATTCACTCCAAGGTACATCTAAGTCTCCTTATCCAAAGACCATAGAACCATTATTACCTTTTCATTTAATGGCATATTTATTGTTAATAATTTTGATTTATAGACCATCAAAGTATGAACCATAAGTACTTGGTAGTCATTTTATATTTGATAGCACTGTTTAAAGAAACCTTGAGTGAGTAAATATTCACAATTGTGTTTTGTTCCTTGTGCTGTCCTTCCATTTGTACACATTTCATATTATGTATATAAATAATAATATGTACAGCAACTCTTTTGATACATTTGTAAGTATAACCTTCACAAAAATCTATCCAGAAAAAGACATAAATAACAAAAATAATTTGTACACATATATATTTGCGATAATGTTCTTTTAACATGTCACCTTGAAAATTCATGCCTGTCAAATAGAATAATATATATATACATATATGTTAAGAAAATATCTATTTTTCTAAGAAAATTTATAAAAATACACAAATTATATAAGTACTTTATGTACCTATATCGTCATGGGTACATTTGTTAAACATGGGAGTTTACAGAGACTCCCCAGTGGACTGATATGATCTTTAATATATTACATAAACTTCATTTCTAAAAAAGAATGAAAAAAAAAAGCTCATAATCAGTTGGAGGTTGGTATAGATAGGAATGTAAATTATATGCAATTCGGGCTTGTAATAAAAAAAGAAAGAGAAAATCAACCTGGCAACCCTGACAATTTAATGAATGTCGAGAGGGGAAGCAGCTTGAGCTATCATGACGTTTTACTGAGTTAATAGCTGCTATTTTCCTTTATACTATATGTATACAAATGAAAACATCAAACCACAAACATTACATACAATACGTTACTCCAGATTCATTATTATATCCACAAATATCATTAACTCCATTCTCCTCAATGAATGATATCCATTTTTTAATTTTTCCTTTGTTCCTCTCCATGATTTAATATTTGCAGACTGTTCTTTTCTTGTAAAACATTATGTATGTTGAGGTAAAGTTGATGTTACCTTCTTAAGGGGAAAAAAATGATAACAGCTTCGGAAAACAAAAAGACCTGTTTGAAGAGCCAACTCCACTTTTTTCTTACAAGCCCGATTTGCATATGATTTACATTCATATACATAGATACATATATGCTATGAATAGGAATGTAAATAATATGCAAATCGGGCATGTAAGAATCAAAGAAAGAGAAAATCAACCTGGTAACTCTGACAATTTGATGAATGTTGAGAGTGAAGCAGCTTGAGCTGTCATGACGTTTTACTGAGCTACAAGCTGCTATTTTCCATTATATATACAACAATAAATAATAACATAGATGAGAGGCAGAAAATTAACTGAAATTAATGTCAGGAAATTATATGTATATTTTTAACTAATAATAATTATACGAGGACTTGGGCCCTTTTTGTTTACATTTTATTTGTTTTATTAATCTTAATGCATGTATTCCTTCATGTGAGATCGATCTTTACTACCAGGTAGATGTTCTCTCTCCCCTCAGTAATATTGGAAAAATGATAACAGCTTTGGAAAACAAAAAGACCTGTTTGAAGAGCCAACTCCACTTTTTTATTACAAGCCCGATTTGCATATTATTTACATTCCTACTTATATTCTTTTTTGAGTCAAGTTACCCTTAGTCCACCCTGCTACTGCTCTCTACTCCTCCAGGCTAACCGTGATGCTCGGTCAAACAATTGAATGAACAGTTGGACTCGCATTATAATCGTGTATGTTTAAATTTTCAATTACTACGTAGCCTTTGAAATTTATATGGCCTTTATAAAGTTTATCCTAGTCTTAATTTCTTTATTTCTTGTGATTCAGCTCTATCATTTTTACCTGTCATTTCTCATGCCTGAGTCTCGTCTTCTTATAGGTATACATTGCTTTGACTCTGATGCTTATTGATTTTTTTTTTTGCATATATTTTTAAAAATAGGTACCCTGTCTCCGCTATTATAGATAGGAATATAAATAATATGCAAATGGGGCTTGTAATAAAAAAGAAAGAGAAAATCAACTTGTTAACTTTGACAATTTGATGAATGTTGAGAGTGAAGCAGCTTGAGCTGTCATGACGTTTTACGCAGCTACAAGCTGCTATTCTCCATTATATATATACAACAATAAATAATAACATAGATGAGAGGAAGAAAATTAACTGAAATTAATGTCAGGAAATTATATGTATATTTTTAACTAATAATAATTATACGAGGACTTGAGCCCTTTTTGTTTACATTTTATTTGCTTTATTAAACTTAATGCATGTATTCTTCCTTCATGCGAGATCTTTACTATCAGGTAGATGTTGTTCTCCCCTCAGTAGTAATAAAGGAAAAATGATAACAGCTTTGGAAAAGAAAAAGACCTGTTTGAAGAGCCAACTCCACAAAGTCTCGCACTCGGCATTTTGCATATTATTTACATTCCTAATAATATTGTAGTATCTAGCAAAAAAGAAGATAGAATACTCCCTTCTTTATAATTGAGAAAGGGGGTGAAGAAGTCGCAAAGTGTGAGAAGCAACGGGATAAAGTAATATAAAAAACATTTTGTAGTAACGTGGGCTCCTGAGGTCACTTTAAGCATGATGAAAATGACAATGTGATAGAGCTATATAGAAATAGTATTTATTAAGGAAATGGTATTTCATTATTATTGACAATAGGGTGAGATACAAGGCCTTGATTTAATAAATTGGGGAAGAAGCTAAAGTCCCTTAGGAAGTAAACTTTTAATTTATTTCCTAAGCAGATATTTCAAGACTTGAATTATATCTATACCTAGGAATGTAAATCATATGCAATTCGGGCGAGTGATAAAAAAGTGGAGTTGGCTCTTCAAACAGGTCTTTTTGTTTTCCGAAGCTGTTATCATTTTTTTCCCCTTAAGAAGGTAACATACACTTTACCTCAACATAATGTTTTACAAGAAAAGAACAGTCTGCAAAGATTATACATATCATGGAGAGGAACAAAGGAAAAATTAAAAAATGGATATCATTCATTGAGGAGAATGGAGTTAATGATAATTGTGAATATAATAATGAATCTGGAGTAACGTATTGTAATGTTTGTGGTTTGATGTTTTCATTTGTATACATATAGTATAAAGGAAAATAGCAGCTATTAACTCAGTAAAACGTCATGACAGCTCAAGCTACTTCCCCTCCTCAACATTCATTAAATTGTCAGGGTTGCCAGGTTAATTTTCTCTTTTTTTTTTATTACAAGCCCGAATTGCATATAATTTACATTCCAAGTAATGACATTCCGGCTACGCCATTTCTCACTTTCTATAATGAAGAAATTTCCTGTCATCAAACTTCCGTCTCGGTGATGTAACAAAGAGAAATCCGGATCCATTCAAAAAACATGGTGGTATCAATAATGATTCAGGTACATTGGATTTCACGTTTTTAAAAGGATTACATCTCCTATATGATCAGTTATATTCCTGAGAGTAACGGAACATGGTGGCTAGCCGTGTTTGGCTAAAATTATTTGACAAATTTATTGACAAAATATAAATAACCTTTGATATTTTTAAAAATAATATCACTCAAAGATTATTCATGAATTTGTGTCCTGATTATCTTGTAAATAGAAAATATTATTGGAATAGTCGAAATTATATATGGACAAGTGTGATAAGTAACATAATATGTCACGATCTTGGTGAAATTTTTTTACAAGAATCTTAGAATTATATAATTCTATCTGAAAAGTAATGTCCTACTTAGAGAAAGATAATCAGTCAAAGAATTATGAAAATCACTTATCAGCAAACCATAGATACATTAGCAAAAAATAGAACATTTTTCACTCACGTCACAGATTGCTTATTACATACACCAAAGGTGACGCCATGAGTTAAAAAATTTATTAAACAAAACGGACAAATTTCAGGGAAAAAAATCTGAAGGTAACTTCAACAAATGGCTTTAAAAATGAAAAAAGAGTCAACCACTGTATTGAATACAACTTGATCTTAAAGAAACACAGTGACAGTTGAATAAAATTGAATTAAGAGGAACAGAAAGCCCTTATGAAATGGTTTAACCTTGAGAATTAATTTTATTTTGGGATGATTAGGAACAAGAAAAGTAGGATATTTGGGTAAATTATTTGATCCTTGCAAAAGCAATGGTTCACTTATTGGCTACACACTGTAAATCTGAATTTATAATGACGTAATTACATATTTTAAACGCATATTAGGGTCTGAAATATAATAAAGAAAAATAGATTTTTGAAGACGATAAAGTTTAGATCACCTTTATTGGGCGCTCCCATTGTGACATGTACATCCCAAGTATACAGGAGAAATTCACATTTTTACTTAATAAAAAAGAAACAAAAGTTTTTATTCTTCTAAAATTTGGGTGTTTATTCCCTAAGATATTCCCAATAATGAGGTCACTTGAAAACGCTGTAAGTGCTAAAGCCAATTATATTAGATAGGTTGAGGTTGCGATACTCCAAATATTTTCTTCCGCCAATATTTCAGTTCTTTCTCACATTCAATTGTCCAAATATGCTCGCGCATAGTTATTAGAATTTATTATTGATTATAAAACTGAAATAATTCATCATACAAGAGAACTCATCCAGGTACGTTTACGTATAATCTTTGTCTATTTTGTAATTATAGGTGTAATACGTGAAATAATAATTACAGAGGAGGTAATTATTTACCAACCAAACAACAGCGAGGTATATTTGTATTATAAAAATGGGTTTTTTTTACAAGATATGATGGATATGAGGGACGTTACTTCGTGAAAGAGAGGGCTTTTTGTTGTTGCTTTGTATTCCGCATTACTTTTTATTTAAAGTACTTAATAAAATGTATAGATAAAGATATAAACTTATTAAAATAATATTAATACTGTATATTATACCAGAATTGCATAAATACACGAGAAAGAAAAAAAATCCGTAAATAATAGTCATATCACAATATAATTTCTAAGATGTACATTCATCATTGAGTTAATTAGTTACACATCGTCACTTCTATAAAAAACACTGGAGGCATTCACATTTTTGACACGAAGATTCACTCTCATTCTGCTTGAATCTGAAAAGTCCCTCGTGATATCAGTGGACACATCAGGTCCCCCGATATTTGTTTGCTTCTCAATTAATTTGAAATCCCCTTCCTTTTTGACCGTAAAACGAATAGTTTGACCATCCATTCTAGTCGTGGTGGACTCTTCATTCAACTTGAATTCTGCCTCATGGCTACGAAATATAGTGTCCGTTCGTATTTTCCACAAACAGTCTTCATCCTAGGAGACAAAACTGTACAAACTTACTATATAGATATACAAGGGCCTTTGATATTTTTTATGTGTAGCATGCATGATTTCATATTTAATTGAATGATATTTTAAAAAATAAAACATTTTGACAAAGGAATTATTACATTTTAACGCTAAAATAACTTACTACAGAAGATTCAGAGGGACACTTCTTTGATATGGTAACTACGGGAGAGGCTAGGAGAGCTAGAGACCGTAGTAGGTAAGGTACTCCTAATTCCTTCAAATAGGCTTCAAAGTTATTAGAATGTCCATAAGTAAAAGTCCCTGTGAGAAGAGAGTCCGAGTGTCCCCGGAGTGTAGGGAGAGTTGTGTTTGTGGTGTTGAGCATTCCGTCTGAGTCAACAGGTGTTCCAGAAATGACTCCTTTGCTCAGAGTGATAGAGAGGATAAAACGAGTGAATAGAGTGGATAAGGGTTTGAAAGTCATAATAAATATGAGCCAACTGAAAAGCATTTTCCTTTTTACAACTGATGCTCGCTCGTATTTCTTCTGTTGAGGAGAATACGTAGTTCGTCGTAGTAAAATAAAAATGTGTAAAAGAACGAAGTTATTCCTGTGTAGTGTGACAAAGGATTGTAGAAAGTAGACTACTGTAAAAGTTTTGCTTTCTCATTGACATATGTTGGTGCTTAGAGCTCCCTTCCTTCCTTCCTTGTTCAGTGATTGTCAATATATTATACTTTCCTTTGAATTGGAGTCTGGAAAGCAAATTATATTAATTATGTTACCGTGATGTTCACATGATAGAGTCTTCTACTATGCTATGTTACTTAATATTATGAATGAAAGATATCATGCAAACATTATTTAAATGGGTCAAATAGGCTTTTGGCCCATATCAAAGAAACACTATGATGGCCGATATATGCAGGCTTTGTCCGTCCATCTATTTATTTTTTGAAAAGTAAGCGTTCGAGTGCTCATTCTTTCATTTTTCCCGCGAAAAAAAAAATCATTTTATTCATACTTATGCATACAGCATAATAATTAAATGAAAAGAAAACCATTTGACTAATCGAATCAAAATTGATAAGTTAGCAATCATGATTGCCACACACACACACCCAAATCATAATGGCGAGGTGCAGTTCCGTAATTAGGCATATATCCAAACAGCGGCACACCGAACTTTAGGGAGGGCACAATTATTAGAATATCACAGCTGGTTCACGAAGGATATGTCTTAAAATTGCTGCTTGTTTGCGCTAAGCTCCAGTTTGACCAAGTGAGAGGAAGGCCTCTTGCTTGAGAAACTTGTTGCCAGGATGGTGTTCACCTTAGAAAGGTCTGTTATGATTAGGAATGTAAATAATATGCAAATCGGGCTTGTAATAAAAAAGTGGAGTTGGCTCTTCAAACAAGTCTTTTTGTTTTCCAAAGCTGTTATCATTTTTCCTTTATTACTGAGGGGAGAACATCTACCTGATAGTAAAGATGTCGCATGAAGGAATACATGCATTAAGTTTAATAAAGCAAATAAAATGTAAACAAAAAGGGCTCAAGTCCTCGTATAATTATTAGTTAAAGATATATAATTTCCTGACATTACTTTCAGTTAATTTTCTACCTCTCATCTATGGTAAACATAATTATTTATTATTGATGTCTTCATTTGTATATGTATATAATGGATAATAGCAGCTATTAGCTCAGTAAAACGTCATGACAGCTCAAGCTGCTTCCCTCTGAACATTCATCAAATTGTCAGAGTTACCAGGTTGATGATTTTCTCTTTCTTTTTTTATTACAAGCCCGATTTGCATATTATTTACATTCCTAGTTATGAATGATTCTCCTAGCAGTACAACGTTCAAAAGAGAGTAACAAAATAGAAAAGGGAAGTCTGAACAGCTAAATGAACGCGGGTTAAGAATTTTATTCAATATTCGTTCTTTTTATTATTATTATTATTATTATTCGATCAAGTGTTCAAAGATGAACGGAGAGCATGAATAGTGTCGTTCATGCATTTTCCGGGTAATCTCCAAGTATGAACATAGGGTACATTGGATATATTATCCAAGGAAGGACAGTTCAAATTCTAGGGGGGGGGGGGGGTACAATTAAAAAAATAAACGACTGTTAACGATAAGAATTTAGAATTTGGTAGGAGTTATTATAATACAATTCTGCAGTTTTACTAGAATAAATTTTCAATTATTGTGTATATGAACACATAATATCTATCTGAGTTGGGGGAACAGTCCCGAAGCCCTGCTCCCATAATTACGACGACAATGTATGTATATTAGTATATATTAATGCAATGCCTCAAGGTAACAACTTTTCCGATCAAATTTATTTGCTTTGCAAATAAACTTTAAGAGAAGGGATGACCAATGATTGGAATAATCATCATGATGTCCAATCATTGTTTGAGCTCCTCATTTGTCTCAATAAAAACTTATAGCTCGCTCTAACTCTTCAATCTTTCTCACAAAAAATGAAAAGACATAGTAATATAGTGATAGGGTTTTCGAGGCCCATTTTTCCCTTGGTCTTGTCTCACCAAGGGATTGACCTTGTTTGGTATTGTAAAAAAAAAAAAAAATGAACGGAATAGCCATTGTGACTGATACCCTTAGAAGATTGAGTCATCCCTTTATTTTATTCATAAGAAAATTAAAAGGAAAATGACTCACTTCAATATTCTCTTTGATTAGGATAAATACATAAGTATATACAATATTCCCTTTGAATCTAATTACAAAAATGTGCATGAAAAAGACTGATCACATGCTTAACATGACATAATATTTAAGTGACTTGTGATACATAGTAGACATTGTCTAACTCCAAGCTTTGCATCTCCATAATAACAACATACCCTTGTTACACCTCCTTTCAATTCCTCCTTGGATCTTTTAGTAGAGCACTACTAAAACTCTCTATTGAACATATTAAATCTCTTGACTAAATATTAACGTAAATATTATTTCCTAAGCCTTTAAGAGCTTTGTGCGTCATTCCATAACTTGTAAAAAAAATATTCAATAAATCAGTACTTTATATATTTTGTTTTCACAATCCAAAAACAAAAATTTACTTGACCAAATGTTTCTTCTTACAAATATTTTTGGTAGTAAATTATATAAGATAATCATTAAAAGTACCTTCTTGAAATGTAATTTGCAAAGTTTAAAATTTTGGTAAAAATAATTACCTAAATTATTGATAAATATTTGTAACTCCTTGACAGAGCTTGGGACTCGAACTCGAGTCCGACTTAAGTCACATTTGTAAATTGGACTCACAGTTCGAAGACTCAAACTCATAGTCAAAAGACTTTGAACTCGACAAAGAATCGTGGTCTAAAGGAAACCGTCAAACCAATGGTAATACTATAGAAACCATCATTGGATGAATAACAATTTTATAAACATATGTAAGCAAAAACTATTTATTTTAATAAACAAAGTAATAGAAATTGATCCTCTTATAAAAAACATCAGAATGGACTTATTGCTCGATATTTTATAGGAATTATATAGCTAAGACTCTCAACTAGTATCAAAGGAATAATGAAACTTGATATAAAACTCGATTCGAGAATTTTCTTATAGACTCAGTCTCAACTCGAACTCATATTAAGTGCCTTGTGAATACCTCTACTCATTGATAACTGATTACTTACATAAATAAGAGATATAAGTATTGATGAATTAGGTTTAATATGGAGAGATTGCTTCAAAATATCATGGTACTTAAACTTGCTTAAATACATTAGTTGAAAAGTGTATAAAAATACCAATAAATATCTATTTTATTGTAACATATTAAAAAAAAAAAAAAATTTTCTTTTCCTTAAGGCCAATGTTGCGTAAGTGATTTATTAACTTTTTTGGCTAAAATATAGAAAAATATAGCAAAGCCAAAGTTATAATCAAAATATTAATATAGTTATTTATTTTTATCTAATATTCAACTCCAGGATTAATGTACAGATGTATATGTGGCCCCTCAACACAAAAGCAAATAAGGATAATTTTTCTAAAAAAAAATGAATCAAACTTACATTTGTACTCTTCAAATATGTGTGTAATTAACTAATTAATTATCTTCAATTTCTGATTAATCCTTCGGAATCAAAGTAAACAAATACATTGGGATTAACTTTTGTGTTGACACATATCACGATTTGGTAGAGAAGCTATTACTTATTATTTTCAAAGTCAACAACAAGTCGAAATGAAAAAAATCCAAACTCACTAAGGGTTAACGTCCATTCAACACGCTTTTCTTCAGTAAATAATGAAACACACATTGATTCAGCAGAGAAAAGGAACCCTTATGAATTCCCTTTCATACAAATTATGTAATTCACGTAACATGTGTCACAAGACATGCAGATTGTTGCATTGACATTATATATACAATGTCAATAGTATCAATGAGTATGAACACATTCTATTTTATAACTGGAAATGCTAACTTTGACTTTGAGGAATCAAATACAGAAATTTATTCGCATGGGCTTCATTATTGTATTGAATATTGACTATCATTCATATTAGGGAGAGTTTGATAATTCTTGCTTCAGAGAAGCCATCTGAGGGGGGCACATTACTTCATTCACTTAAGAAGGATTAAGTGTTCGTTTCAGAATATCCGAGCTCAGTCAAAAAAAAAAAAAAAAAAAAAAGAACGTGTGGGTCCTTTTTATTCCTGCAATTTATAATTTGTAAACCTCAAACTACACTCATGTTGAAAAGCGTGAAGACTTAATAATAAGTGGTGTTTTATAATAACTTAGGATATTTATAAAAACGATTCGCAGCATTGAACTCCCATCAATCTAAGCCTTTATAATATCTACTAAACCATGTGAGGAAAATTTGCCACAAGGATTTTATAATGAATAATACATAAATAACTTTATTATTGGATATTTCTAAATCATATTACTGTTCCTTGATTGGGATCTGAGAAATTATTTCTTATTAAGATAACTCTAGAGACAAATTTTTGTCTGTACATACAAAACATGATATGACGTCATGCTGACATCTCTCCAATAAGCCAGAAGTTGAAAACTTCTAGCCTATTGGAGCTTTTATTTTCGAGATTCGCTAATTTTTCAAAAGTATTATTTAGGGCGTAAAAATTTATTTTATTGCTATAGCATATAGCTAGTGATTAAATCTATATGTATCCCAATATAAAATAATTTCTTCTTCAGAATCAAAGAACAGTAGTAGTCCATGTAGATCTAGAAACGTTAATAAAATTCATATATTTATATACTATTTCGAAAATACTTTCAACGAAATTACCTATTACCTTAGTATATATATCCAAAAACATACTTTTTCAACTTTACCAACATCACAATCATGTCTATAAATAAATTCATGCGATATTTGAGATATTTGTAAGTATTGATAAATGATTGATTAATTATATGTTCTCTATTATGTTGTTGGATACACCTCAAATGTTTTCTGTGAAATCCCTTATGACGAAGAAGTTAATTAAAAAGGAATAAATCCATCAAGTCCAATTAAAAACGAATTCAAAAATACATTTGAATACATTATGTATTATTTTCTAGAAACATAATTTGTAACTGAGAGGAGCTTTATTCCGTAGTTGTTTAGTATTTAATGATACTTCACAAAAGAAACAAATTTGATTCAATACACTCTAATAATAAAAAATTACAGGGGGGGTTGAAACAATTAACTTTTAATATTTGCTAAGGACACGATACAATTCTCTGATAAACAATGAAGGTCTTAATATTCAAATAAAATGTACAAAGTAAATCATTTAAAAAAAAAATAATAGGAATTTGATACGCTATTCTAGATTTAATATAACTTTGAGATGTATCCTTCACATTCTAATAAGCTTTTTAGAGGCCTCACTAATTTAAATCTTTCTTGACCTTTAATTAAAACAAGGTTTTTGGATGAGTGTGTGTATATATGTATGTACTGTTATAGAAACACATAAAAAGTTTTAATTTGTATTGATAGAGGCTGTATATCTGAATCTTATTGATGACGTTATTTATAATTATTATCATGCATTCAAGTATGCCCAAATAAATGACAACAAATAAATTATCTATCCTCTTTAACAAAAATCATGGCAAGCTTCGTGTCATTAAAAAATGAGGACCTTATAAAAAGTGGAGTGTTATCATGACTTGGTCAAACTACGTTTTGTTCAGATCCACTGATTAACTGACTCAATTTCTTACATATGTAGAGTAAATTTTGAATGATAAGAAGGATTCTAAAAGATTAAAGTCATTAAAATAGCTGGTTTCAGCTATTTTAATTTATAAATCGCCAAAACGTTTCAAAAAAATATTTCTTTAATTGATCTACTCATAGGATAAGGACACATAGGAAATCACATATTATATTATATCAAAAATAAGATTCGTAGGTAGAAGCATTTCATTTGTAATAAAAACTTACTTGAAGCATGGTCTATTATTACAAGTAGTAGTAGATCCATTCGACACTGAGAAAAAACACTAACTAAGCAAAATAATATGTAAGTCCGAGACTCTCACACATATACCTTAGATGACGAAATGCCAAAATATTTTTCCCAACTAATCAAAAGTCCCGGGCGAGCGACTTTATGCATGGATGACATACCTTCGGTCTGGAAGTATGTTCAAACTAACATACACTAAAGGCAGCAAGCATTAGTTTACATAAATGAATCAAATAAGATGTACCTATCTACTACATGTTTGTGATTACATGTTTGATGTATGTAGATCTCTTGAGGGATAAGCTGTATGTAACACAAGGAAGAGGATAAAATAGATAAATGCCCATAATTAGTCTAATTTGACTTATTCCCTTTGTTCATGGATTCATATTTGCATCCAAGCTACATACATGTGCAGAAATTGTGAATCTTTTTGTGGTGAGAATGTGCTTATACTAAGTGTAAAATTACATAATTATTCCATGTTGGCAGGTGCTGAATTATTATTATTATTCAATGTATGGACTTTAGCAGAGATGATGTATGTCGTATGTCATTCAATTGTGACTTCAGACTTGACTCACACTCTAGATAATTAAAAAGATTCTCGAGTCTCTTTATTTCGAACTGTTTGTATAATTTAAACGCTATTTATTTTTTATATGGGATTGAATTTTGATAGAGACTCGCTATTGAGTCAAAGTCCAAGTCTGGGATTGAACTTGAAGTGAAAAAACTTAATATTTGACTTGGAATAAGCTTGAGAAAGAGGACTCGGGACTGGATTCGAACTCGTAAATAGCTCTGAATTTAGTTTCCTAAAAAAATAAATTTATCCATATCTGTTTAAGTTCATCTACAAAGTTTTTATTTTCTTTCCAATATGTAGATACATATGAAATGAAATAGAAACTGAAGTCAGGGTTAGTCAGAATTTGACTCCTTGATAATAAGTATCATATTATCTGAATTATGATTTTTAAGGATAAAATGTCCTAGAATTTACATAATATTTATCTATTACAAATCATTCGTCTTTGTGAGAATACACTTGAATGAACCTAATAAGTATTAACATTGTATAATTTAATTGGTTTACGCTTTTAAGCAAACTATTGAAGGCCTTCAAGGCAAAAGTATACACCAATGTATATTTTGAGAATTTAAATAAAACTTTAATATGAGGGATAGTAGGTGCTTTAGAAGGCACAAAAACCATATTTTTTTTAAACCAGTGACTATAAGTCAAAAAGATTTACCGTATATTCTAAGTATTCGCATACATAGAGCATACTTGGCCCGGCACTAAATTAAAAACAAAGTGTGCATTATAACAATTAAGTATTTAAATAAAGCGAAAAAATGACGATGATAAAAAATTAAAATATATTTAGAGATTAAATTAAATAAGATTTGTTCCCTTACCTCCATAAGAAACTTTAACACCTATTCCATATTTTTCCTATTTATCAACAATAACAGGAAATGAATTTAAACAAAAAAGTGAAGTGTCGAAGATTCGGTGAGGGTACAGCTGCATGTTTTCAGTAATTGTTTATAGTCATAGACAGAGCTTGGAAATTGGATATTAAAGTCCAATTTTAGACTCGACATGGGGACTAGAAGTTAAAAATATTCAGATTGACTCGAGGCTTGTAAGTCTTGTAAAAAACCTCGAGTCTTATTATCATCTTAGTACCATTTTGATGATGATTAAATTCAGAACCGATGATTTACATAATAACCGACTCAGACGATAGTCTCGTAATGAAACAAACAGCGAATTCAGACTCGCCTTAGACTTGAAGTAAAACGACCAACGACTCGACTTGATTGACTCGTAATAAAATTACTCGTGAATGGCTTTGTTCATAAGTTTGATCCTATCCAATGAAGGAAATATGAATGTATTTCTTTCTACCACCAGCTTGTTACAACTTCCAAATAGGACCTGAATACTGATACTGTATTCTTCGATTTTATAAATGAACCTTACATCATTGATATTTGTCTAAGAATTGATGAACCAAATATTACATAATATAATACCAATGTCGCAATACGTTATATCAAATCTATTTTCCTATTAAAAGTTTGGAATTGATAATAACTAAAAGGTTTTTTCACAATAGATTTTTATTTAACCTAATGTAGTCATGATTAATTCAATGTTACAGTAATTTAAGTACTCTAAAGAAATAGCTTTATGAGTTGAAATACACTATTTACAAATGACAATGCTATTTTTCAATATGAAGCTGAATAAAAATAAACTATGTATCTATACAAATTTAGCTTACAATAAGTTACTTGAGTTTGTATTTATTTGAAAATAGTTACAATTGAAAATCTGCAGATTCATGATATTTAAATGCATTTCAATTAAATCCAAGCCTTTAAAAAGATTTTTATTTCAATTAAACGAAGTAATAGATAAATAGAAAAATATTATGTTGACAATAATGAAATTACAAAAGGAAGGCCTTTATTATTAAAGAAATAACATCCAAAAATATACAAAATTGAGCCCTCAAAATCTCCTATATTTCCAATGATAAAGTCTATATATTTATTTAATAGAGGTAATAGGGCTATTTGTTCCCTTTAAATCCAAAATATCCTTTCTAACAATTAGAAAAACAAAACAAGAACAAAGATAATTTTTTTTAATATATTAAACTGGCACTGATTAGTTCAAGTGTTCTCTTTTTGAAAATCAAACAATGGTCACCCTCACGACGAGCTTTTTTGTTCACTCGCAACCTCGACTGACAAAAGGGAAAGGAAAAATTTGGAAAAACATATGGTAGCTAGCCTTCTGTATTTTCCTTGTTGCCAACTTGTTAATATTATGCAGAATTTATTATTTAGATATATTATATATTTATAAATTTTACCAATCACAAATCAATCGTTGATACTTGTATATCAAAAATTCAAAAAAAGGGCGCGTAATTTAACATATTTTTTGTACATCAAAATCATAAATAATAACAATACCCTTTACGAGTTCATAGAACGTAGAGTCAGCTGCTTTAAATCAAAAGAGTCAAATGATGAAAATCAGCTGAAGAGAGAATACAGTGTGTTTTTGTTTATTCCAAAAAGCTCATCGTGTCTATGCACAGGGCTTCTCAACCTTGCTTGCTCTATCAGCCCTTTATCTACGACCAAATTTCGAACATTATTACGTCATTTTGACAATACTAGTTCACCACAAAATTGTGAGATACGTATGCACAAGAAAACCCCTCTAGATTTACCATTCTTTGTATTCCATCAATATAGAATCCCTATTGATCACAATTACGTATTACTGCTTCATGTACTATGTATGTATGCATTTATTTTCCAATAAAAATCAATAAGGGTTAAAAATATTTTATATGGATGACTTCTGTTGTGTAATTATGAGGAGCACAATACCAATACGTAATAATAATACCTTGATGAATATACGTTAGTATATTACTAGGAATGTAAATAATATGCAATTCGGGCTTGTAATAAAAAAATAAAGATAAAATCAACCTGGTAACTCAATTGACAATTTGATAAATGTTGAGAGTGAAGCAGCTTGAGCTATCATGACGTTTTACTAAAAGCTGCTATTCTTCATTATATATACAATAATAAATAATAACATAGATGAGAGGAAGAAAATTAACTGAAATTAATGTTTGGAAATTATCTATTTTTAACTAATAATAATTATACGAGGACTTGAGCCCTTTTTGTTTACATTTTATTTGCTTTATTAACCTTTATGCATGTAGTCCTCCTTCATGTGAGATCTTTACTATCAGGTAGATGTTCTCCCCTCAGTAATATTGGAAAAATGATAACAGCTTTGGACAACAAAAAGACCTGTTCGAAGAGCCAATTCCACAAAATCTCGCACGCGGCTTTTTGCATATTATTTACATTCCTACTAATGATCCCACTGTAGCGTTATGATACTATCTATTAAAAGTTTCAAGAGGTAAATATTATATTTTGTCAATGCAAATGTATAATTAATAATTATATGTATAATATGTGTATCCATTAATTATATTACTTGAAACATATGTAATTCATTTTTTTTGTGTTATTCCCGCGTGAGGGATTTAATTAATATGACGTATCTGTTTAATACAATTTGTAGCAATTGTAAATTAAAGAAAATAAACATGTTGGATCAAAGGATTACTCTCTTTAAATATAAAATTTTGTATCAATTCTACCTGTGACCAGGAAGGAGAGCTACAATATATCCGTTAAAAGGTTAAAATAAATTAATTCGGTGTGTGAGCGTTGTTGATTTATTTGTTAGTTTACTAAAACTGAGTGTCCCAGCGCCATCTTTCGGCTATAAATGTTTTGTTAGTTTGTTCATGTCCTACACGACGAGCTTTTTGGGATAAACAAAAACACTATGTATTCTCCCTTCAGCTGATTTTCATCATTTGACTCTTTTGATTTAAAGCAGCTGATCCAACGTATTATGAACTCAAAAAGGGTATCATTATTATTTCTGATTTTGAGATATAAAAAATATATTAAATTGCGCGCCCTTTTTTTGAATTTTTGATATACAAGTATTAACGATTGATTTGTATATTGATAGAATTTATAAATGTATAGTATATCTTAATAATAACTCTTCCCAATATTAAAAAGTTGGCAACAAGGAAAATACAGAAGGGTAGCAGCTATCAGTTGTTTTTCCAAATTTTTCCTTTCCCTTTTGTCAGTCGAGGTTGCGAGTGAGCAAAAAAGCTCGACGTGCTAAGGATCTATAATGTGGTTACTTACCTACACATTACCCACTGGGGATTCTTAATTGTTTATTGTGTAAATATTATACATACATTATAATTCAACAGTCAAAGTTTAGTAAAAGACCTTTTGAAATAGTTTTTTTATTATTTAGGATTATTGGAAGAGGGGGGGGGGGAGCAGAGGTAGTGTCATGGTTAAAATCATCATACCTTTAAGTACCTTTAAGGGATTTAGACAAAGAGAAATAGGTTTCTCAGGTTATTTCTTTTTTAGAAAAGGAAGATTTTAATCTAGATGGGCTTTGGTTTTGTTTTTGACTGAGAAACCGTGACTTTGAAGGGATTTACGGAGACATAAATGTAGATCTTCAAAAATTGCTCTCGAGGCCCGAATGATTTCGATATTAATATTCCCTTTATTTAAAAAAGTAAATAGGTACATTTTAAATGTTTCAGTGTATTTATACATTCAAGGCTTGTTTAAACGTGCAGGTTATCAATGTAAGAGTCTAAAGTTTAATTTAGAATATTAAACTGGCTACGTTTATACAGTTAACAAAACAGTTGAGCATATACTCGAATATGTACATAAATACTAGTATTGGATTCGAGTAAAAAACTCGACTTTACTATACCTTTTCAAGTTCAATATGGGAATAAATAATAAAGAACAATATTTATGAAATTTAGTATAATAACAAATTTATTCGAATCTCATGTCAACAAAATTAATCACAACTGTATACAAAACGAAACTGGATGCTAGAAATACAATTATTACAAATCATTGAGGTAATTTCATAGCATCCTTCTTCAATTAATTGTTCCAGAGCAAAATTTAGTATATTTAAAAAGTGTATAAGTTTCTATGAATCATCTCACATATATAGAAGGACTCTGTCGGAGAGAATCTATTTTTTCTATAAAGTTGAATAGGAATTTTCTTTCCAAATGCAATGGCACTAAAGAGTTTATGATTCATTTGTCGAATATAGTTAAGTATGGCAGCATGTTGTGGGCTTCTTTTTTATACACTAGAACTAACCACAGCAAAATTAATATGCTTTGGAATCTTTAATACAAATTCAAAAGCTCAAAAACACCACTTCCCTCCTACTTTTCAACGTTCATTAAAAAAATGACCAAAAATTGGATTATGCCTTTAAAGCATTGAAGAACAATTTATGAAGTTTAATTTTTCATGTCGTTAAGAGAAAATATTTTTTTTTTTATTATTATTCAATTAAGTGTTATCTTAATTAATTATTCTAAATGAGAAATATATATTAATGAAATACAGTTGTACTTAGGTGCAAAAAAATAATAATAATAATAAAAACTGATGAAAACAGTTGAAGCTGAGAGAATACATAATTAGCTAAGTGACGACCACATGAACAATTTTTGTACAAATTCACTTGTCCAAGACTTGTCTTTTTTCAACACAAGCTTTTAAAGAATACCAAAAATACTCTGTATCCTCCCTTCACCTGTTTTTCATCAGTTGACTCTACGTGTTATGAAATCAAAAAATAAATATTATTATTATTTATGATTTTGATATATAAAAAATATATTAAATCAAGGATTGCGCACCCTTTTTTTGAATACTTTATAAGTATTCACGATTGATTTGTATATTGTTAGAATTTATAAATGTATGGTGTATCTAAATAATAACTCCATCCAATATTAAAAAGTTGGCTACAAGGAAAATACAGGAGGATAGCTACCAGCTGTTTTTCCAAATTTTCCATTTCCATTTTGAGAGTCAAAGTTGCGATTGCACAAAAAAAACTCGTCGTGTTTATTTCCTACAGGGTACTGAATGACTACATCATTAATTATGTAATTTTTATGAATTTATTAATTAAATATAACTAATATATATATATATATATATTATACTTCAAAAGCGACATCTAGCGGAACAAAAATAAGTATCATAGACAAGGAAATTTCTTCCAGATAAAAAGTGCGTTTTGTTAAACAAAATTTATAGCTTCAGTTTATCTCCAAAAAGCTACACAGTTCACGTGCAAGAGAAGTACAAAACTGACAGCTGCTAAACAAAAATACAAAAGTTGCTGATATTTTAAAGATTATCCAATCCTTGGAAAAGTAATTGTAGATTTATAGGCTACACTATGTAAATCTATAATTATGTAAAAAACATATTTTTAATACATATTATTAGGCTCTGAGATACAATAAATAGAGATGGATTTTGGATGAGGGTTAAGGTAATTTAGGTCCTTTTATTTGTCGGTTCCATTGTGACATCCAAATGTGTGCTAGATTAATTCACTATTTTCCTTAATAAGAAAGAAACATGGCCTTTTATCCTTATAAAATTTGATCGTTTAAGTCACTCCATTTCACAATGACGACGTTACTTAACAACGCTCTATGCACGATGTAGAGATGTTTTTGAGACTGACTTACCTGAGACTATAACTTTGGAAGTCGAGACCAAGACCAAGACTTTGAAAAATCACTACAGCCGAGACCATGACCGGCTTGGTTAATCTACACCATATTAAATGGATACAGTAAATATGTAATATTACAGTGCAGATCCTAAATAAACCACATTACCCTAATACTTATTTGATCTCTAATCCAATCAAATGACGAGTTACAAAAACAAATCGCCTTTTGATTGGATAATTTTTGATTGTCAGATTGAAATATGTATGATAATTGATGGATAGCACCTTTTAAGACTCGAGTATTATTTGGTCTGAGTCATTTTTATTTTTATTCAATAATTCCAATGCCTTCATCTTTAACCAATTTTAAAGACTATTTTAATACAGAAAATAACTTTTTTTGCATTAATAATTTAGTCAAAATTTAGCCGAGATCAAAGTTTTAAGGGTCGAGACAGAGGCTCTGTGTTCGAGACAAAGACCGGAGGTTTGAGGACTGATACCAAAACTATGAAGAGTTGAAGCCGAGACTAGACCACCAAAAATTGGTCTTCAGACTGATTTCAAGAACCACATCACTAGCACGGTATCTCATTCCATGGAGATCTGACAATTTCATCGTAGATCTCCCTGCTCATTCCCAGTACCTAATGAAGCCAATAGCTATAAAAAAATTAACTAATTCTTTATATCTTATCGCCCTTATATTTTAACATAACTTCAAGCCCGTGGGACACTTGTATAAAGTGCTAGAGTAGTTTAAAGGAGTTACTGTCCTGTATTGAGACACATAAACTCTTGTTAGGTGACGTATAATATCGATGAATATGAATGATACAACAAATGCTAATGTGTAAAAGGAGCATTGTAAATATATATTTTTTTACCCCCAGGAAATTCAATAGAAAACACATGCTTCTCCAACCCCAATATATGTACATAAATGACCTGTCCTAGTAATATACGTACAAACTCTTATGAACGATATTGGACTCCATCATTAAATCTAAATGTCACTTTCATTATGTAGTCACATTAAGACAACGAATGAAAAAACACGAACCTCCCTCTCACGGCGAAAGGATATTTATTATTATTATTCATATTATCTAAATCTGTTGTGTCATGAGTCTCACCATAATTGTAAAAAAATGTAGAAAGACGCAGAGTACGCAATACATCAGAGCGTACAATATTCAAATAAAAATTATTACGATCTAATAAATAGTACAGATAATAAAATGTACTCGCTCACCCTTATTCTGAGGTACATTGCGAGAAAAATAAGGATTTAATATACCCATATATATAAAAGGTATACTAAAAGCCTTCTATTCAGAACTGTCATTTTTTAAGTATTCGAAAGTGGATGGGGGAGCGCAAGTAAATAGTATTCAACATATAAAAGGCTTCAGACACATTCAAAAATGGCGCCATAAAGTTTGAAGCGCATAGTAAATAATACAAAATAAATAGTATTTGTACTAGCAGGGGAGGGTAAAAATAAGAAAAAAAAAGAGAATAGCTGTGGCTATTTGGCCGTTTTTTGTTTTTGTTTTTTTGGAGCGCTTTTTTAATGTCTGTGTGTATACGTTTTGGTTGAGGCCCCCAGTATGTAGCGCATAGCCGGCGTGAGCCGAGACAGCAAGAAGACAAGAAACAGAAAGAAAGGAGAAAAGAAGAAGAAGAAGAAGAAGGAAAAGAAAAAGACAAACTTGGATCTCTTCGGCGTCGCTTCTCTTTAGCGTCTACGAAATCAAGTGAAGCTCTTCTGGAATTGTCTCCTCATCCTTGAGTGATTCTGAATTTGTTGTGACGGATTTGTTTTTAAAGCAAGTGCATGTAAAGAGAGGAATGTTGGATGCTGTTTTGGAGTTGGATGATATTTCGTTGTTGTTGAGGTAAAGAGTCTTTTCGCTCTGGATCCGAGTTCACTTCCTTTATTTCTTTCTTTCTTTTCCTCTCCTTTCCAGACCCTGAGACTGTTATTTTGAAGCACGAGTTGAAGTCGCTGTCCGTCCGCCAAGAGTGGAGTGGAGTGGAGTCTGAGCCTGTCCACACGTCGAAGCCAGAGGAGGAATCCAAGATGAACTCGTCGAACCCGAGTAGTAACGAGGTAATGGCACTTAATGCACTTGACTAGTCCACTTCACAGTACAGTACAAAGGAGTCCCTTTCCTCCTCCTCCTCTTCCTTGATTTGTTTTCTCTCTTGACCTCGAGCTCCAGCTCCTCTCGGAAATGCTGAGGGAATGTCCAGTGTGTCTGTAGCCATGATTCAGTCTTTTTACCCCCTTGTAAATATCACAACATTTTTCCTGTGACTCGCTAAAGATCAAAGTCCAATGGCTTTTTCAATGAGCTGGAATGGGGGTTCATTTCACTCTTACAGCAGCTTTTCACTGAGGATTTCTATGAAAAAAATTAATTACAAAGTAGAGATATGAGGCAGGCAGGGTTCGTACTGTGAGGTAAATTCGTTAATTCAGGAGTAAATATGTTTTTCCATCCCCCGATTCCTTTCACTTCTTCTAAAGAGAGAGAAAAAAAGTTCAAATCTCAAAGGGGTTTGTGTTCCATTGATTCTCAGATTGATTGAGGGAGTATAACCTTCCTATCGCTGTTCTTTTTTTATCTTTCTTTACATACTTTTAATAATAATAATAATAATAATAATGCTTATTATTATCACTTAACCACCCCCTCCATTAATTTTTTAAAAAAGGGGAAAAAATATATATATATTTCTGAAAAGTTTTTATGGGCTCTGGAAGATGCAAATTTTTGCTCATTTTATGCCGTTTGGATCCTTTTCTTTTTTTTTATCCCACATTTCCCCTTTTTTCCCCATAGTACACCTTCCGGTTTGGTGATCCAGTATGGGCCAAAATGAAGGGTTTTTCTGCATGGCCTGGAAAGATTGACATGCCTCCAGACGGAATGAAGCGACCAGCTATGCGAAAAATTATGCACTGTGTCTTTTTTTTTGGGACACACGACTATGGATGGATCCTTGAATCGGATCTCAAACCATATCAAGAGTTCAAGAAAGCACTTATTTCCAATAAAAAATCAAATAGTTTTCTCAAAGCCATAGATGAAATTGAAGAATTTATTGCTAATGGAGGTAAATCTTCCGTCCTTCCCGAAGAAACAATGGACGAAGAGGCAGAGGAAAAAGACGCAGAATTTGACGCACTTTTTGATAAAAAGAAAACCAAAGTACCTAAGAAGCGAACGTCATCTTTTTCCTCAAAAACGGATTCGTCCAAGAAACCTCGTCTTAAACCTAGTAACGGCAAAAAAAGTAATAGATCCTTCGAGTCTTCTCAAGAACGAGATCTCTCGATTTCTCCTTTAAGCAATCATACTCCAAAGAAAAGTGCATCTGCAGCTGTTTCTTCGTTGCTGGACAGGCCATCTGCCCTTCAACGGCCTGCCAGTCCATCATTCGATGTCACAACCTCATCTCAAACCCTCAAAGAAAAGGATATTCAACCCTCTACACTTAAATTTGGTTTTCTCGGGCTTGGCATAATGGGAGCAGGTATTGTCAAGAACCTTCTCAACTCGGGCCATCACGTCAGTGTGTGGAATAGAACGTCTGAGAAATGTGAAGAGTTTGTTAAAGCCGGTGCATTAAAGGCACTCACTCCTGCAGATGTGATTTTGGACTCTGATATCACGTTTTCGTGTGTAAGTGACCCTCAAGCAGCCAAAGACATGGTCTTTGGGAATTGTGGTGTACTGACTGAAATAAGTAGCACAAAGGCGTACGTGGAAATGACAGGGATTGACGCAGATACATCCCAAGATATAGCTGAAGCTATTTGCTTGAAAGGAGGGCGCTACCTAGAAGCTCAAGTACAGGGTAGCAAGCAACAAGCAAATGATGGAACTCTCGTAATCTTAGCTGCGGGTGATCGTACATTATTTGACGATTGTCAGTCGTGTTTTCAAGCCATGGGCAAGAATTCGTTCTACTTAGGAGAAGTTGGTACAGCTTCTAAAATGAATTTAGTACTCCAGTTAATGGCTGGTGTTACCTTGGCCGGACTGGCCGAAGGAATGGCTCTAGCTGACAGAGCTGGTCTTCAACAGAGAGATGTTTTAGAAGTACTTGAGCTCACTGGTCTCTCCTGTCCCTTAATCATTGGTAAAGGAAAAGCCATAATTGAGGGGGGTTTCCCTACCAATCATCCTCTACAACATATGCAAAAGGACTTGAAATTAAGTTTGAACATGGGTGATCAATTAGAGCAACCTCTTCCCTTGACTGCATCAGCGAATGAAGTATTCAAGCATGCGAAAAGGCTCGGTTACGGCGATCATGATACTTCAGCTGTGTATATTAGGGCTAGATTTTAATGTGAACTCTCTTCATAAGTACAATTATTTTTCTAATAAATCATGTGAAAGTACGAAAAAGTGTATTGGGATGATTTAGATCCATTGTAGAAGTAAATATTGCCATACTCAGAGTGCCCTTACTGCATTGAGAGCAATATCATCATCATCATCGTTGTCCAACCATTCGTTCTGGTTTTTTTTTTGTTTTTTTTTTTAATAAATAAATTGCAAGTTGCTTTTGTAAAGATGATTGCAGAAGTTATTACCTACATTTTGTTCGAATGTATATATTTGTATATGTTAATAATATTTACTGAAAATATATATATATCGTATATTCCATCAACAAGAAGGGTAAAAGATAACTCTTTATTAAATAATGGTCCTAAATTATCTCTGAATATATCATACAAATTCTACAATATTGATAAACTCATAATTATTTATTTAAAATGTATTTTGGTTACATTAGTAGTAATACTCATGGAGATACATACCTACTTAGGATTAGGTGTTGAATTATTTTTTGTTTTGATGCTATTTTACTCATTCTCATATTATGGCTTGATGAAATGCTAGAGCTTATTATGTCATTTAGACTTGTATGATACTCAAAAATGGAGATCATAAGACTTCTTGGACTGTGAGAAGTCGACGCTCCAGTTCCGAAGGACCAAATGATTAAGGGTTGTTACCTATACCACGATTATTAAGAGACACTCCATTGTACAACTTTTTTTCATGTTCCACCCACCTACCTGTCAGTTTCAAACATTTTCCATTTTTTGAAGCGTGAATTGAAATTGACGGGTAGTGGAAATATCATGGAGTTGAGCTATTTTTTAACAAGGGGAGACACAAAAAAAGTTCGCTCCTGGTCAGGGACACTCCGTCTTTTTTTTTTTTTTTTTTTGACGGAGTGTTCTATAAAATATTGGAAATTGGTTGAAACTGGAGAATAGTCTCATGCATTCGTCAGTATATGTATTTTCCCTCTATCTTATCTCCCCATTTTTCAGAAGGTCTGCCAAGTCATCAACGATCAAAATGATGTATCTTCTGACATGAAAAAATTGAACAAATTTACAGGAAGTAAGTTTGTCTTTGTATAATAATGTATGAACATCCCATGATTTTATTTTAGTGAAAATAAAAACTGTTCCGAATGTCATCAAAAGAAAGAGAACGAATTATCGACTTCGTAAAATTATAATCCCCAAGTCTCCATTGATGGTCTTGAATGAAATAGTTGGCTCAGTGACTTACAAGTTTGTTGAAAGCTCTGTTCCATCAACTACGAATGGAATGGCTACTCTCTTTACAGCTCACTGCACGGTAATGTACAATTTAAAAAAGCAAACATAAAAAACTTGTTGTATCCTTTGTATTTCTAGGTTGAA
Organism: Lepeophtheirus nordmannii; assembly: GCA_963680855.1. Lineage (NCBI taxonomy): Eukaryota > Metazoa > Arthropoda > Copepoda > Siphonostomatoida > Caligidae > Lepeophtheirus > Lepeophtheirus nordmannii. The sequence goes on along the minus strand of OY804520.1, from coordinate 22,361,568 downwards.
GGTCGGAATTATGAGGCTTCAGGCACTTCAAAACAAATTGCAAAGAACAATTGTGCTGAACATGCAATTCAAGCCATTGTTTTTCAAAAGTGTAAGGATCCAAATAATTTCAATAAGGTTGACAAAGAAGGAAACTCCATCAAGCCCTATCAGATGGAGGATGAAACCCCATGGGCTCAGCTCTCCTCTTTAGCTTTGTTTAAGCTATTTAATGATTGGCAAGTTAATGGATATGAAGTTCCCCCTGAGCTTCTACGTGCACCTACGGATACAGAAGTTAAGGTGGTCATCCCTCCTTCCCCACCTCTTGTTCAAAAAGTACATTCTCATAAGCGAGTAAATATTCATAAAAACCCAAATAATAGGAAGGAATACTCATTCAAATATCTTATTCATTTTTTTAGCCACCAGGTGGTTCCAAAAAATTGCCGGATAACCCCACAGAGCGTCATCCTGTGCAACTTTTGAACGAGATTCAAGGTGGAGTCAATTATGTCCTTGTAAGGGAGAAACCTACAACACCAGTGACTTTTGTAATGTCTGTTACTGTAGAAGGTGTAACCTTTGAGGGTGAAGGAAAAAATAAAAAGGATGCCAAAAGAAATTGTGCATTAGCAGCCCTTAAAAAGGTACATGGCATTGTTTATCCCGTGAGAGATAATTAATAGGCTGGTTTTTTGTTTTGTTTTTTGACTATCATTGTTGCATTAGTTATCAATGTATGTATTGTATATACTTTAATTTTCAAGGTTTTGGTGTAGTCAATTGATGTATGACACTGTCTTTTACATATTCGAATTATTTTCTGCTTCAATAATGTAATGTAATATTGAATATCAATAGTTATTTATTTAATTTTAGCGATCTATCTCTTTTTTTTTTTTTTTTTTTTTTTTTAAGTTTCTCCTGATACTCAAATTTACTTGTATTTTTATTTTAAATACATAATAGTTAATTAATCAAACTTTGGCTCTTAGTAAATCATTTAATGAAATAATTTAATGTGAGGTAGTTGAGTCGACCAAATAGACTTGACTTAAAATCACCCATATGATTCAATATGGAGTTTTGATTAAATTAATCAGATGAAGAATATATTAATCTCTCATTTCACGTAGTCTTTTTATTTCCTTAGAGCAATCTACGTACCCTTAAAACTTTGAAAATTGTTTCCTTTGTTTTGTTTTTGTACAATTTTTGAAATTATTTATTGAATCCGTTTCATGGTATATTGTCTCTTTACAATTATAGAGTAATATTTTTGAGTTCAGGACCACCTTACCTCTGACCATGACCAACTTTGAAACGAACATGGTGGGGTCAATAAGTACACAATCAATCATCTAGATTATGATGCACTAATGTATATTTTAAACATTCCCTCAGTTGATTTTTTAATTGTAGCAATTTATCTACATATAGCACTTTCAATGGAGAGATAAGGCTACTTAGACTCGAGTCATAAAATATATGTTAGTACACAATATTTATATAATGGGCAGCATAAAAGGATTTTTTTTAATGTATCAATGAAAGAAAAAAAGAATGACGTGAAAAAATTCTACTACAATTGATCCTTATTATTCACTGATTACTAAATAAAAGCGCAAACTAAATCATTATAAACTGCAATATATATACTTAATCTATAACACAATATTCAAATATAAGTATTGACCCAAGTTATACAAATAATTGGTAATTGATTAACATTTATGGAGCTTCAAATTTGTCATTGTAAGAATGGGATCCTCATTTTTACTAATTCATTAGTAATAATTGGCTGTTTATAGAGATTTTGTATATTTCTCATTATAAGTTAGCAATAAATAATTTATTTAAGGGGCGGGCAAGGGGTCAAAACTTAAACGACATGTCCAAAAATGTATCAATTGGCAAAGGTTTTTTTTTTTACAAGAAAGTACATCCTATTTGATTACAGCCCTGCTATATTTTCTTAGGAAACCTCTACTCTGAACCAATGGAATTTGAGGTAGGATCACTAATCAGGCCCCTTGGATTTAGAACAGTATTAATATTTTAAACTGTTCACACATTTTTTCATAACCTTTGGTGGGAGTACCAAATTTTAGGTTCATCAAAGAGGATGATAATATTAATAGATATGATTTGGACATTTCATTTTAAAAAAAGTACTCAACTCCCTTTCTAAAATAAATATAAAAGATCTGTAGTCTAGAGAAGTAGATTCAGATCCCCCAGAAATATATAATGATTGATGCCCCACTCCTCCATGGATAAAGGAGATTAATAATTGCATGAATTAAAGGGCACACATGATACGGACCGTTTTTTGAAAGTATAGGGGTTAACTGGAGAGAAACTAGTCCATGGATGGAGATAAAGAAACATATTCTTTGTAATAACCTGATATTAATTAATTTTAAAAAAAGTAGGGGCCATTATTTTTATTATTAATAAAATCTGGCCTAGCACTGCTTCAAACCTAGTTAATAGCCTACATCACCCCAATTAAAAAATTTTATAACACAACCCATTTTTTATAATGATTATATATTCAGAGTATCCCATACGGGAGTGACTACTCCACATCCTTCTTAATGGATCGCAGTTCACAAACAAAATGGAAGGGAATGACTAATACCTCAAGACTCAAATGACTCATATCATATGAACACTTAAGTATTTGACTTAGATTGAGATACGGACGTTCCAATCTTATAGAAGAATACGTCTGATACATAATATATTGACGTTCGGCTTCGATGCAATAGCGAATAAGAAACATTTCAATTGGGCATACATAATCATTCAAAAGCTCCTCAGAATCATTGAGAAAATTCTCGAAGACATTCCCCTCTCCCTCCTTTAGAAAAATGAATACAAATATGAATTCTGAATATCTCCTTAAGGAAGCAAAACGCCCTTATCGAAATAAAATGCAATAATATTCCTTCGTGTTGACGACAGAAAGACCAAGATAATTATATTAACCGAACGAAGGGATAGACTTTGGCGTTTTCGAGGTCAACCACATTAAAATTGCGACTGAATAATGGCATAAGACCCGATATTTGTATACACATAATATTTACGCATGGTAAAAAAAAATCATTCAGGTATTATTATTCTTCGTAGACATTTAATATTATATTACATTTTGACACATCTCCATAAAAAATAAAATTTGATAATGCGTTGTTGTTTTGATTGAATAATTGAATATTGACGATGGATATTCAACTTGGAAAAAAAAGAAGGAAACAAATAAAGGGGGAAAATTAAAGTTAAGCAATCAAATTTTGTAATACTTTTTATAAAAAATAAGTCCTTGTACATTCAAAAAATACAAAAAGAAAGGAATTGACAACACAAAAAAATGTCGACAATTAAAAAAAAAAAAAAAAAATGAACACTCAACATTTCACAAGATACAAACAAGATATTTTTTTTCTCTTTCATAAAAAAAATTTCAATAAAATTTATTATAGTATAGGTATATTGAAGCCTCATAGCTACTAAGTCAATAATATTTTTATTTTGTGTGTGTGTTTGGATATTGGTTTGCTTTGATTCATCTTTTTCAGCGGTATTAAATTTTAATATATATATATTATAAAAGAGTATAAAAAATTTACAGCAATATTTATAAACGTATAAGATATCAGTATATATTTGTATGTGTTGTAGTAGCATTGTTGGAGGGTGGAATCCATTATTAACTTTCCTAGATTTTAGGCATTTCTTTACAAAATTATGCACTTTTTTCTTTTATTTCTTTTTGGTTGATTTTCTGGCATGCGGCATGCTATTTGACGCACTAAATCGTAAAATAACTAAAAGAGAAGAAAAAAACGATTAGATTGTATGTAAGCACTCATATCCTAATAATAATAATATTAATAATAATAATCTAACAGTAAAGACGCAAAGAAATCAGTATTTCAAACATTTTCTATTATATGTATATGCCTGAATATATTTGCAGTTTTATGAGCTTCAAGGATATGAAAGTAATAGAATAATCCCTTAAAAATATATGAATATTACTGACACACATGCAAAAAAAAACAAAGGAATGAAATAAATAAGAGGCTTCATCAAAAGTACATTCATACAAATATAGAAACACTCCCAATTAAATAATAATAATAATCCGAATACTGTTAATAATATTATTATTTATACAAAAGTGAAAATAGTTTATAAACTAATACATACATACATACATACATACATATGTACATTAAAGTTGTAACTTACATGAGTAACTCCAATTTTGGCCTTGGCAGATGTTTCCATAAAAGAACAATTGTTAAATTGTTTTGCTAGGTTAAGACCTTGATCTTTTCCGACTACCCTTTCATCCTCTAAATCACACTTATTCCCTACCAAAACCATTGGTACGTCATCAGTGTCCTACAAAAAATAAATGAATAAATTAGTAAGTAAAAGCACCTTGAGTCAATCCACGGGTGCAGTACGCTGGGAGAACATACCCCGTTTAAAAATCCTATCTGCACAGCTGAGTTAATCATAGCAAAAATAAATTACAAAAAAGTAAACAATCATGTCTCTTTCAAAAAAAAAAAAAATATCATATGGTCACTAATAAAAGAAAGAAAGAAAAAAGGACGAAGTATAGATTACCTTAATACGAAGAATTTGTTCCCTAAGATCCTGAAGATCATTGAATGTAGATTGTGCAGTAATGGAATAAACTAAAACAAATCCCTGACCATTTTTCATGTACAAGTCTCTCATGGCCGTGAATTGTTCCTAAATGGATAAATTTTTAACATATAAAATGTTAAAAAATAAATAAAAATACAAGTCAAGACATCCGTCTATTTATCTTACCGTTCCAGCCGTATCCAGGATTTCTAACATACATTGTTGATTATCGACCTCAACTTGTTTACGATAGGAATCTTCTATGGTAGGATCATATTTTTCAACAAAAATCCCTTGTACAAATTGCACTGTCAGAGCAGACTTTCCAACACCACCCGAGCCTAGAACTACAATTTTGTATTCCCTCATTTTAGATTGAACGCTACCCTAAGAGGACGATGATTGTCGTGTCGTGTCTGGCGTGCTGAAAAAAAACAAAAAACAACAACATTAAACTACAATATTAAGAATCGTCGTTAGACATCCAATCGTTGTTAGATATTATTAATAAAAGGAGTATTATGTGGTATATGAAAATAAAAAAAAACTCATTATCTAACTGAAAGCAGTTTATTCTACTTTGACTCTCATCTTAATTCAATTCTCTCTTCTTTTATCAAACATCGTTGTTAATATTATATATATATACATACAAATTATGTATATGATATACTATGTGTCTAAATGATGCAGAGAGGTTATTTATTAAAGAATAGAAAATAATTCATTCATTGAGGAGAAAGAGTAGTAATAATAATAATAGTTGTGGGAAAAAAAAGAAGTTTGCTTCTATTGTTTGAGTCATATCAATTAAATGATGATGATTAGGACATTTATCGACATAGCTCCTTCTCATTGTTTGTTCGTTCATTCATAACTACGTGTATGTACATATACATATAAAGTGAAATAATGATGTGCTCATTGTCAACAAGTCGATGAAATCAATGAACAGAACCAACATATTATATACTAAACAAGAGGAATAGTGAGTGATGACTAGGTATATATATGTAGAAGTCGATATTGTAATAGACGAACGTGTGTAGAAGCATAGAGAGAAATGAAAGAAAACATGATCTCCGTTCTTGTCTCACTCACTCATCCTTTTTTTTTTTTTTTTTTTAAGCAATCATTCGCTACGAAGAGAAAAATCAATGCATGGGGTTGGAGGAGGTTCACAGAGATTTCCTCGTACTTTACACACATGCACGCACTCAAAAGGAGATTCATGATTACATTGGATTGTAACGACATGGCCGTTGTTCGTCATGGAGGAGTACAATCACTCCAATGAGTTAAAGGACGACGACGCCGCCGCCGTCCCTTCCACCTTTTATACAAAAATGTCTCTTCTTCTTTTTTGGAATAGGATCCTCGTGGAAGGAAAGGGCTCTGCTCCTGAGGGCATTCATGATCAAAGGTGAAGAGGAGTCAAGGTTTAAAGTCAAGTGAGTAACGGAGAGGAAGAGAGAAAGGGACTAGGAGTCAGCGAGGGGAGGGAAGGACTTATTACCTGAAGGACTCCTAGAAGAGGAAGAAGGCGGAGACCAAGGGTCGTCTTCTTGATTCTTTGTATTAGAGGAGGAGGAGGAGGACGATGAGAATGTTGATGAGGTGATCCAAGGAAGGAAAGGAACGACGGATGTATGAACTTAAGAGAGTTGCAGTAAATAAGGCGATTCCCTCTGTTCTCTCCTCTCTTTACTCCTAGTTGAGTGAATTTGTCAAACCCAAGGTGTGTAGCTGAGACGAGAGTGAGTCAAATGGAAGAAGAAGCGAAGCGAACAGCAAGCGAGCGAGCGAGTGAATAAGGAAAGGAGAGAGAGAGAGATAATTATACACACAGAATATGAATACAATCAGCTACATACTCATTTCTTTATGTCTCTCTCTCTCTCTCTCTCTTCCTCTCTTTGTAAGTTTATAAAAAACAAGTGACTTTGTGTGTATGTAGTATTTACTGTCTATATATCCTGGCTATTAGCTATTATTCCTCTCCCCCCTCCTCTTATTGCATGAAGCAGCAGCTATCTCAGAATTCCTCCCTTTTTTCTCCATTATAATTTAAAAAGAAAAGAAAAGAAAATACAGAGGCCCCTCCATCTTAGCTAAAAATTGTCATTCATATCCTATTTGTATGATTGACAAATATGTAAGTACTAGCTTTTAAGAGGAGGCAGACATTGATGATTATATATTTATCATTATTTTCTCATTATTTATCCTTTACAATATGGATCCTGTCAGCTCTTCTGTAATATGAAAGTAAATCATGCTATGGAAAATGTGAATAATGAAACCTAGCAAAATAAAAACTATTCAACAAGTTATGTCTAAATATAATATGTACATATATTCAAAGAAATGTTGATCCAAGGTCTGCCTGTATTGTTCACAATACTATGAAAATGTAATTCTCTATTAAGTAGTAATGCAATGCAATGCTTCTCTGATTGTTCTTCGCTTCTCTTCTCATCTCTGATTGGGTAGAGGCTCTTTTTGAATTTGAGGAAGGTAAAAGAAAAGAGAGCGAGGAGCTGTGTTTGTGCGCATGGACAGCTACGGAAGGCTAGATGAACTCCTCCTCCTCCTCCTCGAATATTATAGAGGCGGAGTTCTTCGCCCATTTCTCGCCTATTGCTACTTAACATTTAGTACTCCATAGCTCCATAGGGACGTTTGTGGGACTGAAGTGGAGTGGAATGCGGAGTGAAGAAAGCGGTACTTGAAGTACGTGAAGGACGGCGTGAGGATGAATAGCAGTGAATCTCTTCTACAATGGTTCATTGGTTCCAACGACGTGACTTTACAGGAATTCCTGGAGTGGTACAAAGGTGAGGGTCCTCTCCAGGCCATTGGGACTGCCCCGATGTCCCTGGTAGATATGGATGCGCTGAAGCCGGAATTGGTGCTGAGTCTTTTGAACTTCATTCGGGATGAATCCACTTTCATTCTGGAGAAGTCCCAGAGCGTGTGTCAAACTCCGAGTAAGGGGAATCACCCCTCAAAGTATGACTATCATTCTCCGGTCAAGAAAGTGGGTGGGAGTCTTGAAGATCCTCATCGACTACCTGAAAAGTCCCATGCACGAAGATCCCTGGAAGGACTCAGCTCTGGACACAAAAAGGCACACGGCCGGCGGTTAAGCAATGAAGTCCAACTCAGTGATTTAATCGTGAAAAAGAAAACTCCCAAGTCCCGTAAAAAGATTGATCTCATCTCGGAGGATGTATCTCAATTCAATAATCCTGCATTTGGTAGTTCTCCGGCACAAGAGACTCTTCATCCGGTTTTAACTCTCAAAACAACTCTAAAGACAACGAGTGTGAAGCCCACCATTTTGGAGCCCTCTCCAAATGACGTCCTCTTTCAACCTCAATTAGATAAACTCATTCAACTCTATTCTTTCTGCTTGGACGAAAATCTCGTCCCTAATATACTCGTAGAGCTATATTTGATCCTAGAATTACTCACCGTTAGAGAAACTGAAAAGTCTTCGAAGAAAATCCCATCTTCAAACTACTTACATTCCGTTCATAACTGTGTCTATTTTGCCTCTCATGTCCTATCTCTCCAATGGGAACGGCTTCTTCAATTTTGTGATCGTGTTACCTTAAGATTGCTCTTAGATAATCAACGTTTAGAAATTTTTGTGCCTCAACTCAAGCCCAAGCTAGAGACCATATATGAAGAAAAAAAAGTGAAAAATCATAATCATTCCATGTCACAAACTACTTTTGGGGATGGATCCATTCAGAGTGTTCGTTTTCAAAGTGAAACAGACAATCGGGCTAATTTCCCCACTACACAGTCTTTTCAGTACTTTCGAAAGCAACGAGATCTATTTTATGAAATTCTACGCGAAAGTGAGGCTGATGAAAGATCTAGCTCTCTAAAAACACCGGACACAAAGAAAAAAATGAAGGTCAAAGTTGAAACCTTACTCGCTTCTTCTCATCCTGTGAATTTGATTCATTTAGCTCGACTCTTTCAGTGTCAATTAGTTGGAACTTGTTTCTCCTTCCTAATTAATGGATCCACTACGGATGACACAGCTCTAGATACATTAGATGAAATGCAAGAGTTGAAATCTGTCGATCCCATTAAATATCAAAGGCTACAATCACGTTTCACCACTCCATCCATGTTTGGGGGTCCATGTCCTAAACCAGAATTTATTGGACCGCAAGAGTTTTTCAGAGATTTAATTTCTAGCTGCAATAATCATCAGTTTATCGAACACCTGAAAACACATTTAGTTGGGACCATGATTGATCTAAACGATCATTCATTTACTCTTTTGGATACAAGTGAAAATTCAGAAAATATATGCCCTTTAGAGGATGAAATTTTTGAAACTGTTACAACTCTCAAGATTTTGGCCAAATATCTTGGCTACATTGAGTCTCTTCCCTATGTATGCTCTGTTGAAAACATTCCTGATGACTTGGTTGCTAGTCAAATTTCTCTTAGAAAAAATGTCACGCCCGCACTTGATCTGCTTCAAATACTTCGTCAATCACTGCAAGAAGAACGTTTGATTGTCACCATACCTTGGATGGTCGAGTATTGCTCAATGATTGACCCCATAAGCGTACATCTTCCCTATTACCAAGAACTTTTTTCAATGCTGGTCAACATATATCGAACTGTGTTACTTCCAAAAAGTAATGTCACTTGTGGCGGTGAAAGAAGCTTTAATGCAATGAACAATTTCTTTTTATGTATATCCTTGGGATGGTTGTTTGAAAACAATGCTTTCCCTAGAGAACTTTTAGTTGATTCAAAGGAAATGAAAATCAAACCAGAGGAAAAAATTGAAAAGAAAAGAGTTCGGCATCCAAGCAAATACGAAATATCTTTGGATAATACGCCTTGTGTGACTCAAAATTTACTTTATACTTCATGTCCATATTTGTCTGAGCTCAAATCTATCCTTAGTCAGTTTTTGTCTAAGGATCCAGTGAAAGTTGAGACTCTCAATAGTACTCCTGTAGTCTCATCTCCCAGAGTTAGTTCAACCGCCATTCTCTCTTCAGCTGAAAAAATCAATAGACCTTTATCCCAAAGATCAAGTCTGCAAATTGAAATGGAAGAGAATTTTTTCCACAATCAGCCTGCTTCGTTACGTAAAACCATCGACTTCATAGCTGAAAGGGTGGCTTCTAACTGTGTTAAAAAGTTGAGAAAAAATTTTATTGGGCATGAAAGAAAAAAAGCGTCCAAGGCAATTAAGGAGCGCTTGGACAACGAAGAAATTGATAAAAATTCTCCAGTTTCTATGAAAAAAATGAAAGACAGATTACTTGTCGAGATAGAAAATATAGCAAGGGTTTCTTGTGGCACAGTAAGATCTCTTGGCCCGGATTGGATCTCTGAGAGGATGAATGAGTCCATTGCTTTATCTCTAAAAAGCTTATTGGCGGAGGATACATCCCAAGTTGTCTTCCATACTTCCATAAAAATAACTAAAAGAAAGACTTTAGAAATTGCCTGTCAATGGATTGAAGATCATGTTACGCTTCGGTACTTTCTCAAAGATTATCAGCAAGAATTTAACCATTCGTTGCGAGTTAATGCTCTAAAAAATGAGGATGAGTCCCCTCTCCCATTATCTCCTATCCAAGAAACGAAAAAAGTAAGTCATAGTGAATCAAGAGAAAGCCAATCTTTTCATGAGGACAGTAATTTACATCCCTCAAAATTACTAATTCGTCTTAAAGACGATCTGAAATTAATGTTGTTGACAAATAGACCTCTCCTCTTCACTGAAGAATCTGTGATAAATGTTTTAAAAAATATTAAAGTATGTTTAGCAAGTAGTAAAGAAATTATATCTACTCTTGGAATCCGTGGTTTCGAAAATCTTACTGTTGACTGGATAATGTCTTTGAGTAAGTAGACTTGACTCTTCCTAACTTGATTATCATATCATTTTTATATTCTTTTTTTTTTCTACTCAGTCACATTTTCTCCGGATTGCTTGACCTCCAACGTTTTTGATCATTTAATGGAAGTTTGGACCCAACATCTTTTCATACAAAGTCAAATAATGACAGTTTTATGTCCCCGCAATATGGTACTCCTTGGTCAATCTACTCAACCTTACATGACATGGCAAAAGCTGGAGGTGTTATTATACAGACTTCTCAAATCTAAGATTTTAATTCCATTGGCTTTAGAAGATCAATGTATTCAATTATTAAAACAAGAGTGGCCAGAGGTAAAATTTAACATTTTAATGTATTTATAAATATTAATGTTCTTTGATTTATTTTGCAGACAATTTTAAAGAGGTTTGCTAGTTGTCTTCAGGGAGTCGTTGTATTTTGGAAGGCATCTGACTATCATAGTCGCTCCAATGATGATGATATAGAATTTGTTCAGCTGATGGATTGGATTGTCTGGTATTGCTCTTCAGTAGAAGATTATTCTCTGGACAAACAAGAGTTTCCTGACCTTGTTTAAATATGGAATGCTCAATTATTTGGTTTTGTCTCTCTCTCCTATTCCAAGCGTTTATAGTTAGTGTTTTATATATAGTACATATTTTTATGGATTTTTAATGCATTTTTTATGCATGTGCCATGCCAAAAGAATTATTTTTATATATAAATTGTATTTGTCCTATTTTCTTAATTGATTTTTGTTGAGCTATACAGTTATATTCATATATTTATTTACAAATATATTATTATATATTTTATTGTGAGTGTCTAATCATTATGTTAATGTAGACCTGGAAGATGTTGTTCTCTTTTAGAGAGACACTAATTGACCAAGCAGTATTTCATAATATGTGTACTGTGTCAACAAAAATTTATAAAAATGAGAAATTCCCTATTTTTTTATACATGATCAATGTAGAAGCCTCATTCATTCATAGACTTAATTCGGTCAATTATGATCTCTATATTCAAATTTAGGGACAGGTTGATATTTCTTTTATTTGAGTCCAAATGAAAGCATCAATCATATCCTTCCTCTTTAATTGACTAATTTATCAATAGAAATGATTTAAGTGAATGAAAATAATAATTAGTTGAAGGATAATAATGTAATCCAGATTTATAAAAAGCCTAATAAATAATGATAATTCGTAAGGGCGGCAATTTCCCCTCAAAATAAATGACTATTTATTTGAACATGTTTTGATACATCACTTTTTGGCTTTGAGCTTCTTCCTTAAGACCTACACCCACTTTCTTGACTAGTTCAAGAACGTCTCTATCAGGTTTAGGAATACATTTGAGGGTTTTAGCAGCATCGTCGTATTCGTTCATTTTATAATGTGCTTGAGCTCTGCGATAGAGAGCTTTGGAATTAATGGGATCAAGTTCTAGAACAATATTGGCATAATGTATGATTTTGGAGGGATCTGAGCCTTCAACCTGCAATGGAATAGGAAGAGATAAAACGAAATGGGCAATGACTATATTAATATAATTGACTGTTCAATTATTAGTGAATGGATTACTTTTAACAAACTCGCAGTCAAATTATTATAAACAGAAATGTTAAGAGCCAAGCATTTTTCTTCAATGTCCTCCGGAATTTGCTTCTCTTCAGAATCAGGATGTACAGAGACGGATTTAAGAAAGTCCGGCGTTCCAAATAAGTCGCTGTCAATCCCTTTTAAAAAAAGTATGCTCCTATGATATTGCCCAGCCGCTTTTTTAAAGTCTCCATTTTTGTAGGAGACATTCCCTGCTTCTTTGTACCTCTCCGCCTCTGACAGCTTTTTCTTAAGGTCATCCAAGTTAACTTTGATGAGGGAATTCCTATCCAATGGCGATCCCAACATCCTTGACGGAGTATGAACTGATTTGTATTTGTTTGTTGGGCAAGAATAGTTGAAAGAGCTAGCTAGCTTGATAGCTAGCTACTTGTTCATGAATAATGTACGTAGCCAAGGCGATAGCTAGCTAGAAACAAATTCGAAATACTAGCCAGAAGAGCTAGCCCAAAGGCCGAGAGCAACTAAACTTAAATATAACATATAATATAATATGTTATTATATTATATTATAGCCAGCTAGTAGGTACCGACTGCTCAGTTGCAACCCGTGCTACTAAATCACTTGATGAGTATGACGTCATGGGTGTACACAATTCCGACCTCGAGAAAAATAAATAAACTAAAGGCACGTGTTGTTTAGTTGTGAGTTAAGAACTTGGAGGTGCGGATATTCAATTGTAGTCAGAATGGGTGTCGTTCAGCGTGTTGTTAAGCCACGGAATAAGAAATCTCGTCGGGCACTCGAGGAACGGGAGCCAAAGGCAATCGAGACCCTCAAACAAGCTTTAATTATTAAGGGTTCCCATACTTCCGACACAGTTAGAGAGGCTCTCAAGGATTTGGCCACTCTCAAAAAACCTCATGCCATTAACTTTTCCAAAAAGAATGATTACAGACCCTTTGAGGATCCAGTACCCATCGAAACAATAGGTAGTACTCTATTTAGCCATTACTTTTCATCTAATATCAAGTATTATATTATTTTGATTTTTTTTTATTTTAGGGCAAAGGGCGGATGCCAGTCTCTTTGTCCTCGGTAATAAGACTAAAAAACGTCCCAACAATCTCACTTTCGGTCGAACTTTTGATGGAAAACTCTTGGACATGATAGAACTTGGAATTGATCACTACGTTCCCCTCTCACAGTTTGATTCCGATTCGAAAATAGACTCTGGAATAAAGCCTTGCCTCATATTTAATGGACCTCTCTTTGACTCTGTTCCTGAGCTAGCACGCCTCAAGTCCCTTTTTATTGATTTCTTCCGTGGACCAATCGTAAACAAAATCAGACTTGCTGGACTTGAGCATTGTTTATCTTTTACTGCTGTTTCGGAATCAAAGGTTGCTCTTAGAAGTTACAAAGTTGCAATGAAAAAGTCAGGCACTCGCTTTCCACGGATAGAACTTATTGATATGGGACCTCACATGGATGTATCTCTTCGTAGAACCCATTTGGCTTCAGAAGATCTCATGAAAGCGGCTCTTAAGAAAGTTAAAAACATTAACAAGGTCAAGAAGATCAAAAATGTGTCCAAGGATGAACTTGATAATACTTATGGACAAGTTCACATTCAAGCTCAAAGAGTTGGTGAAATTCAAACGAGAAAGGTGAAGGCCTTAAAGCCATCTCTTGAGGAAAAGAAAGAGGCTGCTGCTCAAAAAGCTAAAGAAGCAGATGTGGAACATCGGAAAAATGTCGAGGCAGTTTTTATGGAAACTGACTAAATTGTTATATTCTTAGATATGTATTTTTCGAACTTAAATTTTGAATAAATTATTAAAAACGTGTTAAAAGTTTTTTTTTTATTGGTATTAGTATTCCTCCAATATTTTATTATATCGACTCCTCTCTGTATATTTATATTTTTACCATTCCAGACCAGAGATGACTACTAAAAAAAGAAAACTGAATGACCAAAATGAACAAACACCAAAAAAGGCACACTTGGAATCTGAAGCAGTTGCGGAATCAGGTGGAAAATGTAATTTTATTCTTGTGGATGATATTCGTAATAACAAAAAACATATTGATGTTCTCCGTTATATCGCTACTCATGGAGAAGAATCTGTTAAGGAATTTGTCTCTACTGGAGGAAAGTCGGATGATATAACCATGGAATTGGACTTGGTTGACAAAGCTAAGCCACTCCTCGTTCAAGCCATTTTTGAAGCTGCTGAAAAGTTTTTAGTTTATGCACCTTCAAATTTCGCATCCGAATTAGCACATAAGATCCTACACGATCATATGAAATATATCATTACGCATCTGTCTCCAACAAGTTCCACTACCCTTAAACAAGTTGTTCTCCGACTATTGACAACTATGGTTGCCACGGGAAATGAGAACTCTGCGAAGGATTTGCTGCTTAAACTTAATTTCGATCATATTTATTTTGAGCAATTATTTCTAGCAGAATATTCTGGAGGTCGCAAGACATACATATACTTCTTACTCTCATTTTTTATCTCTCAAAGTCCTCTCATCATCAAAGAATTTATGGATAAAGGAGGCAAAAGAATAGCTGAGATATTTAATGGACTCCATAAAGACCCTGCAGATTTGGTTCTTTTTGTCATTGAAGTACTCAAAGACAAACTTATGATGAATTCTATTATCAGCAAGACCTCAAAAATGAAAATTTTTAACACTTCTGTTTTGAAAAAGATATCCAATTTGTTATGCAATGAAAGTGGATGGACTGAAAATGCTGAAACTGATGATGACACTTCTGGTGTGACTGTTGTTAAAGACTCTGTTCTTGAATTTTTGATTACTTCTTTAACCTCTCCTAAAACTGGTCTTATATTTTTAGATGAGTCGGTTGGGAATTCTGGCCAAAATCGTAATCTACTCCTACTTACATTTCTTCAATCATTAAAAACGCCCTGGGAGAATGAAAGATGGGAGAAATTAGTAATTACTTGTTTGACCAAATGTCCTGATCAATTAAGACCTTATTTGAATTCGTTGACTCTATCTACCGCAAGAGACTCAAGTAGTTGGTTTAAAATTGCGAATTTCTTTCGGACATTGATGAATCAAGTAGAACTTGAATCCAAAGTTATGAGTGGTTCAATGAATAAGAAATTTTTAACAGCAACCCTTTCCAACGTTGCTTTCCCAGAGGTGATTATAAGAGAAGTGGTAAAGCCAGCATTAAAGGCAAGCTTACCAGTTCAAAGAGCAGGGATTGATGTTTTGATCGATCTTGTTAATAAAGTTGAAGGCCTTATATTGAAAACTGAGAAGGCTGGAGTGACAGGCTCTTCGATTAGAACACAGCTCATTCATAGATTTAGAGAACGTATTCCTCCTATAGATGATATTTTGAGCTTTTGGAAGTATGAAATGAGTGTTTCCGAGCTTCATGGGGAGTACTTGTGTAAAACGGCTAAAATTTTGGATTTCTATCTTAATTTTCTCCGCATTGAGTGCGATACTGTAGATCATTTACTTAGTGATATTCAAAAGCTAAATAAGTCCGTTGAGACGAACAAAGCAACTTTGTTCTTTTTAAAATACCAAGCATCATCCTTTACAATCAAAAAGCATTTCAATGATGACTATATCGAGATTCTATTTAATGTAGCCTTAAAATCAGAAGATGAGAACCTTAGAAATTTATCGACTACAACTTTATTTCAAATTTTTGGAGTTCAAAATGGTTTGACTAAGCGATATGTTGAGTTTGAAATATTTTTGTTTGCGTCCCGAGAAACAAATCAAAGCTATTCAACGATTATACAAATTCTTAAGCCAAATATTCGTATTATTTCGGATTTAAATGACGAAATCTTAGAATTGAAGAATAAAATTTGCCAACCAGACGAGTCTCCAGAGTTGACAGGAAAAAACCAGATTGTTGAAAAATTTCTTGATCAATTAATCGATAATGATGATGATGTTATGGACATACTCCATGACACCATTAGTCCAAGAAATAGTTTGCAAAACACTATTAACTTTGAGTTGAGTCCATTAACGATGATTCTTCTTAAAAATTATAATCCATCTTCACAATGGATTATTAAGTATCTTCGTTATTTAAGTTATTCCCAGGATAATATTGATAACTTTATTTTGCATGTGGAAAACTTTGTGAAGAATGAAAGTTTAACATCGCACTTCAATGCATTCAGATTTGGAAGATTAAGTCAATTAGATGATGAAAAAAATATTAGTGTTGAGTCCCTATCCGTCTTCATTATTCTTACAAGGCTTAGTTTAATGTATAAATATAATTGCAAGACTCAAAATGAATTAAATTCAATAAAGGAACTTCAAAATTTACTTAATTCCTCAAGAAATATTCGTAAAAGTGTACTGAATGAAAGCCAAACTCTTCTCAATTTATTTAAACCATATTCAGTAAAACATTCGGATTTGAACCGCATGACTTTAGATGTTTTGGACAGTAATCAATGCGGAATAGCACAAGGCTGGTTTAAAAAGAGGTTTCTCAAAGATTTTCAGGAATCAGATGGTCTTGAGTTTATTTCTACAGAATTGCTCGACCAATGCTTAAAAGTCTTTCAGTTTGATCCATCTGAAATTAGTTGTATGATGGAGGTTCTTATCGCAGGAAAAAAGCCCGAAAATGAAAATTGGTTACTTCATTTCACCAAGTTACTCTTCCATCACCCTGACTCCTTGACTAATTCTATTAAAAATATGGTTGAAGTTATACGTGAAGCAATTAATGCTGCAATTTCTTCGTCTAATTCCCATATGTTTTTGAGCTCTTTTATAGGATTTTTTAAGAAAAATTTAAATTTTGCAATCAATGACTTGAATTTAAGTGATTTTATTCTTCCAATTCTAGAAAAAAATGAAGTGCCTATTGAACTATTGGAGTTCCTTGTTTCCAATAATATAAACTCTTCCGCTAAAATATTTAGGAAGACGATTTCAAAGGATAAAAATTTACTCCCATCAAAATGGGAGAGTCTTTTAACAACCTTAATAACTTCTATTAAACTTAAAGCTACAAAGAAATTTGTTTGTGATACATTATTTGATAGACTTAGTGAAGCCATGCGTGATTCTCTCCTTAAAAACAATAATTTTCAGTTTGGGGAATTAATCATTGTCATCTTGAAACATTTTCCCGAACTTAATCTGATAGAAAAGCTCAATCTAGATTTTGATAGTGATTTTGTTCCAGGTGTAAGCACGGCTTGCTGTTTGATGTCTATGGCCAATGAATCATTGTCGTCAAAACATTTTGCAAATAAAGTTTTGATTCCATGTTTAAAAATGTACCGTCAAAAACTGAAAGATCCTTCTGGGCTCACTGTTGAAGAGATGAAAAATTGCTATAACTGCTTTTCCAAGATGTTGAAGTTCGATCTACGTAAAGTAATGATGTACATTGTTAAGCGCAAAACAGATTTTTGGATTGACACTGTTCGAATCTTTTTAAAACATGGTCTTAAATTGGACTTAACGTTGAAAGCAAATTTGAGAGGTCTTTCTATAATGTCAGAGTTAATTAAATTTTCTTATACAGAGAGTCATGAGCACTTGACCACCATTTATGAAATGATTCACGGACATTCAAATTTTCTTAAGCTATTATTATCCATGCATGCAGGTGATGCTATTTGCTTGATGAAGACAGATTTACTTCTTCTTATTAACTCTATTGTTAATATATCTCCCGAGTTAGCAACTCATGAACATATTCCTTTGTATCTGGGAGCATATGGATCATCTCTAAGTCAATCAGATCAATGTATTTTGTCTATTTTGAAACAGCATGAAAAGAGGCATAGCTTTGCCTCTTTTCAACCTATTGTTTGGGGCTCCCTTGCAATATCGAGATATACAATTGGAACCTCTGAAAAGAAAAACCTGTGGAAAGTCCCCCGATGTTCTGAAATTCTAGGATTAATAGATGCCGATAAAATGTACGAAACTGCAGTTAACTTTCCCATAGAAATGGCTCTATTTGACGGGAAAATATACGGAGACGATCCCAGTAGATATGATCCTCGGTTTTATCTACCGCTAATTTCGTCGTTATGTTCAACAGAAAGCTATATCGACAAACATTTGAAATTGCAAGAATCTGGAGCTTTTGCTCTTGCTCTAGCATCAATAAGTTCTAAAGATGAAAATATGCGAGCTCTTGGTTATACAGTCCTATCCAGGGTATTCCGTCAGTTTGAAGCAACAAAGTTTGCAAAAGAAAAAATGATTTGGATGCATTTTTTCAGTCTTATTCGGAATGGAGCTCGTGAATTTAAGAACTCCAAAACTAACTATTTGCGAATACCATCCATTGTATCTGTCTTCCTCGTCAGGACTGTTCGAATCCTCAAAAGTCCTTTGAACTACATGTATAAGCCTTTGTCTCATTTCTTGTTGGCTAAGCCCTTCCTCGATTTGTTCAACGTCCCAGACTTTTTAAATATGTTTCACTCTATAATAAATGCTACTGAGTCGGATGATACTCCGAGGAAGTGGATACTATGCGTCATAAGAGATGGACTAAAAGACTACCTTGACTATTACATTTTGCAAAAAGTACGAATCATTAGGCTAATTCTATCTTTTAATAGTTCGATCTTATCTACGAATGAGGAGGAAATATTTAAAATTATGGAGAAATGTCTACAAGTTAAAGATGGAGCCATGGATCTTATCGAGTCACAAGGATTTTTGATCTGGTGTTTAAGTAAGCGCTCCCCTCAAAAGAAGTGTATTCATCTCCTTCACACCTGCTGGAACACACTATCTACAGACGACTCATTACTAACATATGACCTATTATTGCAATTTGTTAGTGTCATAAAGGGACTACTCCTTGCAGGTAACATGGATTCAACCTTGTTTGATCTATTAGGATCCGTTTTGAATAAATGGAAAACAAATGCGATCAAAAGACCCATTTTTTCAAGAGACGATCTTCTTCACATTGTGCCACGCAGTGAGCATGTTTTGGATTCTTTTAATAATGTTTTGTTGATTATGAGTTAAATATACATATACTTATCATTAATCAATGATTTAATTTAATGATCATTGATGTAAATAACGCAATCTACATGTGTAATGAGTTTTATTTTATAGTTATCCCAGTTATACTATCAACAGAGTGTCATTATTTCTAGAGATAAGTAAAAGATATCTCAAACTGAACGAATATACGTTGGTAATGGGGAATAAATAACACAGGGTTAGCACTTGTTTCTCCAATTCATAAACTCATCAATGTCTTCGTCGTCATCGCTAGTTGAGGATCCCTCTTCTGTGCCCTCCTCCTTCTTGTCATGCCTTTCCTTTAAAACACCCTCAACTTGATCCCTTTCCTTCTCCATTTTCATAACGCGATTCCAAGCACTCATTTGCTCTTCGATCTCTTCTAATTGACGATCTGATGTAGCTTCTACCTGGTCTTCTGCCGCAATTTCTGAGGCAGTATTGATTTCAACTGAAATTTCCTTCTGAAACTTTTCCCATTCCTCTTGAACTGGATCTCGGTACTCGACTTGACGTGCCTAATTTAAAAATAAGAGACGTATTCCAAGGGAATAATATATATATATATATATATATATGTACCTTTGCATCCTTAATAGGATCATCGAAGAAGCCTTTGGGAAGCTCTCCAGTCGGAGTTTCATCCTCAATATTTTCCTCAGTCTTCAACTCTTTTTCATCGTCTACTCCTCCTTTCGAAGACGGCGGATTATAAATGAGATAGGGCTGCACGGGTGGCACGTAGGACTTTAAATTTTTTAAAATACTTTTGGCTGGCTTTGCATCAAAAAATCCCTGAGGTAAAGAGGATTTATCAGCGAGGGACTTGGATTTGGCCTCTTCAATTAAAAGTTCCTCCTTCTTCGATATTTTATACTTTTTGAGCACTTTTTCATGATTAGAGAGTCCTGGACGTTTTTTTGAAGCTTTTGCCTCTGCCATAAGTCGACGGAGGGCGGCTTGATCCACAGACTTCTTCTGCTCCGACATGGATCCCGTAGCGCAACTACTAATTAAGTACGTAATAGTAATTCAACAATAACAAAGTTCTGTTTTCTATTCACTATTTGTTTATTTATGTTGGAGATGCTACGTCATGGATTACTTCTTTCGACCTACATCAGCTTCCCATTCACTTTCTCACTCCATGATTGGCCAATGAGCAGTGATGTATAAAGAGGGTCCAGCTGACATCCACGCAAAGGACGGTTCTTGGTAGGAATGTAAATCATATGCAATTCGGGCGTGTTATAAAAAAAGAAAGAGAAAATCAACCTGGCAACCCTGACAATTTAATGAATGTCGAGGAGGGAAGCAGCTTGAGCTGTCATGACGTTTGACTGAGCTACAAGCTGCTATTCTCCATAATATATACAACAATAAATAATAACATAGATGAGAGGCAGAAAATTAACTGAAATTAATGTCAGGAAATTATATATTTTTAACTAATAATAATTATACGAGGACTTGAGCCCTTTTTTGTTTACATTTTATTTGCTTTATTAAACTTAATGTATGTATTCCTTCATGTGAGATCTTTACTATCAGGTAGATGTTCTCCCCTCAGTAATATTGGATAAATGATAACAGCTTCGGAAAACAATAAGACCTGTTTGAAGAGGCAACTCCACTTTTTTATCACACGCCCGAATTGCATATGATTTACATTCCTAGTTCTTGGTAGGAATGTAAATATTATGCAAAATGCCGCGTGCGAGATTTTGTGGAGTTGAAATTTATCAAATTGTCAATTGAGTTACCAGGTTGATTTTCTCTTTCTTTTTATTTTACATACCCCATTTGCATATTATTTACATTCCTAGTTCTTGGCAACATTTATCTTTAATAACTTCTTCTTTTATGACTGAGTTCTATTCAATTCAAAAACAACAAGTGTCATTTTTAAATTAAGAAGTTTAAAAATGCCTGAGGATTTGATCCAGGAACTTGGGTCGCCA
Source organism: Lepeophtheirus nordmannii (assembly GCA_963680855.1). NCBI lineage: Eukaryota > Metazoa > Arthropoda > Copepoda > Siphonostomatoida > Caligidae > Lepeophtheirus > Lepeophtheirus nordmannii. Next base: position 22,340,444 of record OY804520.1, on the reverse strand, counting down.
ACAATGGAGGTAGCAACGTTTGAAAATTTATCAAGGATTAGAGTGTGATGGCATTCCGGCCATGCCATTTCTCGACTTCTATAAAGAAGAAATTTCCTATCATAAGACTTTCAAATCGCTGATGTCACAAGAGAAATTCGGATCCATTCAATAAAAATGGTATTAGTAATGATTCAGGTACATCTGATTTCACATCTGACCTATCATAATTCATTGCTTCATTTATTGTCCCACTTTCAGTCGAAGGACATCAAAATCTCATTCAATTTATGGAGAAATCCGTCTCTTCTTGTTTTCCCGAAACCCAATCATTGGAGCTCTTAAGTCGAGTCAGAATTTTCAAAATAAAACGGGAAATTGACGAATAGTATAGAATTATGACAATGGACGAGACTAAGGACTTCAAGGATCAATCTATGATTGGTCCTCTAGATGGCCATTTCCTTGGACGTTTTTGCCTTATTCATTCCCTTAACACCTGAACCTATTTTATACGTGATAAAGACAGTGTTTATGTTATGTTGTTCTACTATTTCAAAGGTGAAGGAGAAAATATACAAGCCTTAGAAGAAAGAATGCCTCTACTTATTAGTGTGACAATAGTCGAAAAGATATTCTACTTGAAACATTCAAAAGTAGATAATATAAAGAATGCCTGATACATCCAGTTGAAAAATATTATTGCCGTGATAAGCATTGATTTGAAGAATTTTTGCATGTTCTTAAATGCTCCCATCGTCAATTGTGATTCTGAGAGGGGATGTGCTTTTATCTAATGTCATAATTAAAATTATCTCATCTTGTGTATATTGATCTTCATGAACTTTATTATTCCATTTTTATGTAATACTTTTTCATTTATTTCTTTTTGATGTTTCTAGTTTTTTAGAACATATGGAATCGATTCAATGACTTATAGTAGTCGATTTCAATGTAATTAATTCCCTGACAATTATTACTTTTTTACTTTTAAATTATATATGAAAAATTTAAAATTGTAATTATGACGTACATTTTCATCGTATTATCAATTTAATCTATTTTTTTGTGTTTATTTATGAAAACTTAAATTGGAATCGCATTGTTTTTCCGAATCAATGTTCAGTTTTTCTGATATAACTATATATATATTTTTGAGATAATCATTATGAAATTTCATCTTATTTTAATTCTTTATTTTATGGAAAAATTTAAGTGATTACAAAATGTGTTACTTTTGACTGTTTGAAGTTTTTATATTAGTTTTAAATGATAATTAAATTGTTGAATAAAAAAAAGTAGCCACTAGATGGTTAAATAAAATCATTTCATTTAATTGTATGTGTTTCTTAAACATGTAATATGAATTATAGGATTCAATTATTTTTTCTACATGGAAAGTACGAAATTTTATGTTGATATAATGAGTCGTTAAACAGATTTCCCTAATATAAGAACATAATATGATAGAATTTCGACAAAATTACATGAACTACTTTTTTAATTTTTAAAAAAAATTGCATCTTAACTAATTTTAATTTTGATTGAATGCTGTCATCCTTTAATTTTAAAGGAGAGCAAAAAAGCAGCCTGAGGAAAACTACCTTCGGCCTGTCTCTTAATTTCCAATATGTTTTTAAAAAATTTTGATTTAAAAAAATCAAAATAATTATTTTGATTTTTTTGCTGTTGCAAATTATAATTTTCAACTTTTTTAAAAAAGACCCAGCCAGGGACGGCGCCAGAGGGGGTAAAGTGGGTGTCACCCTTTATGAGTACCCTCTTGACCTCTTATTCAGCACAAACATTATTTATGTAGAAAAATTGTTAAATTATCTCCCCCCCCCCTTTTACGATATTTATTCATTATTCGGCCCCTTGGTCATGAACTGCTTGCACCGGTCGTATTCCATATTTGTCCAGTATTGCAGTGGTGTCAAACCATTTTTTGAACCAGTATCTACTTTGAAATTTACTTACTAGCCTTGGGCTACCAAGAAACAATTCTTCAAGTCATCATAGTAGACTTTCTAGACTAAAATCAACGCTTCTACTAATTATATTAAAATCACATTTATTATTGCAGTCTACTTTTAATCATTCCTTGGGCAAAAAAGTAAAATGATGTATTTTGTAACATAATACATATTTCTTACATTGGGTAAATTTGTTTAACGACTCCTTATATCAATATAAAATTTCGTACTTTCCATGTAGAAAAAATAATTTAACAATTTTGAGTCAATTTTTAATCTCTTAGAACAATTTTTTATTTAACATGTATTTAATACATCATTTTACTTTTTAGAATAACGTGGCGTATTTGATGTTTGGAGGTTGGGTTGGTGTACGCCAGAGAAGATCACTGGGTCTTATGTCTCTTCCTTAACCGAGACCTAGATTTTTGTAGAAAAGATGTTAAATTATCCTCTCTTATCATATTTATTACACTCCTGATAACAGGTCTGTCCTCAGTCTCATTGATGTGATGTCACTATACTATGGATGCAGTTGGAACTGGAGATGAGTGGGACATACTCATCTAGGATTTCCTATAACCCTGGTTCGTCCCTCTCCCGAAAAAATATTTATATAAATATACATTTATATGATATTTCCTATTGTTTAAAAGTTATATATGTAGATATGTTGTATAAAAACTTCATTACTCTTTAAAGAAAGAAAATTCATATAAGCCCTTTCAAATATTGTTTTTTTAAATATTGTTCATGCACAGATAAATATCAAGACATAAATCATGATCACTTACATTACTTCCTTCCGGTCATACTAAATCACAAATACACATAAAGTAATCGAAATATTTTTTTTTTGTTCGAAACGAAATACATTCGTTGAGTCAAACCTCCCCCCCCCCCCTCTCGACAACAACCGCCTCCACAAAAAAAGTCACCAATATTAGTGACTTTCACTATTGGCTTTATTCACTATTAATAGTGAATAGAGCCAATAAGTTCTATGACATAGAATTTATTGATAGAGCTTTTTTACTGAAGTCACTATTGAACCAAAAACGTCATGTTGGAGACATATAGTTTGTAATTATATAAAATGGACAAATTCTTAAGGAAACTTCATTTAATGGCTTTAAAAATGAAGAAAACTAAACTAGTTTTCAGTATTTTTTTAAAGCTATTCAAATAAGTTTCTTGGTTTCTTTAAAAAAAAAAATTCCCCCTTCTTTACATATTTCATTTAATATTTGGTTCATCATCAATTAAAAGATCAAAAAAATTTAGCCCCCCCCCCCCTCCTAATAAATTTGAAACACAAAAGGCCCCCCTGACACTGACAAGGCTCAACTACAGATGAGAATGTATAAAATGTACTAACATATTTTTAATGTTGTCCGGTAAATTTATCGACATCAGTTTATCTACGTTCATTCATCGATCATCAATTCACCGATAGTAAATTCATCAAGGGAAAAGTTCATCAACTTTTTTCTCCCAATGAATGCTTTCAACAGCTTAGAGCAAATTTGTTTCACGGGGTTTTTCACATTAACACCGACCAGATTAAGATTATTTAAAGAAATTTTGTGCATAAAATAGCAAAAATTATTATCTCAATAACATATTTAGGAGTTGTATTTCCAAAAATGTACGACAACCAACTTTGAAACTCATACAAAAAAACCGTAAATTAGATTTATTTTTAGATTTTGAAGGGTGTTGTTTTGTTATCCAAAGTTAACAGAGGCTCCATTACCTTAATAAACCCCTCTCTTGCGAATTGAACGAAGCAAAAAGGATGGTTTAGAATAAGGTTTATTTTTATCCAATTTAATTAGATTTGAAATAATTACCGATAGATGTTAACTTGACGAATGTAAAGAAGCACTCAAATAGGAAACGGCGATTTATATTTAAAAACTAGTTCATCATGTGATTAACAATCTAACAAGAGGCAGCAATAATAGGTATACACGAATTTAATCTAAGCTGTTGAAAGTATTCATTGGGAGAAAAAAGTTGATGAATTTTTACGTCGATGAATTTACTATCAATGAATTGATGTCGATAAATTTTCCTAGGCCCATTATTAATACATATTATTAGAGTTTGAAATATTATAAATTCTAATAAAGAGATACATATTTATATTTTTGAATGACTGTAAAGGTTGAAGCCCTTATGCATATTTGTGAGACCTTATTGTAATATCCAAATGCACGGCAGTAATTAATCATTTTCTTTAATTGAGCAGAAACAACAAGGGTCTTCATTTTTGTAAAATGTGCTTGTTTATGTTTCCCCAAGACGGCCGACTTCCACAATGATGATGCCACGTGAAAATGTTTATCTGACGACCGTGGACAGTTGAGGAATAATGTTGATTTTCAAGCCTACACAATTGTTTTATTTAAAATAAAAAGTTATATGAGCAGAAACGTTTCTTGTTAAATGCCTCAAAAATTATATCAAAATCATAAAATTACTGGAGAGAATATTATAGAGTTCCCGGGAAAGCTTCTAAATATATATATATATATATATATATATATAAAAGGAGGATATGTCGAAAAGAACTAATGTAGAGCATATTAAGATAATGTCTTTAAAAATGTATATTTAAATTAGAAAAATATTCGACCACCACGAAGATGGTTCTTATTAATCTATGACGTCTGATGAGTCATCTGTCAAAAATCTCATAAAAGTGATTCATCTTCTTTAAAAACTCGTAGCGTTTAAACATTAAGAATTGAGCCCTGAGGTCTGTTTATATCCTTTAAAAAGGCATTATTCCATTCAATGTGATTTTATAACCAAAAGTGTCAGAGCAGAATAACAAAAGTTGACCCCATAATCAGGGGCGTACTGGCCTGGCGGTCAACCGGTCAATGACCGGTGCGCCCCTCTGAAATCTTTACTAGGCGCCCCTTCGATTTAGCATAATGCGCCTTTATCGTACAAGATATTTACTCTTTGCCCGGTGGAAATTTTCGCCCCAGTACGCCCCTGCCCATAATTATTGAAATAGTCATGTACAAAGAGATTAGTTGCAATCAAAAAATGAGATGAAGTATTTTGAATGCTGAATTTATAATATTTGTGACAAGGAAAATACAATGATTAAAATTCCATTAGATGTTCCATATATACATATATTAAACTTAAAGGAGCAATTTTGATTTTTACAATTCTTTCACTCGTAAATACATGAAAAATAAGTCAAAAGTTCAATATGTCAAAATGAAATGATAGCATCAATGTTTAGTTCATAATTAAAATGTTATAATTAATTAAAGCGTCATAACCTATAAGACGAACAAATTGCAACTTGTGGTTTCTGCTAGTACAAATTAAAAAAACTTGTATATGTACATGATAATACATATATACAGTACTAACAAAATAGTAATATTTGAGCCAAAATTTAAGGCAATATAAAAAAATATATGAATTTTTTTATTAAAGTGACAGTGTAACCCAGTTTTCCCTACGCGCCAAGTCATAAGTATTTTAATAATAATTCATATTTAATATTATTATAAATTATAGTAAATAAGAATCTCGTACTGACTGACAAGAGTGTGTGTGTATATATGTAATAATGACGTCATATAGAAATTTCCTTTTTCTTTGTGTTCATTGGTTGCTTCCTTTTTCGTATAATACTCAAGTAGTAATAATATATTTACTTTATAGAATAGTTGTATTTTCCAACCGGCATTCCTCTAGTAGTCTGTATTTATTAATATATAATACTACTATAGTCTACATTTATAGCCGACATTTAATTTCTAGTTCTTGTGGCGAGTCAGGTAAGCCGTAACTAAATTATTCAATCTTATTATTATTAATTAAAATTATTTTCAAATGACCAGGATGGTAAAGAGTACTTCAAGACAACGGGAATCAGCAAATAATCCCTTGGATCAAAAGTCCCTTCTTAACGTCAATGAGCGAATCTTGAAGGAATGTCATGATCTCTATGCGGATTCCAAGTTCGGACTCGTTAAAATTGCCGGAGATCTGGACCTCAAAATCCTGGCTCCAAGGAAAAAGATTAATATTATGCTCATCGGGAATCACTCCGCAGGAAAATCCTCATTTATTAATTGGTAATTATTTAGAATAACGTTAGCAGGTGCCAGGTATATAGCATAGGCAGCTATACCTTTGGTCTATTTGGAGGCATAATATCTAGTGATATCATACGATGTCTAGTGATAATTTACTGGGATTTCTTTTAAGAAAATTTTCGATAAAAAAAACAAAACACTTTTTTAAAGACAAACCTATAAATATTAGTTAGATACGAAATACAAAGTTTTGAAGAAATACATTTGAAATGAGGGCTCAATCTCTTTTCATGAATTCTACCCATTAAATGAAATTGATGAATATCCGAATTCATAATTACTTTAAATTTCCTTCATATAATTAACTATTCTCCCCAATCATTTGAATACAAAGTACTTTGGTAAAATCCCACGTGGAAACAACTGGCCTTTAATTGTTCCCCCTCTTCAATGTAAATATAATATGTATATATCGATAACACACATATTGAATCAGTAGTCAATGCGTTGAAAAATCCACTTGTGAATAGTTGTTTTTGTAGACATATATTCGAACTTGTTTATGTTTAGCTGACGTCCTTTAAAAATATTTGTATAGTTCATTTAAGTTATTATTTAAACGAATGGAGGTAGATTTATTTTACGATCTCAAGTATAATTTATGCATAAATTCATGCTAAAAGAAAACCCTACAGTATGATGGTGGTTATAACATCCATGAAGTTGACCTGATTTTAATAGTTTTTAGTATGCTAATAAGGTATAATTATGTTTTCATTAACAAATGTCATGTTTATTATGATAACTTTGTAGGGTATGTTCAAGATTTCCTGTTGCATTCAAAAATGCAATACTCTATTTAAATGAGCACACACAATTTTTTCTTCATTTCAAGACCGAATTTTACGAATAAAGTTCGCCATTTGTATACAGAAATAATAAAATGCTAGTTCGTAGCTCTTAGAGTCTCAAATAGTCTGACATATCCGTGTAACAAATTATCTGGACTGTTTGGAGTATTGATGTGTATTAAAGAATATTAGGTTAACTATTAAGTTTAGAATAGCTAACTGCCAATTAATGTTTTTATCAACTATATTTAAAGGTACATCGAAGAACATATTCAAAAAACTGGGGTAGCTATTGAAACACAAGGATTTTCCTTTGTAACAAGTGGCAAGAAACGTGAATCCCTTCTTGGAAAGGCTACCCTTCACCTTTATCCTCATTTTAAGCCCTTAGCAGAATTCCCTGGTAAGATTATGATTTATTTTTCTCTTGTTAATTACGGATTGAGGTTTATGATTCAACAAACTGTGATTTAAATAATAGGTTTTTTGCTGTAAAGTTTAAAGTATGAACAAAACCTTGTATGTAATGGTTTCCGTAAGGTTGAATGACTGTTTGGTAGTAAATTACATAACTTATTTGATTCTTTAGCATCCAATTGAATTGTGTGAATATTAAGGAAATATTGTACCATTCTGCAATGATTTGCAATTTTCACAATATGATTGTATGAAATGAAGGTCACGATAACGATACAGTATTAAAGAATTCTTCTCTTGAAGGATTGATTGAATATTTTTTTGGTTTCATATTACTTTAAAAATCTTTAGTCAAATTTTGTGAATTGAAATTTCGTGACACCCCTGGCAGTTGGGTAATAATTAATTATAATTACATAATTTTTTGTAAGTTATATTCATAAATTATAATGATTTTCCTTTTAATTAATATGTTCAGTCTCTAATAAAATAATCATTTCTCATTTTCAAAATAAATCATTTGTAAGGTTTTTATAGCTAATTTTTATTTGTAGTATTTAAATTTTACTGGATTTGCAGTTATATGTAATTTAGGATCTAGTTTGTAATTAGTACTTCTACTTATCTGTGCGCATAATTTATCAGATTTGCTGAATAAATGATTTTGTGTAGCAAATTTCAATAAAATGAGGCATGTATCTATTGAAAAAAATAGGAAAATAACGGATTATTATTATATGAGATCTTAAAACCATTTTTATTTTTTCAATTATAGTCCATTATTATTATTAATATTAACTTAAAAAATATGATACAAGCCATTCATTGTCTGATCCAAGATTTATGTTTTAGCTGATTGGTTCACTCACAAACATTGTGATACACCTTGCATTTCAAATTCATCATCCTTATTATAGCTGAGGGATCGAAAAAGATCAAATTCCGTAATGTTGTAGAAACATATGTCAATGTTTATTGCCTATTTAGGAATACGTTTTCTATCATTGAATGATTCATAGCTATCAAAATTATATGTAGAATATATGAAGGGGCAATTCATTGATACATTTTTTAAATAATGCGAGGGATATTTTTTTTAACGAAACATCAATATTGATTATTTTTAAATGATAAAAAGGTGACTTGCACTTTCATTCTTGTTTAATTGACTTTTCATTCATTTCTATTTATATAATGGAATCAATTAATTAATAATACAAGTGTTTCACCGATGTAGTGTCAATTTTCTCCAATAAAGTAGCTTTAATTATCACAAAACCTCCTATTTTGAAGTAATGTAGTCTGGCTTTGTTGATCTAAATCACTAAACAAAGTTCAATTTAATTATATACGTCCCTATTGCTACTTAGGAATGTATGTCAATGACGTTAAAAAAGTAATGAATTAATTTACATAATAGATATTATGTATGTTCTAATTAAAAGCATTGGGGAGAGGTTCTGTGAATGTATTTAATCTAAACTTGCGATATCCTTCGCGATCTTTTTTGAAAAAAAATGTTTCATTTTAGAAATACGAGTAAATGTTATTTTATATATGTACGTATTGAGTGTTTCATTTTTTAAACCTTACGATTATATTCATGGTGCTTTGTCATTAAAATCTTATATTTCTTATTATTATTCAATGAATATAAATTATACCTACTTTTTTAATAATAAACCTCGTGGTTACAACACTTATTTTATCTTTAATCAATACGCAAGTCCTCAAATTTTTAACCATGGATTAAAATGATGTGTCCATTCTTGTTTATACCTCTACAAATACGAAAATGACATTTTAAACCCAAAATGGTCTATCCGTTGATTTAATGTATTTTTATTTTATTTTTACACTATATTTACTTTGCGGAGACATTCTTGTCTTGAAGGAATTTAGTCAATGTTTCGATCATTAAATATAATTTCTAGATATACACTTCTACACTCTAAAAAAGTTTTGATCATTTCTATATCGTTTTTAAATTTGAGAAAAAGTCTTCCAAGTGTGTACAAGTGATAAAAATATATATATATATATATAACATTGAGGAAATGAATAAAAACTAATCAGATTATTTTATATTTTAATAAATGTCTAGACTAGTTTTTATCATATCTAGGAATGTAAATTATATGCAAATCGGGCTTGTAATATAAAAAGAAAGAGAAAATCAACCTGGTAACCCTGACAATTTAATGAATGTTGAGGGGGGAAGCAGCTTGAGCTGTCATGACGTTTTACTACAAGCTGCTATTTTCCTTTATATATGTATACAAATGAAAACATCAAACCACAAACATTACATACAATACGTTACTCCAGATTCATTATTATATTCACAAATATCATTAACTCCATTCTCCTCAATGAATGATATCCATTTTTTAATTTTTCCTTTGTTCCACTCCATGATATGTACAATCTTTGCAGACTGTTCTTTTCTTGTAAAACATTATGTTGAGGTAAAGTTGATGTTACCTTCTTAAGGGAAAAAAAATGATAACAGCTTCGGAAAACAAAAAGACCTGTTCCAAGAGCCAACTCCACTTTTTTATTTATTTTTTATTTATATGATTTACATTCCTAATCATATCTTAATCATTTCACTTTTATTTAATATGAGCAATGATTAGAGATGGGGGGAATAAGGGGGTAAGAAGTAACGCCGTTGCTTTTTTCAGTAACGAGCTGGGGTAACTTATTTGATTACTTTCCCTTCCGTTATTAAGCCGTTATGGAAAAAAAAAAATAGCTAATACCAAAAAACAACTACTTTAATTTTAATATTTTCTTCAGTCTCATATCTGATTGTCTAGTATGTGACTCATATAAATGATTTACCTACCCTGATTATCTCTGTGAATAATAAAACTTTTAATTCAATCTAGGTTATATTATATTAGAAAGGTCCAAATTCAAATTTATTTATTGGATTTAATTAACGTAACAAGTGTGTTACTTTTACGAGTAAATAGTAAGAGCCTCATGCTCTCTTGAGCAATGTCTCTACTTTTTGACTAGCAGTTACTAGCAGAGAGTAATTAATTATACCTTTTTTTCTTTTTTATTTATTAGTCATTGTCAGTGCTGAATGACTAATACATGTTATGAAAATTAAAAAAAGATCAATGCCACAAACAGTCCGGGTAATTGATTCCGCGGAGAGTGTTTAAGACACAAGACATATGTCAGTGTTACGAACTAATAATATATTGTTATTTTTCTCGTACAACAATGTTGGATTTTGTTAAAAAGGCCATCAAATTAAAAACCTGGATACTTGAGCAAAATCCTGACCAAACTGGGTATATCTGTACACAGTCTAATATGATGTAGGATTTATATGAATAAAATTTATTTGGGATCAAATCATTTTTTAAAATAATATAAATTTATTATCAACTGTTGAAACAAATACTTTTATAAAACATAAAATTGATTATCTAATATGGGCTTATATTAATAACATAAATTTTTTCAATGTATTCCATTGTCTCAGCTGTCGATTTTTTTATTTAACTTAATCGTGTGCTGAATGTTTATTGGCTACACGACGAGCTTTTTGGGATAAACAAAAACACACTGTATTCTCCCAGCTTCAGCTGAATTTCATCATTTGACTCTTTTGATTTAAAGCAGATAACTCTACGTGTTATGAACTCGTAAAGGGTATTATTATTAATATTTATGATTTTGATATATAAAAAATATATTAAATTGCGCGCCCTTTTTTTGAATTTTGAATATATTACAAGTAGTAACGATTGATTTGTATATTGATGGAATCTATAAATGTATATCAAAATTGTATCTCTGCCCAATATAAAAAAGTTGGCAACAAGGAAAATACAGAAGGGTAGCAGCTACCAGTTGTTTTTCCAAATTTTTCCTTTCCCTTTTGTGAGTCGAGGTTGCGAGTGAACAAAAAAGCTCGACGTGTTAACTACTACCAACTGATTCTGGACCTTTTTTTATCTTTCATTTGGAGAGAAAGATTACAAGATACGTCATAAAGAACCCTCAACATCTTTGTTTGAACAAAAAGATTGCTCATATCCGAAGGGCATTTCAAACTTATATTTATTTACTTCGTTTATAATTAAATTTGAGGCATATATTCAAGTCTCAAGTATACAATCACTTTTTTTTTGCTTATAGAGTTGAATGTAAGGTTCATCTTCTTATTTCACTCCACAACGCTTAAATTATAGAACCCTCAATCTTGGGGAATATGCTATAAGGTTATTATAATGGTATAATTTCTATTGTCAATTGACATTTTTCCATTCAGTATAAAACAATAAATTTTCCATTGAAAAATATATATTTTGTTATCTAATTTTACATCGTAGTACAAAGTTAAAGTCAAATCACTAATTCCGTAAACTAAATATTTTATCAGCATAGTCTAACAAGTAGGCTGTGTATGAACATTTTCTGGATTTGTGGGATGAATGTATAAGTACATTAACTAAATCACTACTCTCATTCACTTTATTTACACTAATCAATTATAATTATTATTGTTGTTCATAAAGATATTTTATTTCGAAGTAATTTTTTGGTATTAAAATTTCAGAGTTGAATGGGGTGTGTAAAAAAATGAGAGCCCTCCTCTTGAGAAAGGTTAAAAGCTAGAAGGTATATTTTACTTTATATCTATTTGATTGTGGAGTCAGTTGTGTGAATTTGCCAAAATCAATTTTGCTGAATGATGAACACACATTTTGTTGAAAAATAAGTAAATAAAATTGCTTTTTGAATTTGAATTTGATCTTCAAATTGAGTCTATTAAGCGCTCGCTCATTGGTCACTCATGGTGGCTCCTCAGTACAATATTATTTGACCCTTTTTCAACATATTTTTCATTGAAGAAATTCCGTGGAATTCTAGAAAATAATATCGAATTCTCATGAACATAATTTTTTGAGTCTTTTACTTCCATTTATTTTTCATTTTTTTTGTTCCTTTTTTTACATTTTTCCACGACACACCACACATAGATAGTTGCACGGAAAACGGATTGAAAAACACTGCCTTAGTTCATCATATTCTCATTTTGTTATGCACATAATTTGTATTTTATGATAGTGCCATTGAATAAACCGTTCAAGAAGTTCATTTAGGATTTTGTCTTAACATTTGTTAATCATGATGTTTTAGTTGTTAAACTCTTCTTTTTTTAGCGAATGTTCTACAGAAAATCGGTTTAATAAATATAGATCCTCAGTTCTTGTAAAATGAGGAAGCTATGGGAGTTAAAAAAAAAGCATGAAATTAAAAATATTTCCGCCATTTTTTTTGTTAAAAAATAAGTAATTTGACACTTGTAAATCACAAGTGGAAGAGAGAGAGAGAGGGGGTGGAAATTTCTCGCTACAGATAAAGATGCTGAAGATCTCCCGTATTGAATTTTGAAGTAACTCATTTTTATTTAATGAGATTTCTAATTAATATTATTCACATATTTTATTTTTTTCATTTTCAAGAATTAATTATGAATCCCTAGCTGCGTGTTAAAAAGAAAGATGAATTACCTTCACAAATCATTATCCTCATCAACAACAAAAAAGTATAGGTTTCATATTATATAATATGTTGTGTGCACAGAGTTTCAGAAAACTTCGATCCTGCGATCCTGGATCGCGAGGAACTCTCGTTACTTTTCCAAACTTATCGAAATTGAGGAACTTTTCTTGTCCGAGTAAGTTTTATCATCAACCCGAGAATTGAATAATCTTAAAATATAAGATGAAAAACTTCCTCGAACAAACAAGAAATGCTCCTCAATTCTTATTTATAGTTATATAATCATCTACTTTCTGAAAAAGAGGACAATTCGACCAGTCTACTGTTTTGAAAAGAGTTAGTGACAAGAGCCAGAGGGTGCCATTTTATTCTTGAATGCTTATTATAGTCAATATTTATACTGATTCTATTTGTTTGTGTTGTGTTTATGTTGAATATTATATTCATGGATTAGTTTTGTTCATAATGGCGATATATAAATGAGCATATATGTATTGCATTTTTCTCGACCCCTAGGCATAGGCGTACGAGGCAGGGAGCTGGGGGCTGCAGACCCCCCAGTAGGTCAGAGATCTAAAAAATTCGGGCAAAATTACATTTTCTCGGGCAGAATTAATTATTAATTGCTCAAAATGTCTAAACTGAAGGTTTTATGGAGTCTAGAAACGAAAATTTTCTTTCCCGCCCAACCATGATGGGCGGTAATTTTAAAGAACATCGATAAACCTAAATTATCTCTTACATATTTGAGCAAATTTTGACCAGTCATTTTTTCTTTCCGTACGTCTATGCCCCTAGGTAATTAATCCTTTAAATAGCCATTTCATGAGACAGCTTGTTGAAATATATACAAATAACTTGTTAATTGATATGAATGATAATTTACTTTATTCAAGGGGGGAATCAGCCACCATTTTGAGGAACCTTTTCTATTTAAGAAAAGTCAGGATCGAGGAAAAAATTACACTTTCTGAAACTCTGTGTGTGCAAGTTATAATTTCTTTAAACGGATTACACTAGCTGCAATTTGTACGTCTCCATCTATACATTGATGCTATCATTTTATTTTAATCTATTCAAATTACAACTCATTTATTACTTATTATCGAGTGAAAGAACCGTGGGGGCACTTGCATTTGTTAATGAGCAACAGAATTATTATTAATTATAATAATATTTAATTTATTTATACATTTACATCAAAAAAATTAGAAATCACATCATCCTTGATATATATATTGAACGTCCCATAGAATTGCAGTATCCTTCATCACAAGTAGGCCTTCAATTTTTAATTACAACTTGTACGATACATATATATATATATATATATAACACTTAACTTGTAAATTGCAAATCTGTTATTAGTTTTTTCCTGTCAAATCTGGTTCTCGATAATTTTTGATTTAAACTTTTTGAGTATTTTTTTAGTCTTATTTTTTAAAAGTTTTGTACTGAGAGTAAATACGACTCAGTTCTTCATTTATTTTTAAGCAAAAAGTACAGACAAATTTGGATGAGAAAAAATCGTCAACTTTTTTAAAACAATTTGCTATTAATTTCAAGGCATATTTTTTATTTTTTATTGTCTGTTATTTTGCAGATTAATTGAGTACTTTTTTTGTGATTTCATCAACAGTGGCACAAAATGAGCCCCCCATTGCACGAATCTTCTTACAGATTCAAAAACTTTAAATATTAATAAAAATATTTGTATGTGTGTCTCCATCTATGAATTTTCCGGAATTTCTTTCCTACAAATTACGCTTAAAAGTTTCTCTTAACCGCGGACTAGACTGTGTATAAATAATATATAATTATTGGTCTTTCATTCACTAAAGAGCTTCTAAAAGCTCTAGTTTAGCAACAATACCAATTTGATTTCAATTCTTTTGAGGAAAAATCAATCGAGGTTAAGTGTACTTGGGTTTGATTACTTATTTATTCATATTTTTTTTTCATCAGGGGTTCGCACCTTTCAGAGTGAAAATAACAAATAGCCTCTGTAGTGACTCGTGTAGCAGAATGCCCATGTTATTTTACTCTGACTTTTGAGGGGCCGGGACTTGCCTAACATAGGTGTACAGGATATATAGATATAATAGACTGGAACTCTACTATAGTATTAAACCGTGAAATACAAAATAAATAAGTACATATATATACGTTTAGCAAATTGAACCGTACACAGTCAGTGTCGAATCCGGTGCTATATAAAATACATAATACTTGTCATGATTTAAAGAAATAAACATAATTTAAATAAAAGAACCTAGTATAAGACAAAATAACAGGTTGATGATGGCTCATACGTCGAGATTTCCCTCTATATAACACCCTCTATGTAAAATATTATCATTTTTATTTGAATATGGAATGCTCTATGGAATGCAAAGTGAGGGAAGAAACTCTTTCGACACGCATTTCCAACTCATTAATTCATAGTATATATGTATAGTATTCATTTATAGTTCATTAGTATGTATTATCTCATATCTGTAAAGGAAACTAGATAATATGTAGTAGTAGTTGTGTATTCCTTTCTTCCGTGTCCCTAGTCTCCGTTGGGGTGTGAGGCTGTCTCTCACTCTGATAAAGACGACATCCTTAATCATATGTATAATGGATATTCTTAAATAAGAAATTAAAACAAACATGTTTGTTGAGTCATCATGGAACTCAAGATATTGATATGTTGGTGAACACATCAAAAGTCGATAAATTATTGGAGAAGACGAGAGGAAATACTTAGATATGAATGCGATACATACTAATTAGTATGATAAATGATATGTGAGGAAGACACATAGGTACAAGAAGTTTTGAATTTTTCCATAACCTAAAATTGAGTAGTGCTCTATTTTATGATGGCAGATTCTAATTAATCATGAAAATATCTTACAACAATAAATATGCAGAAATTCAGAAAATATCATGTCACATTTAGGAGTAAATGATTGGGAACTCGAATTTGAATTAGTATGTAAAGCTTGTTCACTTGTGGGCCAAATTATGTTTTCCAAGACTGACTGCCTGCGGTCCAAGAGCCCTAATTATACTATATTTGCAAAAATATGGTTGCATACATAGTTATACTTATTTAATAATAAATTTTTTTTTTAAACCTATGATATTTATAGATTTCAAAGGTCTCTGCGGGCGAGATTTGGCACGCGGGCCGTAGGTTGCCCATGCAAAGTTGATGTAAAGGATTAGAAATAGACTATGTATATGACTATTTTGCATTTCAATAGCATTTCCTCTTGTTTTTTTTATCAAGTCAAGATCTAATTGTAAGAAAAAACAGAAAATACAAGAATATAAAATCAATTTTCTCTTCTTTGTCGTTCATTATTCAGCTCAAAGCTTTCCTCGACCCTCTCATATTTATGCACATACTTGAGATGGTAACTTATTTTTAGAGATTTTTTTTTATATCTACATATATGAATGTAATATGTATGTAATATTATAAATAGTTTTCGCGCATATTTTGTGCATGGCGTTTTGGCGGTTTTTCTTAGGTTTTGTAGACGATGAGCAACGTGTCTTTCTCTCATCTATCAATCATTCATCACCCCCTAACCCCATGTAAATTCGCGTTGGTCTTGGATCTCGTGGTGGTGGTGGCGCTGTTGCCGCTGCTATTGCAGCTGGTACTCCTCCTGAGTGAGTAGCTACTTAGAGCTGTAACAAGAAGTAGTGGAGCCTCCTCAATACGCGCACGCTCTTTTTACTATTAAAGAATTAGCAGGATATGACATGATGACGACTTCTTGTTATTCACGATTCAAAGTATACTTGATATCTTGCTAGAGAGGTCGGATGATGACGTCGTGTGTCGTGTGGTGTGATGGTTTTTGAAGTCTCTTATCTCCTCTCCACTACTTCTTCTCCTTCCTCTACACCAAAAGGGGGGATTTGTGCCTTGATGATACTACAATGTATGTACATATGCAGTCAATCCCCCTTGGGAGTGTAGTCAATCCCCGGAAATGGAGTTTTCCTTCCATGATAAGAGACCCTTTTAAAAGGAAGGGGTTCATCCCTTGGATCTTCAGTTATTTTTCGTTCTTCTGGATGTACATACAGAAACAGAAGCGGCAATCATCGTGAATAGCTGGGTCTGGGTGACCGTTTGTGTTTGTGAGTTTTTGTCCGTTCTCCTTTCTCTTCATCCTCCTTTTGTTTTTTCCTATTTGCTTTCGGCTCTAGGAAAAAAGTTAATGAGGATGAGGATCCACATTCCCTTTTTATCCTCCCTTAAAATGAGAAGAAGAAAAAAATCAACGAATTGAGATTCACTAACACAAGCCTTCGTCCCAACCTGATATCATCCCGTTGTCTCATTCCCTCTCCTCGAATCACACACCACTTACACACGAAACTCTTGTCACAGTGATTGTCTTAATTAATTGTTATTATTACTCTGTATTGTATTGTTTATTAGATACCTAATTGAATTTGGTTTTTCGCCGGGCATCTTTCATCATATCTGTCTAAGAGTGTGTTCCATTCAAATGAATTGTAATACACGTGATAGCTGCCCTTCGAAGGGCTTTATTCATTAGGAAATAGTTCTACGGAAGCAGCCTTTGACCTTACAAAAATCATTTCTTGAATCACAATTATACATACATAATTACATAATTAATATATATTACATACATTTAAAAAAAAAAAAAATAAGGTTTTGTTCTTATCTAGTTTAATTTTGTTAATTTATCCATATTATCAGTCAATATACCTACAATTGTATTTAACAAAAATTAGTTTATTTTATTATTTTTGGGGTGTTTTTTTTCATTTTTTTTGATATTATTTAGGTGTCTTGGACTTTTTATCAACTGAAATTTCCACTTCAAAACAAAAAAAGTTCAATCTCATTACATTTGTGGATACTCCTGGCCTTGTTGATGGGGATATGAACTATCCCTTTGATGTGAATGAAACAATTCTCTGGTTGGGAGATCTCGTGGATCTCGTTTTTGTTTTCTTCGACCCTATTGGACAGGTTTGTTGCGTGTTTTTATTTGTTTATTTTCTTAATAATCATAGAACAGCTGCTGCTGGTTGTTGTTGTTGTTGTTGCATAACTGGCATTTTACAATATCTCTCAGCTGAGTGGGTGGGGGTCCTTCAGCAACTAGAGAAACATTAATGTATGTACATATACATATATGTAATGTAGGCTCTGTAGTTCTTGTAGCAACTGCATTCAGCTGCTCTCCTTATCTCTCTCTCCTTCCGTCCTTCCTTAAGATATCTCTTGTTTTTGGAAGAAAAATAAAAAAAATATTGCTGCTAATTAATTATCAAGACTTGATGAAATTTGAGCTATCCAGTTTGGGGGCATTTTTGTTTTTATTCCATCTCTGTTTATCCTAAAATATTTACCAAAACTATGTAATGCCCACATACTTATATGTCTGTTATGTTTGCTTCGTCTTAAATAAACTAAGATAAAAATATGTACATAGTAGTAAGTTGAGCTTTGAACTTGTTTTTTCTACTTTATTCAAACACAAGGTTTTTGTTGTTGCGTAAGGAGGCAAATGTTGTGGTGTAGGGAGAAGTCAGCTGGAAAAAGGGAGGAAACTCACATCTGCAAGTCCCTTCACATGCATACTTGTTGTTTCATGCAGTTCTAGGAGAAGTAAAAATATCCTGATGGTCTTTTAACAATGCACAGGAATTAGTTGAAATCATGGAGAAAGAAATATAATTATTTCCCCATGGATAAAATCAATAATGACTTCCTTACTAGACATTATTCAATCACCTCTTGAATATTGGATGAAAGTCCTAACGTCTAGGAACCTTTGAATACTGACGTCCTAGGTTTTTAATTCAATATCATGACAAAAACATGACAAACACATCCATCAACAGCAACAGCTGATCGATCCCATTTAAAATATGTGTATTCGTTGCACTGACAGTCTAAAATAGTTTGATATTTCCACAGAACTAATTACACGCTCCTGTTTAGGGCAGGAGTCCCTTAAATAAATAAGACAAGTCAGCAAAATTTTGCTTTTTCAAAAATCTTTTAGGTTCAATATCTAATTCCTGTAGTGAAGACTGTGAAAGTCATATGTCCATTTTTTTTGTTCTTGTCTTCTGTAAGGGTATATTATGGGTATAACAAGGTTGTCAGGACTAGTGGCCCTTTGTAAAAAAAAAAAAAAGGTTTGCTGCCAAGGTAATTGCTATGAGAGATTTATTCTCTCCTCTGTAGTACTAATAGAACTACTTGTCACTCCTCTTAGTAATGTATCTTTTGATTGCCATTTGTATCAAGTGGTTTGAAAAGGGATTAAATAATGATGAAGGAAAGCAAAAAGAAAAGATTAATATGTATACGGTGCGAGTCATGATGAATCATTATTTCCCCCTCACTCTCTCAATGAACTCCTCTTATGCACAAAAATTACATTGTCCTTTTTCAATTCGAAGTGCCTTTGATAAGAAGAGCGTGGCATGTTATTTAGAGGAAAAAGAACTGAAATTATGCCGATAACCCCAAAGCTTTGAAACAATTGAGCAAAAGTGAATTTTTGTCGAAAATTTACTTGTCTAAGAGATGACCTTTTTTGTCCACTAGAAGGCGCTGAGTGTGCCATGAATTACTCTTTAACTGACTACGCAACCTCCATAAAGTAAATTATTTGAAGATATGACAAATATATAGAAGCTGAAACTACAACAAAAAAGGCATTTATAGCTATATTAGCTATATTTCCTAAGTATTTAAGTAGGGGAAACTCCTCATAAAAAAGAGTCATTTGATACAATTTTACATTAAAATACTAAATAATCAAGTACAAATCCTCTATACA
Organism: Lepeophtheirus nordmannii; assembly: GCA_963680855.1. Classification (NCBI taxonomy): domain Eukaryota; kingdom Metazoa; phylum Arthropoda; class Copepoda; order Siphonostomatoida; family Caligidae; genus Lepeophtheirus; species Lepeophtheirus nordmannii. The sequence goes on along the minus strand of OY804520.1, from coordinate 22,320,768 downwards.
TATTAGGGCTTTTCAATTGGCCTTGCACTGAGGTCATTTTGCCGTGACCTATCTATTTATATTCCCCTTCAAGTATGGACACCGGAATTTGAAAAACTTAGCAATTAAAATTTTCTTGCTTTCAAGCCTAGTTAGTTGTTTCGTGTAGAGATCAACTGGCATTTGAAATTTGTGCATCTATGTGTACTATCATCCAATACCAAAATTTATTTTACATAATTGATTTGAAATATTAAAATCAATGGTAACGTTCAATTATATTGATTGATTTATTTTTCTTTCACTGTTTCTCTTTTATTGAGTTTGAGATAAAGTCCCTCGTTATTGTAAATACACAGGAGATAAAAATGATTAAAAAAAAACATATTTGTGATGAATTCTCCACGACCTATCCGAGAGAAATACTACTGCTGCTCTGTATATCAAGTGAATTCAGAAAAAATGCCATCGCGATGCGATTATGGAACACACAGTATTAAGTCACAACACAACGGCTTTCACTTCCAACTTTTATTTGTTGACATAGCATGTTATGTCAACCATGTATCTGCACATTTTGTTCGAATAATGAGAGTAAATATAAATTTTTTATTCTTCCTTGTTCTTTGATTAGGCTTTGTGTAAACGTACCTTAAATATAGTCGAAGAACTAACCAATCGTCATCCCGAAAGGGTTCGATTTTACTTATCCAAAGCTGACGAAGCAGGATATGAATCCGATAGACAGCGTGTTATGATGCAGATAGTTCAGGAACTGTGTAAACGTCCTGGACTAAATAAAACCGGCTTTGACATGCCTACCATTTTTATTCCCAATCCAAACAAGGTAAGTTATTATGAATTTAGGAGGAAGTAGTTGAGTGCAGCAAAGGATCTGATCTTGCTTTTATTCTTAGGAAATCAACTGTGTAAATCAAATCAATGACGTTTGTAAGGATATTGAAAAAACCATCAGTCATACCATACAAAATACTCTGAATCATTTAGAAATTGACTGCGATAAAATCAAGTCTCTCATTGATGAAAAAATTGAAGAAGATAACAAGAGAAAAAGTCAAAATATGTATCTCAACTTTAAGATTATTGGGATGACTCTTTTTGTGGGTCTTCTCATGATTCCATTTGGCATACTTTTCTTCAAGGATGTAAGGCCTTCTAGTTTGAATATGTTTACATAATATCCTTATTTCTTTTGATACCATATATGTATTGTTTTTGTTTAAATTTCCAGAGATTCAAGGCTGCAAGCGGATCAAGTTTTAGTGTAAGTTCCTCAAATACTTTTTCAGTAAGTACATATACATATATGTGTCACGTTAATACAAAAGCAAGGAAGGATGATTTTTATCATAAAAAATGAATCTAGCCGAGATTTGTATTCTTCAATTCATTAATTAATAATCTTCCATTTCTTTAAGTATAAATTATTCTCCTCAATCCTTTGAAGGTGTCGCAAATTGCACTTTGAGATAGCCCGCTTATAATAATAATAATAAAAAAAAAAGAATATGATAAATTCTTCTATTTGAAAGGTCACATATAAGACAAAAAAAAAAAATCATAAATCAAAGGAAGGCCCTAGACTAGGAGCTCTGTGACCCCATTAAATAAAATCTCACTAGGAAAGTTCCTGATCCACCTGTAGAACCCCTAATCTACATAGACAATACATAGTTAGTAACACTGGATATCTCAACCTATCCCAGAAATTTGAATGTACAACTAAGCCCTCAGTCAATCGTTGGCTTATATGTAGATTAAATTTCTGGGATGTATTGCAAAAAATATGCACATTGGGAATTTCTCCTTCTGTTGATGTTTGTTCAAGATTGACTTTATGTTGACACGCTGCATATGTATGTACTTGGCTGTTTAAAAAAGCTGAGTTTTAAACTTTTTTGAATCTTTAGTTTTTTAAGACAACAACAGAAAATTGGAAAATTTCGGATGTCAGTTCTGTTATAATCGCAATCTTGGGGGTTTATTTGATTATGATTTGGAGGTGGAACGATACTAAAGTGTCCACCATCCCTCGGAAAAGAAAGAATGAGCTCCTTCAACAACAGAAACACGTTGATCAAACTGTGAAAGATAAAAGGGTAAGTGTAATGTAAGGATAATAGCTTGCCTTCATATGTTATTATTTGCTTGTTTATTTCTTCTTAGGCCACGCTTTACCAAGACTACTTGGAACAAATGCTATCCTCCAATGACATTTGAAATCATTTCTTTCTAAAAAAAAAAAAAAACCATCTCTTCATGTAGGTACTCTTAAATATATTTTAACTGCACGTTTTTGAAGAAGAAGTAACGCGCGTATTTATGATTAATATTTAGAGAAAAGAGACGAATCAATTTTTATCAAAGATCACATGGAGGAAAAAAAAAAAATTGGAGGTCACTAATTTGTTATTTAAAAAAAAAAAAAGTTTTCAGGAGCGTTGTACTGTCTGTCTCTTCCTATTTATTATTAACTTTGGAAGAGCAAAAAGTGATGCACAATTATTGAAAAACTAAAGCAAGTTCCAAAAATCCTTAGTCCTCTCAATTCCTCTACTTTACCTCATATATATGTACATATACATGCAGAAGACCTCCTTCTATCTCTTTCATTCATTACTCAATGTTGCATGCAGTTTTTTCCATTCCTGCCAAAATTAAATTAAACAAAATGCATCCGACAAAGTGATTCACAATGATTTTAACTCCATATTATATATACATATTATTTTTTATTTACATTCAAGGAATAGTTTAATAATGAATTCGTTGTCTTACTTTTTTAAAAAATGATGTACTCTGTCTATCTACAGTGTAATATTATATATTTCTCTCTCCTTCTAATGGACATGAATCTGCGATGCATATTTTTTTTTTGTGTTCTTATCACCTGTAATAAAAAAACGACTTGATTAGCATATATTATGCCAGATTGGTTTTTATTAAATTATACCTAATTATTTATTAAATATGATAAGAGTTTGTATTTTAATTACTCATGGCTACTATATATCTAAGAATTATGACTCAGCTTCTTCAAATTAAGACTCGATCAGGCGTGTAAATCCCATTTCTTAGTTTGTTGTTACTTTTTTTTGAGAATAATTATTATATGGTTGGATATGAGTAGCACTTGACAGATTATGAATTTTCGGGACAAACATCGGTGATTTCAGGGTTAAAGAACTGATTTTTTGTACAAAAGATTTGGAGAGAAATCTCCAGGAAGGGAACCAATATAATTTTTGAAAGACCGTCTTATTATCGAAGACGTAAGTGTGCTCTTTTTCATTTAAGTCGAGGTATGGAGGACCTGAAATATACATAATTCGTTATCATTTAGAAGAAAGTTTGTGTGTTTAAAGTAAAGTTTACCTCACAAAGGGTCAATTTGCCAACATCTGCATAATTTACATAGTTTCATAACTCGTCATGGTGAATCAAATGAATAATAATAATTATTATTAATAATATTTGTCAGGATTTTGAGAAATTACATCCTTTAATTTTTCTTCTGGTAACTACTAAGTTCTGTTTGATTCCTATTATTGTTGCCAGTTGTGGCTACACAAAGGGTTTTTTGACAATCTATAACAGGTTAAATTAAAATCACGTTCCTTAAATTGCATTAATTTTTAAGGTCAAGAATAAGGGTAGAAGAAATTTCAGAAATCACTGAATTGACCACGTTAGAGCTTTCAATAGTTATGTAATTGAAGGCCTATGTTATTTTTATTTTTTGGAAAAAAATGTATCTATCATGTCTCATTCAAAATTATTTATATATTCATATAAATAAGATATTGGTTATACTAATTATTATAATTATAACTGCATAAAATCGGTCGATTTAATTAACTCATGGGTATGTATTGTCAAGTCTTACTTCACTTTCTTTATAGATAAAAAAATGATAAAAAGAATCGAAATGAACTGCAGTTGTGTAGGCGATCTTAAGCTAGGGGTAGAATAGTGCCACTAAACAATTGGGGGAGGGGGGTGCATTACAAACAAGTACTTGGCTCATACATTTTTCATACATATTGGAAAATTATTGGACTCTGTTCTTTAATTTATTTGTAAAATTGAAAACAAAATTCAATGTCTTACTAATAAGACCCATTTTACTCTAAAAGTGAAGCTCCCTAGAACTATTACTATATAAATCCTGGTCAACGAATTTTTGGCTAAAATGATTCATGTCACCATACAAGGAGAAGGGATTCTTCTGATTCTTGATGAATCAGAATTAAAAATGTTGTAGCATTTGTGAAATATTTTCGAGATATCAACAGTAAAAATAAATAAATGGGCAAAATCTGAGTCTAGTGTGATTTGAGACTTACATCGAACGTTTATTGTAATGACAAATGATCATTGACTAAATGCTTTGAAACTTCTTTTTTTTTTAAGAATATGCAGGTCAAAAAGTGTTTGGACATTAAAAAGGGTACTAACATCAAATATTGATGATAAAAGAAAAGAAATACAAATGCTAAAATCGTTTTAAGAGGAAGGCTCCGCCGATAAAACTTAATTGTTTTATTCCACCGTTAATTTTTAATTGTTTCTTGCAACTTTTTCTTCAAAAAGAAACTGAAAAAAAGACTCAATTTGAGTTGGTAGTGAACCCGCCAATTCCAACTATTGAGCAAATGTTCACAGCTCAACAAGAAATAATTCAATTTCAGAGCACTAATAAGGGAAAAAGATAATAGAAAATGAAGACCTGGTAAAAATATACATATATATTAAATTTGTATGGAGTTACATACCAGAAATTGAATTATCATGATTATGAAAATTGTCTTTGCTTCGTACAAAGATAAGACTTTTCTTCTGAAATATCAAGTTTCATTCCTATAAACATGTTCTAATATAATAAATACATAGGTAATAATATAATGTACAATGTTTGAAAATGATAGCAACACATATCGATTGGTAAGGAATATTATTCATTTTATTCCTTTTTTCTGACCAAACAAGGGATGTCGAAGTAAACAAATGAGGTACGCAATAAGATTGACACTACGTTTTTTTTTATTTATTTAATTAAACAAGGAACAATGATGGAAAAAGCAAATTCCCCCCGCCCCCAAAAAACAAAAAAAAAACATTAAATATCACAGAGTCACAACTATCAAAGAAAACTCTCAGACCAAAAGGAGACTACTTGTAAGAAAATAAGTAGATACATACATACATGAGTTCAAAATTAAAGAAAGCTCTTCTTTGGATGTTGAACTCAGGCTTGAGCACTTAATGGAAGGATTGTAGCCACCTCTGTACATATAAATTCAATTTCAGTTTAAGGACTCACTCAGTATCTAATTCACATCTCAGCAGTGAAGTATAATTCTCTCCAATAAGAATTTAATTTAATTCCTACATACAATAAGCTATGGCAGAGTTGATGTCTATTCAAAATTTGAAACCAGGTCTCAAGGATCTTCAACTTATGTGCATAATTTTGGATATTGAAGAGGCTAATGTCACGAAGGAAGGTCATGAGGTTCGAACAGTTAAGGTGGCAGATAGAACTGGAGCTGTGAATCTCTCAGTCTGGGACGATCCAGGTAAATTGATCAACTCGGGTGACATCATTCGGATATCCAGGGTCTACACAAATGTTTGGAAAAACTGTCTCACACTCTACATCGGAAAAGGTGGGGAACTCTCCAAAGTTGGAGAATTTTGCCTTGTTTTCAGTGAGACTCCATTTATGAGTGAACCCAATCCGGAATTAGCCGCAATTCAAGCTCAGATTCAGGCAGAGCGTTCCTCTGGAGGAAACAACTATGGCCCAGGAAAAATATACTCCACTCACCATGGCTCACCTGGTAGAAAAATAAGTGGGGGAAACATGGATCAACCAAGCTCAACGAGTCACAGTGGTGAATCAGATGTCAGAAATATATCCAAAGAAAATAGTTCATATCCTAAGAACGTCAGTAATCCCAATCGAAATAATCAAACGAGATAGCTTCTCTCTCTCTCTCTCTCTTTCACTATCATCAAAACTCTAATCCTCACAATTAATTATGTTGTTGATATTATATTACCTCTATTTTTCTTATTATTATTCTTTACATGCCTAATGATGATACATTGTTAAAATATAAAAATCAAAAATGTTAATTCCTTTGGTAAAACCACACTCATAATTCTTGGGGATATTGAAGCAGAATTCAAGGGTATAAATTTATACAAATATGTACATAGTAGGTATACATACGTAGGGGGAAGAAAGGGAGAGTTGATACACTTTTTGCACTTTCTTGCATGAGTGCAAAAACATGCATCAGTTGCAGATTGTAAATTAATTAATATTTTAGGCACCTTCAATATTTACACTTTGTTACGATAGAGGTCGATACGAAAAATTTATCAAATGTATCCACTCTTCCCACCGGGAGAATTGATACAGTCCAATATGCATCATTTCAAAATAAAAGTGAAGTGCTTATATAACTTTACCTTTCTATAATATACTATATATAATATATACTTTTCATCATAAAAAGTGCCTTTTTCGTTTTTGGATTTTGATTCTGTCTGTTATGGCTCGGTTCCTTTTGTGCAGCAAGTTCATTGCGTTTGTACACTAGCAACATACTAGAGTAAACACACAAAAACTATATCATCTATTCTAACGATCGTTAGAAATTGTTAGAATTGCATATGAGGGAGAGAAACCCTGTATCAACTATCCCTTCTTTGGCTTTTTCTTTATTTTTTTTTGTGATCAAAAGCTTGTGTTAATTTATGATTGAATGAGTTTCATTATAATTTTAGTTCTTTCTATGTGTTTTACATAGAATAAAAATTTCTATGAATTCCAGTTTGACCAAATTTAAAATTCTTAACTTGTTTTAATTTATTACTTTTAGAGTTCGAAATCAATTTGTACTTATTTATACTTTATCTTTCTCAATGTGATGCGCAATGGAGGAATAGGTAATCATTTACGGCTCATGAAAATATTAATTAATAAGGACTATAGAAGGGGTGGATCAACTCACCCTCTGTTCCCCAAAAGGACTTAAGAAAAAGATTGGACACTCAACTGAATGAGATGATACTTTTTCATTTTTGTTTCTGATTGGTTAAAATTGTCAGCCGTCATATGTTCCTCTTTCAAAAAATGTCTTGCTCATTTGAAAGTTACTTGCAAAGATATTTTTCATAATTGATGTGTGTTGTGAAGTTTCGAGTAAAAATTGATCAACTAGGGATATAATAATAATCAGTCTCCCGGCTTCTCGTCCATGAGAATGCTTGGTATTCGTTAAGGAAAATGTGATTATAATAATAATTATCAATATGAAAATGGCGAATACTTAATCGACTTCTTAGATGAATTAAAGGAAGGAACATCAAATCAATGAAAAAAGAGTTCTAATTGGCTCTTGAGCTGTGTGTTTCTGTATTTTTAGAAAAAAAACTGTGGTCCTCATCAAATTTTAAATAGTCATGTTTGTTGACCCTGTAGTTTCATTCCAAGAAATAATGTATTTATGAGTAACATACATATGAGGTGGAAAAATACAAGGTACATATATACTTGTATTCAAGTAATGGAATATCTATTCACATGTGATGTCAATATCAAATACAATTTTGAAGCATAAAGCTCACTCAAAATATTTGTAATTTATTAACACAACATAATAATTATTTTAGTGAGAATGGAAATGGCTATTTTGAAATGATATTCGCGCTCAAAAATTCGTCAACATTTCCGTCATAGACAATTCACTATCATTTTTATGACACATTTTTGTAGAGAGGAAATGTTAGTTTAAACATGTAGAGACTTTTTATCTTATGTAACTGCTCCTGTACAATGGAAAAACTAGACAAGGGTGTCTCAAACTTTTTAAACATTTTAAATTTAAAAAGTAAAATCAATATGAGTATAACTATATTTTTTCGGTGAGTAATGGTAGTGATAGTTTTACCTGACACATAATACTTACGAGGCGAGGACCATGACTTTCTCACGAAATGCATGCTCCTTTTTCAGGTATGTTTTAGTATAGGGTGTCTCATCCTTTGTGGTGATAAACTTTAACCTGGCAATGGTGCTCTTTAATCTTTTGCTCGAATGAAAGAACACACAGGACCATTGGGCCGACTTCTTCACATGACCAAGATGTCATTGAACGATGTACCATGGGACACACCGAAGATCATTCTCAATTTCTTGATGTTGACAGAGCAATTGAACTCAATACAGAGGCAAACAACCTTCTTTGTATTGAATTACCGTTGGTCATCAGTATCCAGACGAGTCTGGACTTTATTGATAGTCTTTTAAATGACTCCAATCTTTATAACCTTGTCCTTGAGAACTATATCCAAGGCCTCCTTAATCCCTCTTGTTGAGTTTGACTTGATGTAAAGCAAAATGTTGCCCTCTATGTAGTCTTTGATAACTGTCTCTGAGCAGTTGCAACAATTTTTCTCTGCTGTATTGTAATTCTTCATTGTGTTAGGTTATTGATAAGTGTTTTTGAGGATTGACTACAAAAATTTTGTCCTTTAATCAGAGTACAATGAATTTAATAGAAATACGAGGGACAATACTATTTCACATTGATTTTGATTCCACCTCGTTTGTAAGACTAAAAAAATATAAAACAATGTATAAAAAAATATGTCAAAATGTCTGTGTATACATTTGCATCTTAATTCTTGGAGAAACATACCTTTTTTTCTTTCATTGCTGATATAATTAAGTGTCAAGGATGTGTCTAATGAGTCTCAACAAGGATGTTAATGTCAGGATCTAGGTTGGTTAGCTTCTGTCGTGCGTTATACTTTTTTGAATGATGATTAAAATTGTTTAATATGTTGAATAAAAAAAGTATTGATCAGATGATGCTTAAATAAAATCATTTCATAAACTTATATTTGTGTCTTTAATGTGTAAAATGAATATAAGATTTCGCTTAAAAATATAATTAATCTACTTGGTAACATTTGAAACTAGAATAGAAGTTTAATTTGAAGATGATATAAAGTATGGTACTTTTGAGATGAGATGCCAACAAAGTCATTTAAGAGGTTTATTCTCTATTTGTATTCATTGGGTATTAAGTAAATTTGTTGACCAATAGTTAGAAGAGTATTCAAATTTTTTTGACAAGTATGAGTCCATGGAAAAGGACTCAGATTTCATGCTCTGGAATTCGTGATCGTAGATTTATGGTTCTGTTCTTACTAAATTTTTATATCCAATAAATTATTATTAATAAGCTGTTATTAAGTAAAACAGCAAAATAATGACAGCTACATTCTCCTCATCAAATGTAGTCGTCTGAAATTTTGCCATTATTCAAGGGTGCCATATTTTTTATGACGTCATTCCAATCGTCAGTTCAACAGATTTCTCTAAATCTATTGTTCTACAAAGAGCTGGTAAACGCTCTAAATGACAACTTAAACCATAATAAGTATTAAATGTTAGAAATTAAAGTAATAATTTCATGATAGGTATTAATTATATTAGCTTTAAGATTTAAAATTTTTGGGGTATTTCCCTGGATTCTTTGACTTCTGAGATCATTTCATCATGGTCATTGTAAATCTCCAATTTTGATGGAATCTGAGTTTCATCTGATGATAATCGAATCCTTCATTCCCTTCACCGTATTGAAAACTCTCAAAATGTCACAGTTTACGATAGGAGTTTTTCTGTTTATAAAAAAATTACAATCGTGGGATATGGATTTTGTTGACATTTCCTTCAGTTACCTATATGTATCCCTTGTTCCTCTTAATTACAAACAGACATTTAAATGTAGTTATTCAAGTTTAATATCATTACATGAGTGTGAAAATATAATTTCCCTACACTTATTTTTTACTATTGGATAACACTTCTTTACTTTCAAATGCCGTAGTATGAAGGATCGGATTTTTCAGTATAGAACATGAAATTGACTAAAATGATGGTGAGTTGGACATTCAATGAAACAAGCGTCTTGGTCTTGTTAGTAATGAAATTAAAAATATCATAATTGTCAGTAATTACGTTCCTTGAATAAATATCTTTAAATTTATCTCGTGATTACAACTTTAAAAGTGTTGTATAAAGCTTTGTTTTCTCAAGGCTTCTGTCTCAAATTCATTTAGATTTCATTTCACTAACCTAACGGATCTTAGTTATAACTTTAAAATTTTTCAACTCTATTATCAACGATCAAGGATTTTATGCTGACTCGATTAGATAATTTATTTACTCTTACTTTATGGATGAATTTATTAAATTGTTTATCGTTTATTAATTTTGTAATTTTCATTATACGTTTTCAAGATATACGTAGCATATACATATATGATTTTCCTTCACTAATTAAATTATCACGTACATGGCTCGACATCCCTCACAACATTTACATTTTAGTCTTTATCTTACTTTGAGTTGAAATTATTCTGTGCTAATTTGAGTTTATATATAAAATATATATTTATATATAATTTAAGCACATATTCAGTATCAAAGTCATTAAAAGTCTTAATCATATTCTATTAGATTGTTTCAATCTAGTACTGAGTAAAAAATATATATTGATTTAATGCATTTATACGTACTGGGATAGTTTTAGAGTCAAATTATGCCACTTTGCCAGAGGAAAACGGCTCAAGGAGTTATTTGGATTGCACTTCTTGCATATACTATCCATTTTTAAGGCTTCCAGTCGAAAGGAATAATAGCATTTAGGTTAATAAAGCAAATATAACAAAAAAAAGGGCCCAAGTCCTTGTAATAATTATTATTTATTATAATTTTTAGTTTATTAGCTAAAAATGTATAATTTTCTGACATTAATTTCAAATAATTTTCTGCCTCTCATCTATGGTATACATAATGTTATAATTTATTATTGATGTCTTCATTTGTATATGTATATAAAGGAGAATAGCAGCTTGTAGCACAGTAAAACATAATGACAGCTCAAGCTGCTTCACTCTCAACATTCATCAAATTGTCAGAGTTACCAGGTTGATTTTCTCTTTCTTTGTTTCTTACAAGCCCGATTTGCTTGAAATTTTTTACTGTGCTACAAGCTGCTATTCTCCTTTATATATACAAATGAAGACATTATGTATAACATAGTTGAGAGGCAGAAAATTAACTGAAATTAATGTCAGTAAATTATCTATTTTTAACTAATAATAATTATACGAGGACTTGAGCCCTTTTTGTTTACATTTTATTTGCTTTATGAACCTTAATGCATGTATTCCTTCATGCGAGATCTTTACTATCAGGTAGATGTTCTCCCCTCAGTAATATTGGAAAAATGATAACAGCTTTTGAAAACAAAAAGACCTGTTTGAAGAGCAAACTCCACAAAGTCTCGCACTCGGCATTTTGCGTATTATTTACATTCCTAATCATAGCTATGATTAGAGAAGTAGAAATGCGTACATTTTAAAGCGTACGAGTAGTACTCAAGATGCAAGTCAGTTGTCATCCTGCACAATATTCTTTCATCATTCATAAATTTTCAAGCTGTTTTCTTTTGCTTTTGACATAATAATACTTATTATATTATATTATCTGTTATAAAATTTGGGATAATATCACACAACCTTTCTTTTAACTTTGTTTGATAATTTTCTTAATGTTAATATCCCTCAAACAAGTGATTTTATAAAAAAAATTTGCTCGAAGTAAAATATTTATACTTCTATCTTATAAAATGTTTCATTTGTTGACATTTTTAATCTGTTTTCAGCCATTTTCATGAGTTATAGAAAAGGTAAAATAATTATAAATATCATTATTAAATCTTCAATCATTGTTTGAACAAAATACAAATATCTAAGAACCTAAAGCTTGTAGAAAAAGTTTAAGATTACATTTGAAATTAGCAATAAAAAATACATTATAATCTGTATAATAAAAACCTTATGCAAAAAAATTGTTGGCTAATATAATTAATTCGAGCCGTTTTGACTTATTAAAATACAATTTATTGTGATAATAAATTAACATCCTGTATTGCCGTATATGAAAGTTTATTAAAAGACAAAAATTGTCATATTCTCATACATGAGGTTATACAAAATTCTTTAAAGGTTATTGTTTCATTTATCAAACACTTTTGTTGAATATATTTTTCCTCATTTTTATTATACTTGTTTTTTTTTTAAAGAATGAATAACCATTATGTTCAAACTAAAGACTTGAAAATAATTATATATTTAGAACAGAATTTAGTATTTACTTATTTATTTTTCAAAAATAACAATAAATACAAAACTAATTCATCCATTTTGAAATTTAAAAAATTTCCTGTTTATTTAAAGTAATATCTACAAATTTGATTTGTATAATATCTTTATAAAACATAAATTTAATTTTATTAATTACTATAAGTCTAAGAAGAGCTATCATGAGCCTGCAGCAAGGTTGTCATAGCTACATTCATAGTATTATATTGGCAGCAAATAAGATGGTTTCTATAGTTACAATATCATTTTTCGTGTTTTTAAGGGAATGGGCTTATTTTTACTACCCGTCGGATGCATTCATTTTCACATCTATGGTTAGACATGTATATATTCCTAAGTATGTCACTTATACACAAACAAAAATTTATTAATTGGGATGTGTTGTAAAAACATTTTGAAAAAAAACAAAAAAACTTATCCATATACGTTATATAGAACTACATTACAATTAAATTTTAAACATCACGGTGGGGAAAATCAAATACAACACAAATGCAATAATGTATTTAGTGAGTTCCCTATGTTAGGAATTATATGGACGGAACCATGGTCATTACTCATTACTAGTGGGAAACATTAAAAACGCAGTTTGCAAAATTGGAGATCCTTTTTATCATTTAAAACATAATACTTCCACTTTAAATATGAAAAAAGCTTCGTACCAAAGTTATTAAAGCATATTTCTCATACCGACATAAATTTATAGCTAAGGTCCAAATATCATGATTTCATTGTTTCATAGGTTTTATTCTACTTAAAAAAAATTGCAAAAAGTATAACCCCCCCCCCCCCACACACACAAAAAAAAAAAAAAAAATGGGACGATACATACATATATTTGGATATGGTACTTCGTTATAATTTCAAAATATGTTTAAAACGCTCAAAATTTTTGAGAACATATTCTGGAGCAAAGTTTGGGTCCTTTTCATCCACTCTTAAGGTGGGTTCAGATTCATCAAACCATCTACCATTTTTGATAAGGGACTGTATGTAAGGTAACTTAGTTTTTTCTGGATAGTCTCCCCATCGGGGTTTATCCTCTTTCTGGGCTGAGAGCAATTTTCTTTGTATTCCTTCTGGTTTAAAGCACCTACAAAATATATTTATGAAATCACTAAATTGTTACATACAAATACTTTATTACCAAGAGCAGTGATATCCAGCATAATGGCCAATGGCTCCGATGGACCATTTTTGAAGATTATGAGATTGAGAATAGTGTGAGACCCTTGATTCGAATTCTGGGTTTTCCATCGCATTACTTCTAATAGGTAATGCCTTATTGTCATACACTTTTTCAAGCATACCAAGAGTACATCCTGTATATATTTGAAGTAGCGTCTCAGATTTATTTCCTGTACTCTCCACTTTCAGCCAAAAAAATCCAAATAGATTCCAACGATAGCCAAACCTAATTGGCTCAGTGTATCCGTCGTACAACTTTAAAAATAAGAGAACCGACGGATTTGGTACTTCATCCGCATCAAACAAAAGAAACAAGTCATCATCTCGTTTATTTTTCAACAAAGGAAGGCCGTTCAGGCTTAAATGATTTCGAATGAAATCCTCAACTGCCCATCCGTCAGATTCCCATTCTTTCAAGAAGAAGGATAGTAAAACGTAAACTAATTTGTCTTGATATTCATTCATCCATCCTTTGGAGATTCGATCAAACAATTCTAAGGCCTTGTGTTCACCAATAGTTGTAAAGTTTGATTCTTGAATGATAAAAGCATCAACAACGTCATAGTTGGTAGCCAATCGAAGTTCCAATAACTCAATTTCGTGATTGAATAAAAGCCCTTGAATGATACGACGAGGAATCTTTCGACGAATGAGTTTATTTTGGTTCAGAGGAATGGATGAATAATGTCCAAACCAAACAGCATCGGGTATGCCACAATCCGTTCCAAAATATTTTTCTTTGCATGTGCACTTTGTTGATGATGTTTCATTCCAGTTTGTTCCAATTATGAAGCATTCTAAATTTTGAGAAATCCTCCTATTGAGGATTTATCAAGGAAAAAGACACAAGTCAAAAATTAAAAAGTATGGTTCATGAACTTCAATTATAGTAATATACAGGGGCTCAAAAAGTGACTATGTAATATACTTTTATTTAAATTATATGTATAAATCATACATTAAAAATTACTTGGTAGTTTTTTAATTTTGTACATTTCTTTAAAGGTTAAACTCTATGGTATACTATTAACACCAGATTCAAATTGTTTTGTTGGGTGTATTATTGAATTTGAGTAAGCAGTTACCTTTAGGAGAAACTTATTACTTTTACTCGTTTGGTTGAATAACTAGTAACGAGTAATTTATTTATTTTCCCAAGTAACGGGCTCAACACTGCATGTTATATATATATATATATATCAGTGATCGGTAACAGATAATTCGTATAAAAATTTGGAAAAAACGATCATTTAATACTATTCAATTGCCTGTTGTTTTACTGAGTTCTACGGGTTTAAATTGTACTATTCATGTATAACAATTTGTATCAATAAGTCAAGTAAGATTAGAATATTTTTTTTGTTGAATTATGAATAATTATAATTTTGACTCTAAATATAAATTTATGTATTAGCTGAGCCGGCAGATTCCCTTGTCTAATTTTATTTGAATAAATTAAATTTTCAAAAACTATTCATTGTATTAATTGAATATTTTTTCCCGTCTCTGGGGCGTCTGTAAATTCAGTTTTTGTACATATCCTTGAGATCCCGTCAAAAATTATTTTATTCAAAAACCTTGACTATATAGTTAGAAGAGGAGTGAAAAAATCAGTAGGCTATGCTACTGAACAACAACATTTATTTTTTCATGAAGCCCTCATCCATCTAGCTCTGTTTTTTGGGGTAAATTCCTCAAAATGTTCATTAGATGATTTTAATAATTACGTATTTAGGTTTAAAAATATCATTTTTCAAGCCTTTAAGTTTAGGTAAAAGCCAAATAATATTGCCAGGAAATAAGTTGTTATTGAAACACAGAGAATTAATAGCATAAAGTTGAACAAAAATTAAATTTATAGATATCCTAGTGTATAGAATAGGAAAAAAATTAGGATGTTTATGATAGTGCAGTGTTTCAAGTGGATTCTATGTAAAAAATCAGCTTAATCCATCCTTTAGCATTAGAGTTTATACTTATATAATATAAGACTTAGATTTGCCATACCTGAAATATTTCCTATTGTCATTCTTTAGTTCAAAACTTTGTGAACTTTTCCAATCGTCATGTTTAAAATTTTTAAAAGTCCATTCCCCTTTTGCAACAGCCTCAGAGATTTCGATATGACATTCCTTATCTTGATTTTTAGACACAATTTTGGTTGATTCTTTATATATATAGGTAAAAGTTAAAAGCTGTAAGTAAAATATTAGAGTTCATTAGAGCAGCAAACGTTTTGAATATCTCAGAAAATGCTAAGTACATATTATATTCTATGACAATATATAAAGTGCGTGAAAAAAGTCCTTTTTCAAAGATTAATTATTTTTATATTTATATGATGCTGAAAAAGTTTTCCTACTCTGTGTACGTATGTTTATTCCTTGAAATCCTTGAATCCTTTCTTAAAATCATATTCAGTCATACGGGTTCATAACTGTAGTCTGATGGAGAGTCAATGAATGACATCATTTCGTCTAAAAATGTTTTACGATTTTGTTCACATTCTTTAGATTTGGATACAAAATGACGTCTTTTCGATTTTCGTTTGTATGTAATAGCATTCATTCATTCATTCACTGAATGATCATTTGATGGTTCTGCATACAAACGAAAATCGAAAAGACATCATTTTATATCCAAATCTAAAGTATGTAAACAAAATTCTGTAAATATTTTCATTCCATTTCTTTTCTAACAAACAAATATACTTATATAATTAAAAACATTTATTCTAGGGATTTTGTATTCATAAATATGTACATATAGTAATCCTTGGAATTTGATGAATGAATATCACAAAACCTCAACATAATTCTCATACATTATATTTCTCTAAATTACATTAAATCTTTAATATTTTTTAAAATGAGTGTTTTTTTAAAAAACGATTTATTTATTTATTTCAGATATATAACTTTTCTTTTATTTACTACAATTCGTTTATTTTTAGCGATAAAAATGAAAAAAACTATTAGGCTCTAAAGCAGGGATGTCAAACATACGGCCCGCGGAGACCTTTGAAATCTATAATTATCATATAATTTAAAAAAAATAAATATTAAACCCATCCAACCCAGAATGTCCTCATCAAAAAAGAGGAAAGTGGATAATGAATCTCGAGTGTTTCAAGAAAAGTGGACCAATGACTTTTTTTTTCACACAAATCAAAGGAAAATCAACGTGTTTACTCTGTTGAGAGTCAGTTGCTGTAATAAAAGAATATAATATAAAAATACACTATATTTCCAAACACGCATCTCTTCATGACAATTTTCAAGGTAAACATAGAAAAACTGACTAAAGATATGAAAGAACAGCAGTTATTTTTTGTCAAAAAACGTGATGATGCTTACAATATTATTCGTGCTAGAGTTAATGAGAAGATTGCAAAACATTCGAAAAATTATTCCGATGGGGAAGTTGTAAAAGAGTGCCTACAAGAAGTGGTTGATATTTTGTGTCCAGCCAGAAATAAATAAATTGAAAAAAATATCAGTTTGTCTCGTAGAACTGTAACAAGACTTGCTACCAATATAAAAATTGTCTTGAAAGAACTGGCTTCGAAATTTATGTATTCTTCCTTTGCTATTGATGAAACTACTGACGTAACAAATACAGCTCAACTTGCAGTTTTTGAACGTGGAATGGATTATGATTTCAACATTACAGAAGAAATCCTTGGTCTTCAGGCGATGAAAGACTCTAACACTGGAGATGATATTTTTCAAGAATTGAAAATGTTAATTGCTAAATCTAATCTTTCTTTTGAAAAATTTCATGGTTTATCAAAAATGGCGCACCTGTAATAGGTGGGAATAAAGTTGGCTTAATTTCTAAGATTAGAACGGAGTTAACTTCTATGAACATAGACACAAGAGATATTTCCGTGTTCACCAAGAGCATCTGTGCGCCAAGGCCCTCAAATTTGAAAACGTCATGTCTCGAGTAGTTTTGAGCATCAACTCTATGAAATCTCGAGCATTAAATCACTGCCAGTTTAAATAGTTTCTTGATGATGTCGAGGCAGAATATGGAGATTTGGTTTATTACTGTGAAGTACGATGATTGAGAAAAGGAAAAATGTTAAAACGATTTTATGATCTTAAGAATGAAGTTTTTACATTTATGGAAATGAAAAGCAAGTTACTCTACGTGTTATGAACTCATAAAGGGTATTATTATCCTTTATGGTTTTGATATATAAAAAATATATTAAATCAAGGATTGCGCGCCCTTTTTTGAATTTGTGGATATTATATAAGTATTAACGATTTATATAATATATTGGTAGAATCCATCAATGCTTAGTATATCTAAATTATAACTCTGCCCAATATTAAAAAGTTGGCAACAAAGAAAATACAGAAAAGTAGCTACCAGTTGTTTTTCCTAATTTTTCCTATCCCTTTTAAGAGTCGAGGTTGCGAGTGAACAAAAAAGCTCGTCGTGAATAGTCTATTTTAGCTAATACATGTAGTAAAGCGTATTTAAAGCTGCTCCCCTCCCAAACATTCATCAATTTTTTTCTTTTTTAGATAATGGGACTGTATATGTATTTTTTACAACTCTACATAGGTAGAAGTACAATACGGGTGACTCGTGTAATCAATCTACATATTTTATTGTACGTAAAAATAAATATTGAAGCTTCCAGCACAATGATTGTATATAATTATACATATGTACATTCATAGCCAATTGTCTGATTATTATTAAGCTGACAGTTAAAAATAAATTATATATTACCTGTAGACAACAAAATGTAAGACCCAACAATATTTTGTGCATACGATGTAGTTTAAAATGTCCCATTTCTAAGTCATTAATCACGATTGTATCACATAAAAAAGTATCACTTGAAAAATACAGGAATAAACACTTTTATGAGACATTTAAATAATATTTAATGAGATGAATAAACCGGATATGTTGCTGTGATCGAGGAAAGGAAAAAAGTGGATCAATAAATGATAGGAACTTATCAAATACAAAGATATGGAGGTTACCTATGTACATTCGTTATGATATTTATATAAGATAGTGAGATAATTTTTAATGAAAATATTAATTGTATCAATGTCAATTTTCATCATGTTAAAACTCATGATAAGACTAAAATTATTTGAGTAATTAATATGTATGTAGTGAGTACCTAAAGAGGGAAAGAGAGAGAGAGAGAGAGAGAGAATAATAGGTAAGGCATTTTTGGGTAATATGACTATTTTGACAACGAATCAATGGAGCACCAAGTAACCATAGTCACGGTCGAATAACTAAACAAAGTTATGTTGTCCAATAAGTATGTACATAATAATATATTGTATTGTATTCTAGAAACTTTGATAAATTAGCAGATAAAATATTTCTAAAATGCAGATATTCTACGAAAGTGAACACTCTTCGTTATTACCTAAAGGAACTTTGGGTAACGGGTGTGGAGGGGAGACAGAGGGGTTTGACCTGCCTTCATCACAAGTATCTCTGCATACATATGTATCACTCTCGCCTTCCAAGGCTGATGCCTTAGTTCAATGTTTAGGACTGAATGATACATCGCTGTTATCATACTGATACTGCAACATTCAGAATATCAGTTATAAAAAATAGAACGAATTAAGCGATATAGATTAGGGATGAATGATTAGTTGTTATCGTATCTACCTACATATTAGTTATCTATATCTGATGATTCATGATATTACTGAGTGAATACCTAAAGAAGGGAAGAGAGAGAGAGAATGATAGGTAAGGCATTTTTGGTTAATATGACTATTTTGACAACGAACCAATGGAGCACCAAGTAACCATAGTCACGGTCGAATAACTAAACAAAGTTATGTTGTCAAATAAGTATGTGCATAATAATATATTGTATTAGGATGTTCTAGTGAAATACACTCCCGGGAAAAGGTAAAAGACCCGTCATACTAGCCCTTCAAAATATTTTCAACCTCAGCATACATATTAGGGTGAGCGTGTATTTTAAAAAAAGGTTTGAAACGCTCTCAACTTTTATGACAAGTCGACAAAATTTCAATTTTTTTTAATCATGGGTTTTAATGTTGTGTTCATGTTCCCTTTTATGCACAAAAACACAAAAATCGAAAATTTAGCTCCATCATTTTATTTTTGTCAAATCATCAAACTAAAATGTTAAGATAACGAAGCAAATTGATTTAAAAAAGTATTAAAACTTATTGTGGATAAATATCTTGAAATTTTATAAAAAGTAATTAACATTTTGTACCTCGTTTCATATTTGATAAAATTTACACTGAATACTAAAAGAGTAAGAAAAAGTGATTAATCTTTTTAGAGCAGGAGTATCAAACTCATTTCACATCGCGGGACAGTTAAAATTATGCAAAACTAGCTATAAATAACCAAAATATAATGGGAAACCAAGTGAAGTAGAGGTTTGCTTATAAAATGTGCATAATATATGTAGTTAGTTTTTTAAGTTGCATTTTAAGATAAAATAGAATATTACGTATACATACAATTATATTTTTAAACAAATATCATACCTGAATCAAACAAAATAAGAGCACAATGTTTTTTCTTAAATTGAAACGAAGCATAATACACCAAAACATTAAAGGATACTCTCCAAAATTTATTGATGAAGAATGAAAGATGATTGAACGACAAAAATACATACATTTTCTGAGTGTTGTATCGGTAGTACCTATCAGTTTTAAAATTATACACTTGTACTCAATAATACTCGAATTACACTTGTCTTCTTGACTATAACAAAATTAAATACTGAAATATTTAAGTCTATTTGAAAAAAAATATTGAGGGATTGTGGAATTATTTGCTTAAAGTATGACACTTCCTTTTTTTTCCATGTCACAAAATTGAATCAAACATATTTTAATAAGGTTGTGTACATATATTGTATCTCTTTTGCACCAAAATTTAGTTCACTTGGATACCAAACTGGAGGAAATATTGGCTCCCCAATTATCAGTTGATTCTGGCATCTCTTATAGCTAGCCAATATATCATTTTTTAAATCCACATTGATGACGTAACGTGGAAATACTTTACATCTCAGTCCTAAATAGATGTATTGAAAATGTGTATTTACATCATTATTTATACATCCACATTTATATTTTTCCTTCAATTATCGCACTTTCCTGGTCCATAAATAAGCATGTGAATATATCAGCTATTTTATTCCTTACAAATCCTCATTAGCAGACTTTCTAAAAATGGAAAGAACCCGAGTAATGAAATCATTCAGCATGTACATATACAATAAATAGAGGTGAGAGGTTCACGTCAAGCTTTTTTGTCGACTCACAGCCTCGACTGACAAAAGGGAAATGAAAAATTTGGAAAAACAACTGGTAGTTGCTACCCTTCTGTATTTTCCTTGTTGCCAACTTGTTAATATTTGGCAGAGTTTATTATTTAGATATACTATATATTTATAAATTTTACCAATCATAAACCAATCGTTACTACTCCTAATATATTCAAAATTCGAAAAAAGGGCGCGCAATCCTTGATTTAATATATTTTTTATAATGCATCAAAATCATAAATAATATTAATAATACCCTTTTAGAGTTCATAATACGTAGAGTCAGCTGCTTTAAATCAAAAGAGTCAAATGATGAAAATCAGCTGAAGGGAGAAGAATACAGTGTGTTTTTGTTTATCCCTTAAAGCTCGTCGTGGTTACGTATTATGTTCGAAGAACAGCAGAGTTAAGGGAGAATGGGATAGGGTTTTAATGAGCTCGATTCGATTATATGATCTATAATTGTGCAGGGTTATGAACACCTAAAATCACATAATAATCACATACACACACCCCTCAACCACTCACACAGTGAAAAAGGCTAACGTACAAGTATGCATACGTTTAGGCAACGATACGAAATATGGGGGATTTGTTGGCTAAAGGATTTAAAAAATAAAATAAAATGGTGAACAAACTTTTAAAGAGACTAGATAATTTCCATAATCTTAACTTTTTTTAGTGATTTTATATAAATAAAGAGTGGGGTTTCTTTTTGTTATTGTATATTTATACAACATAATTATATGCTTTATGTATTTTTTGTCACTTCTTTACTTTTTCATTTGTTTCAAGAATAGTTAGAGTAAAATGAATGAAGGTCATGGCTGGCCATTTAAGTGATGATAGAAACGAACATATACATTTTTTTGCTGTATGGAAAATCTCTAAAAGGCAGAAAGTGGGGCAAACAGCCTAAAATTTACTGTTCATCCCCTTTAAATGTTTAATTTAAAATGTCCATAGATTTCCTACTCATATCATACAGACCCAGGATCCATGCAAAAAACACGCATAACCCTTTAAATATGAATCTCCACTCATTCATTCATTCATTCATTCATCCAGCAGCTGTTTCATTTTAGTTTGTGCTGATAACTAATTTAATACATGCGACATGAGGACCCTCAATCAGTCAGTAGAAGTAGTCAATTATGACTGGAGACCTGAACAAAGAGCCCTTCCTGGGGGCAAAGAAACATGGCCTGAGATGTCGTCATAATAGATGCTAATAGAGTAACACTTGATAATGTTAGCTCATATGCTGTTGATTCTTCAATAAGAAAATGAATGAAGAAGGCTGCTCTATCCCAATGCTGCTTTTATTAAAATTAAAACAGAGAAAGAAGTCATTATTCCCCCCATGTGCTTTTTGTGGCACTTTTTCATTGCAAATAGAATGATTTAGATATTCATTTATCTCATTTTTTATGTTAATACACATCTATTTACAGAAAGAAGGATGTCTGCTTATTAAAAATTGACACAATTTTGGAGAGGGAAAAACGCTCACGAGGATGACTCTTCATTTAATATTCTACATATTAAAAAAGTCAATCATAGATAATCGATTTTAGGCCAACAGGCACTAGGAAAACAAAATTTTATTTAATCCAGTAGGAGCTAAAATTTCAAAACGGTGTAACATTAAACAGGGGCATCTAATGAGAACACTGGTCAAGAGTCAAAAATCCAAAGGGGTATAAGTATAATAAAAGTTATTTAATTTTGCACACTGATTTCAAACCTGTAACTTTTTTTTTTCGAGAGTCCTAGAGTTTTCGAGAAATCGGACCCTACTTTTTTTAGCAATTTTGGCCATTTTTCCAACTTCAACTTCAATTTAAACCTAGAAGGATATTTATTTCAAGCATTTTAGAGCTGAAACTCACAGCTTTTATATGAGATGTCAAGTGCCCGATAGGAAACCTTAATTAAGGAGAAATCGTCCATTTAAATGTGTAAATTTTCATTCACTTTCAAACAAAATTCGCTTGAAATCGGTGACTCACGGTAGATCTACCAAAATCAACTGCGGTAGTAGCGCTCAAAAGGATTTCAGCTGATTTCGTAATCCTTCTGCGCGCTACTACTTTAGTCTTATATTTCTAGTGGATTTTTGTTCGAAATTGGATGAAAATCTACACATTTAGATGGAGCTCT